>QRFJ01001539.1:15031-73227 GCA_006176705.1 Cocos nucifera | reverse complement strand
CGAACCTGGACCGGGAAATCAGGATTTCCCTTCAACTGGTATCAGAGCCATGGTTCTAAAATTGTTTAGATCTGATTTTAAATTTATTTTAATTAGAAAATAAAGTGATTTTCAGATGTCACATGAGATGTGATCAGATCTGAAATCAGAAAAAATTAAAATTAAATGATTTGGATCTAAGATTATGAAGATATGCATGACTAGTTCTAGAATAGAATAGTTCTATAGAATAGTTCTTGCATGTCTTTGATTTAATCTGATTAAATCATATTTTAGATCTTCTTATTTACTATTTTTTGATATTATAAGTGTTATAATAACATCTAAATAAATAGCAAATAAAAATTATTTAATTTTAAATATCATATGAGATATGATTGATGCATGTCTAGACTAGTTGTAGAATAGTTCTACATAATTGTCTAGATTAGAATTTATTTTGATTAGATCAATTTAAATCTAATTTTTTAGATTATTATGAGATAATTTAGATCTGAAAACATGCATGATTGATACATGAGATGTATGCAAAATATGCCATGATTAGATCTAAATTTGTATATGAGATATATGATATAGATCTATAACTGTTTTGTAGTATTTACATGTTCCTGATTAAGGCGTTCCTCTTGGCCGTCCGGTCATAAGAACGAAGAAGGGTTTAAAGGCCCTCTCTTCCCATTCGATGGGGTGTTCTTATGATGTGTAGGGGTGCTGCGTGTTCGTCCTTAATCAGAAACCCAAAACTTACTTTCTGCAAAACCCTAGATCCTGAAACCCTAGGATTTATTGTGCATATTTTGTTTATGAACCCTACTTAATTAAGAATTAAGTTTATGGAATATTAATTAGGTCTAAAATTGAGAATTTCAGATCTAAGACATATTCATAATACTGGGTTCGGGCTTGGGTAGCTCAATTAGGTCTAAGCGGTTGATCAAACCGAATCAAGAGTTGGTTAGATGGGATCAACAATGCTTAAATTGACCAGCCTAATAGGATTAAGTCTGGGTCAAGATCGAGTCACGATCAAGCAAGACCTAATTAGGCTCAGAGGTTAGAGTCTGGATTGTAGGCTAACCCAATTGGTTCTGACTCAACAATTTGGTGTCTAAGGTAAGTTTGGCACAGACGACCGACTGGTTTTTAATTGGAAGCTACTCGACCTGAATGCGTTCTTGTACGAGTTAATGGCATATTCCTTCCACCGGTCTCACTTACCTGGCCATATCTGTTGACACAGTTCTGATCTGAGGTGGTCAATAATCCGAGCTAACCCATGCCACTAGGTTAGTCATAATTGTTATGACTAAGCCAAGTCTAGTTTAATGAGACCTGAATCAATTCTCCCTAAGAAAAGATTAAGTCTGAGGTCTTCCACCATTGTAGATGTGCGGGCCCTTCCCGGGGTTGATTGTTCTCGGCTGGATACAGTGGCTCAGTTGCACCGGGAAGATGCAACCATGTCTATTAGGCATTGGATGCTATGGGCTGGAGGATGAGTTGGGCTCAATATTTCCGGATACGGTGAGAGACTCAATTAGGAACCCAGTCTATGCAAATGGTGGGTCTGACTTAACTAAGGAGTGGATCAATATTTCGGATACGGTGAGATTCATGAATTAGAGACCAAGTTTGGGTGCACCATGATTAGAGAATCATTGAACAAGAGTTGTTCACTCATTGGCTAACCCATCACCAATAACTGTTAGGTGAGGTGATGAGTCAGTTGGTGAGACCGCACCACCCACTAGAAATCATTAATCGTGGAGATTTTCGCATCTCTACAGAGGGAGTGTAGGGATCCGAGAAAATAGTGGGAGCTAATTTGTTTAAAAATAAAATCCCTAAACAAATTGGTCAAGTCAAAATTACAGTATCTAACTAGAATCTTTGACTCTCTACAGGAAAATGTCTGCGTCCAACCCATTGGCACGTATCCTAGACACACATAGACTGACTGGACCCAATTATAAAGATTGGCTCAGGAACTACAAAATTGTTTTGGGTTCAGAGAAGTTAACCACATGTTTTGGACCAGGACCCTCCCACCTTACCAGCTCGTCCATCCACTGAACAGAGAGCGTCTCTGGAAAAATGGATTGACGAAGACAATAAGGCCAGATACTACATGTTGGGCTCGATGTCTGATGAGCTCCAGCGCCAACATGAAGATATCGGGACTGCTCGCCAAATGTTGGCTCACCTGCAGGAGATGTTTGGTGAACAGAGTCGCGCAGCCAAATATCAAGTCACGAAATGACTTTTTAAGGCTAAGATGCGTGATGGGCAGTCAGTCCAAGATCACTGTCTGACAATGATCAAGGACATGGAAGAGCTTGAGAAGCTCGGTGTGAAGTTGGACTTGGATCTGCAGAACGATATTATTCTGCAATCCTTGACTGATGCATATGGGCAATTCATCATGAATTACCACATGCATAAACTTCAAAATTCCTTGGCCGAAGTTAATGAATATGCTGGTTACCGCTGAGCTTTCTATGAAAGGTTCTAAAGGCTCAGTTCTTGCTATGGAACGGACTTCTTCCAAAAGAAAGTCTTATGGAAAGAAAAAGAAGTCTGTGAAAAAGCAAAAGGTGGAAGGATCAAAGAAGAAGAAGGCAGAACCGAAGAAGAAGGTCGATGGCAAAGGAAAGTGTTTCCATTGCAACAGCGACGGCCATTGGAAGCGGAACTGCCCTACTTACCTGGCCACCCTGAAGAACAAGAAGGAAGGTCCTTCTGGAGGTATGCTCGTTATTGAGTCTAACCTTACGGTTTCTTCTGCATCCAGTTGGGTGCTTGACTCTGGTTCTAGTGCTCATCTGTGCACTTCTATGCAGGGTCTTGAGGATAGCAGGAGGCTGAGGGATGGAGACATGATCCTACGCGTCGGTAATGGAGCAAGAGTTGCTGCAGTAGCCGTGGGAACATACCCTCTTGCGATTACCATCTGGTTTAGACTTAGTTTTAAAAGACTGTTATTATGTGCCTGCAGCTAGCAGGAATTTGATTTCTGTTTCATGCTTAGCACAAGAAGGTTATGTGATCACCTTCTTTAAGGACCATTGTAACATTCTTTATGAAAGAAATAAAATTGCAAATGGTTTCCTTGTTAATGGTCTTTATCAGTTGCATATTGATGTACCTGTTTTAACTATCGAGCAAAACGTGAATGCCAAACGACCTAGGGATAGTCCAAACGACAGATATCTATGGCACCTGAGATTAGGTCATATAGCAGAAGATAGGATTAACAAATTGGAGAAAAATGGGCTATTGAGTCCATTGACTTTTGAGTCATATCCAACTTGTGAATCTTGTCTTCAAGGCAAAATGACTAAACTCCCTTTTGTTGGACATGGGGAGAGGGCCACAGATCTCCTTGCCCTAGTACATACTGATGTGTGCGGCCCATTTGATGTGCCGGCTAGAGGCAATTTTGTCTACTTCATTACCTTTACCGATGATCTGTCTAGGTATGGGTATGTGTATCTTATGAGACACAAGTCTGAAGCCTTTTGAAAAGTTCAAAGAATTCAGACATGAAGTAGAAAAACAAACTGGAAAACCCATTAAGGTTCTTCGATCAGATCGAGGAGGTGAATACCTTAGCCGGGAATTCCTAGACTATCTTAAGGAAAATGGCATAGTCTCTCAATGGACTCCACCAGGAACACCTCAACTCAACGGGGTTTCAGAACGGAGAAATCGGACTCTATTGGATATGGTTCGATCCATGATGAGCTTCACAGACCTCCCTGATTTTCTTTGGGGACATTCATTATTAACTTCAATCTATCTACTGAATAGGGTTCCCTCTAAAACCGTTCCTACCACACCGTATGAGATATGGCACGGTAAGAAACCAAGTCTGAGTCATCTCAGAATTTGGGGTTGTCCGGCTCATGTCAAAAGACAACAAGCGGACAAGTTAGAGTTTAGGTCCTTTAGAGCTCGATTCATAGGATATCCTAAAGAGTCATTAGGATACTATTTCTACATTCCAGAAGACCACAATGTGATTGTGAGTCGACATGCCATATTTCTTGAAAAATAGTTTATTCAAGATAGCGGCATTGGAAAGCAGATTAAGCTTGATGAGAAAGTCTCACAAGCAGAACGAGCTAAGGACCAAGTGGAACCAAATCAGGTTGAGCCAATAAGAACACTACCTCCTCCACCTCGTAGATCGGAAAGAGTTTCCCGTCCCCCTGAAAGATACTTAGGTATTATTTCAGAGGATGTAGAGGAAATGTTCCTCATAGGTAATGGTGCTCATGGTGATGATCCCAAAACCTACAACGAGGCGATATCAGATATCGACTCCGAGAAATGGCTTGAGGCAATGAAGTCAGAAATTGACTCGATGCACTCAAACCAAGTCTGGACCTTGGTAGATCCACCAGAAGGTATAGTACCTATTGGGTGTAAATGGATCTTCAAGAGAAAGATTGGTGCAGATGGGAATGTGGAGACATTCAAGGCTAGACTGGTGGCAAAAGGTTATAGTCAACGCGAAGGCATTGACTATCAGGATACCTTTTCCCCGGTAGCTATGCTAAAATCCATCCGCACATTGCTTGCTGTTGCAGCCTATTTCGATTATGAAATATGGCAAATGGACGTGAAAACGGCATTCCTAAATGGATATCTTGAGGAAGATATCTATATGGAACAGCCGCTAGGTTTCACATCCAGTGATACTGATCACAAGGTTTGCAAGCTGCAAAGGTCCATATATGGACTTAAGCAAGCATCTCGGAGCTGGAACACTCGTTTCAATGATGTGATCAAAAAGTTTGGTTTCATCAAAAATGAAGAGGAACCATGTGTTTTCAAAAGGGTCAGTGGGAGCGCTGTTGTCTTCCTCGTATTGTACGTGGATGACATCCTCCTTATTGGGAATGATATTCCCATGTTGACATCAGTCAAGATGTGGTTGTCCAAGGAATTCTCCATGAAAGACCTAGGTGAAGCATCCTTTATTCTAGGAATTAAGGTCTATAGGGATAGACCGAATAGGATGCTAGGACTTTCACAGAAGATGTACATAGAGGAAGTACTAAAGAGGTTTAGTATGGAAAACTCTAAGAGGGGATTAATACCCTTCAGACATGGTATTCATCTTTCCAAGAAGATGTGCCCCAGCACACCTGAGGAAATAGAACGCATGAGCAAGATCCCTTATGCTTCTGCAATAGGGAGCCTCATGTATGCCATGCTATGTACACGACCTGATATAGCCCATGCTGTGAGTGTCACAAGCAGATATCAGTCAAATCCAGGTGAAGAACACTGGACTTCTGTGAAATGTATCCTTAAGTACTTGAGAAGAACTAAGGATATGATGTTGGTCTTTGGTAATGGAGAACTCCAAGTTCAGGGATACACAGACTCGGACTTCATGTCCGATATAGATGATCGAAAGTCGACATCTGGAAGTCTGTTTGTGTGCAATGGTGGAGCTGTCAGCTGGAAGAGTTCCAAGCAAACTGTGATAGCAGATTCCACCATGGAAGCAGAATATATAGCTGCATCAGAGGCTGCAAAGGAAGCGTTCTGGTACAAGAAGTTTGCTGCAGAAATTGGAGTAATGCCATCAGATGCCATTCCTCTTTACTGCGACAACAATGGCGCCATAGCCCTTGCTAAGGAGCCGAGGTCTCACCAGAAGTCCAAGCACATTGAGCGGCGATACCATCTCATCCGCGATTACCTTGAGAAAGGTTACGTTGAGGTCAAGAGAGTCAACTCCACAGATAATGTGGCAGACCCACTTACAAAGCCGTTGGGCCAGCAGAAGATCGAAGCCCACCTTGAGAAGATGGGACTTAGACTTGTAGCCAATTGGCTTTAGGACAAGTGGGAGATTGTTAGATATATGTGCCCTAGAAGCCAGAATTGGCTGACACTTGTAATACACTTCTAGGGGCAAAATTGTAATTTTGACTATAATTAATGAAATGGGTTATTTTCTATCACACATGTGTATTTAGTGTCTGTGATACATCCTTTGAGTTAATGGTAATGATAATTCATATTTTCAAGAGTTGAAAATTTAAGACATGAATAATCATTATTAACTCATAAACAGCTCCCGACCATAGGATCATCACGAGGATGGTGATTGATCCGAAAGGTTGGTGTACGATCGCTTCTCTTTAGTAGATGAGTCTTGAGTCTACGGTGTGGAGACACCGGAGCGAGAGTACAGGTACTCGTTAGAGAACGAGGGCACTGAGCGTGACCACCTCGAGTAGTCATTAGGGAGTCTACCTTCTCGTCAATGACTGACTCGATGCTGCAGTAGTGTGTCTGGTTCTTTGACCTGAGATGCATCGACAGTTCACCTTGAGGGTGTTATAGTTTGACTACACCATTACTCGGTCTCCTAGCCATATGGAACCCTGAGGTGTATGTTGGCTATAGCATGTTCATTGTAGGAACTGGATTGCATCAAGATGGGATCTATCTACCTCGGTGGTAGAGGAGCAGCCCTATGATGATCATGAGAATCAAGTCCTGAAGCCCATGGCCATGGCAGAGTGAAATAATAGAAAGAGTTTCTATTTAGATTTTCACATTGGACTCGAATCGAATGATTACATCATATGACAGAGACTAGGGTTTGACGAGTTCACCTTAACCCTAATCTGATCGGGGCTCAAGATAGAAGAACTTGAATCACACAGGTAGCTGCACCAAGAGGTTCGCATTCAGCTCTGATGGGTTGCCACCATATACTGCTAGGTGTCACTGGTGGATTTTGGGAGCAATTAGAATGATTTAGATGATCGATCATTCTAGCTGTTCGAATCAGAAGAGTTCTGATCCATCGAAAGGAGTTTCGATGATGTCATCATGACATATCCCATTACCATACAGACTTCCATCATATGAGTCAGAACCAATTGGGTTAGCCTACAATCCAGACTCTAACCTCTGAGCCTAATTAGGTCTTGCTTGATCGTGACTCGATCTTGACCCAGACTTAATCCTATTAGGCTGGTCAATTTAAGCATTGTTGATCCCATCTAACCAACTCTTGATTCGGTTTGATCAACCGCTTAGACCTAATTGAGCTACCCAAGCCCGAACCCAGTATTATGAATATGTCTTAGATCTGAAATTCTCAATTTTAGACCTAATTAATATTCCATAAACTTAATTCTTAATTAAGTAGGGTTCATAAACAAAATATGCACAATAAATCCTAGGGTTTCAGGATCTAGGGTTTTGCAGAAAGTAAGTTTTGGGTTTCTGATTAAGGACGAACACGCAGCACCCCTACACATCATAAGAACACCCCATCGAATGGGAAGAGAGGGCCTTTAAACCCTTCTTCGTTCTTATGACCGGACGGCCAAGAGGAACGCCTTAATCAGGAACATTCAATACTACAAAACAGTTTATCAGATCTATATCATATATCTCATATATAAATTAGATCTAATCATGGCATATTTTGCATACATCTCATGTATCAATCATGCATGTTTTCAGATCTAAATTATCTCATAATAATCTAAAAAATTAGATTTAAATTGATCTAATCAAAATAAATTCTAATCTAGACAATTATGTAGAACTATTCTACAACTAGTCTAGACATGCATCAATCATATCTCATATGATATTTAAAATTAAATAATTTTTATTTGCTATTTTTTAGATGTTATTATAACACTTATAATATCAAAAAATAGTAAATAAAAAGATCTAAAATATGATTTAATCAGATTAAATCAAAAACATGCAAGACTATTCTATAGAACTATTCTATTTCTAGAACTAGTCATGCATATCTTCTAATCTTAGATCCAAATCATTTAATTTTAATTTTTTCTGATTTCAGATCTGATCACATCTCATGTGACATCTAAAATCACTTTATTTTCTAATTAAAATAAATTTAAAATTCAGATCTAAATAATTTTAGAACCATGGCTCTGATACCAGTTGAAGGGAAATCCTGATTTTCCCGGTCCAGGTTCGTTCAGATCTGATCAGATCAAGAGATATATTTCAAAAATTTTTCTCTTGATCTCAATCAGATCTTGATATATTTTCAGATCTGATTCTTATTATTTTAATAAATAAAATAAAATAAGATAAATTAAATCAAATTTAATTTACCTGATTTGGGTAATCCTATTACCCTGTTGATGATCCTGATTGCAGCGGAAGGTTCTGGATCTAGCCACGCAAGCGCCTGGCCTCTACCGGTATCCACTCGGGTTGGATCTGGAGATCCTCTTCTTCTCTATCACACCTCCAAAAATTCAGATCTGGATCTGATCTGGAGGATCTTCAAAACTCTTTTGAAGATCAGCAGTCGTCCTTTGCAGCAGCGCAGCCTTCTTGCTTTTGATCGCCTTTCTTTGATCTGAATCGCACCAACCAAGGTCCAAAACTCCTTTTGGACGTGGAGAGCAAGGGGAGAAGAGACTATGGCATGGAGGAAGGAGGGGAGAGGCAGCCTTGGGGCGTGGGTCTCAATTGATTCATTTTTTTAATTGAGTTGGGCGCAGGGTCTTATTTATAGACTCTGTGATCCAACTCCTCTTCTTCCCAACCAATCACAACCCTTTGTGAAATCAGATCTAAATCTGATTGGTGGGAATAGAGTCCCCTGGATTCCTCCTTAGAGGGTGCCTAAGACCAGTCAAAGTTGGTTCTTAGAAGAACTCTAATTGGAATCCAAAAAGGAGATGGAGTCCTTGTCCAACAAGGACTCCTAGGCGCCTCCAACTTGGGCACACGCCTAGGGTGGCGTGCGCCCTTCTCCTTGCCAGGTTCTGGCAGGGGGACAGGCCCCCACCAGCTCTCCAATAGGTGCATGACATGTGGTCAAAAGTCAAAGTGTCAATGGTCAACATTTGACCAGTCAAAGGTAGACTTTTGACCAAAGTCAAAGAACAAGAAATGGCAGGTGACCAAAAATGGCAGGTAATGTCTTACAAAATAAGACAACCTTTTCTGACTTGGACAACCTCCAGTCAGACCATATGAAGGCCTCTGATTGAGCACAAACTCCTTTGGCTCAGTCAGGACAACTTATTTATGATAGTAAAAGAAGAACGTTAGGTTCAATCGAGTGCTAGCACGATTTCCTTGAACCTAATTGAATCTCATTCAGATCAATTGAACTAGATCAGTTCAATTGATGATCACCAGATTCAAACCCTTGTTTGTGTGACCCAGTTAGGTTCAGTTCTGTATGGTAATGGGATATGTCATGATCTCTATCATCGACATCATCGAAACTCCTTTCGATGGATCAGAACTCTTCTGATTCGAACAGCTAGAATGATCGATCATCTAAATCATTCTAATTGCTCCCAAAATCCACCAGTGACACCTAGCAGTATATGGTGGCAACCCATCAGAGCTGAATGCGAACCTCTTGGTGCAGCTACCTGTGTGATTAAGTTCTTCTATCTTGAGCCCCGATCAGATTAGGGTTAAGGTGAACTCGTCAAACCCTAGTCTCTGTCATATGATGTAATCATTCGATTCGAGTCCAATGTGAAAATCTAAATAGAAACTCTTTCTATTATTTCACTCTACCATGGCCATGGATTTCTGGACTTGATTCTCATGATCATCATAGGGCTGCTCCTCTACCACCGAGGTAGATAGATTCCATCTTGATGCAATCCAGTTCCTACAATGAACATGTCTATAGCCAACATACACCTCAGGGTTCCATATGGCTAGGAGACCGAGTAATGGTGTAGTCAAACTATAACACCCTCAAGGTGAACTGCCGATGCATCTCAGGTCAAAGAACCAGACACACTACTGCAGCATCGAGTCAGTCATTGACGAGAAGGTAGACTTCCCTAATGACTACTCGAGGTGGTCACGCTCAGTGCCCTCGTTCTCTAACGAGTACCTGTACTCTCGCTCCGGTGTCTCCACACCGTAGACTCAAGACTCATCTACTAAAGAGAAGCGATCGTACACCAACCTTCCGGATCAATCACCATCCTCGTGATGATCCTATGGTCGGGAGTTGTTTATGAGTTAATAATGATTATTCATGTCTTAAATTTTCAACTCTTGAAAATATGAATTATCATTACCATTAACTCAAAGGATGTATCACAGACACTAAATACACATGTGTGATAGAAAATAACCCATTTTATAAATTATAGTCAAAATTACAATTTTTCCCCTAGAAGTGTATTACAAGTGTCAGCCAATTCTGGCTTCTAGGGCACATATATCTAACAATGAGCTCATGAATCATGATCAAAAGTCCGATGCAGGTAATCAGCATAGTACGCTAGTACTATGCTGATCCTTCTTTGATGGTCGATCAGATACCTTCTTCTTCTAGATTTGGACTCTTCCAATGAGGAGAAGAAGGAGAGGAGGTTTTAGATGTGAGACACTCTTAGAAAACTCAAAGAAAGTGGAAGGAAAGAGGTGAACACAACAACCCTAGAAGAAGATCCTCTTCTTCTTCTCTTTACTCTCACCTAGACACCTAGTTTGGTGTCTATGAAATCCCCATGCCCAAATATTCTTTCTCATTGATTTTTACATGCCTCGAAGGTCTCTCAATGGTCTAGAATCCTTCCAAAAATTAGGCCAAAATTTATCCTAAATAATAAGTTAGGACAGATTCTTTGTCTAGGTCAAATACCTAGAAAGGAATGTCCAAAAAGGGCAAGACTTGGGGCTCCCAACTCTTGGGCCCTCATTTTCTACCATGGACCACCAGCAAAGGGTGCACAATATGTGACATAAAACCCACAAAAATCCTAAAAAAAATCTGGATAAAATTGGCACCATAAGGGAAGAGTTTCGGTTTCCTAAAATTCTATCTCATAGAATTTGAAATCCAAACTAATTCCCACTTTGACTTGGTCCACAACCATATTTCATGTAAGAAAGAAAGAGGAGAAATATTTGGGTGTGTGTGAAGGTTTGGGGAGAAGTGTTTCCATGCACAAAATCCTAGAAAATAGAATGGGAGGCATTGGGAAGCCAAGTGGTGCAAGGAGAAGGGAGTCTTAGTCATACTAGAACTTCCAATTTGACTTGGTCAAATAAGTTATTTAAATCAAATTAAATTAGAATCAAATCATCTCAATTAAAATAGGTCTTAATCTAATTAAGAATCTAACAAAATTAGATTAAATTATAATTAAATTTGATTTAATTTTCTAATCAAATTAGAAATTGGTTTGATACTAGTCCTAATTGAACTAGGACTAGTTCTTCCTTGCAATTGGCTTATCCAATAAGCCAATTGGACTTGATCCAATCAAGCCCAAACAAAATCTAGCTAAATCATATTTAATTAAACTTAATCTCAGCCCTTCTGTTTAATCAAATTAAGCCAATTAGCAATCTAATTGCTAATCAATCCTCCTACAATACATACATTAGGTTAAACATCAATCGTATTGATCGTTTAACCCTAGAACGATTCTTAATCGTTGATCAACCATCCGATCAGATCATAAGCTCTAATGTGTGTGACCTCATAGGTTCAAACTTAAGCTAGTAGTATAGAAATAGATTTTTGTACCAATCAAAGTAACCATCTAGCAAAGATATCCAACGATCGGATAGGTCGAATATATAGAACAACATCCTTAGAACCCACATGGATATAGTTTTCATATAATTCATTCTCTTAACCAAAATGCTCATAGGATATCTTAAAGTTCAACTATCAACTCTGATCAGGTTGTCCATAATGTATTTCAAAATATTAAATCTATTTGATGGACTATCCTAGCCAAGATTTTGCTATATTGAAACACAGTGATACATTCTTCTCTAACTCTTGGAGTGGTCAATCCCATCTTGATCATACAACGACTTCATAAGTACTTGATTGTGCTAAAAAACCTTCCATTATTGAATTAGAAATTTAGTTAGTCCGGTATGAAAGCACACTGAGTTGCTTGCAAGTCACTGAGGTGATCTCAGATCTAAGAGACACTTATACCTATATCCCATGAAAGACATTCTCGATAGCAGAATGCTCTGAAGTTGATTTCGTTCAATGATGATGTACCCATACATCTCACCTATATGCTATATCAATGTCTCCACACTCCTTGGTTAAGAGGACAACCAAGCTATATGGCATACTGTAATCTATGCTTGATAGATGCTGTCATTCTAATTAACAGTCTATCATTTGATAGTGAACAAATTTAAGGACTAATTTATAAATCATCTCTTTATCGAAGCTAAATACTCCTAAGGACTTCATCACAATAATGAAGTTCGTTAGAAGATAAATACTTTATGATGAAAATGCTAAAAGTATATTTTATTAATGAATCAATTATAATTATAATATAGCTCAATCATCAATAGGCTGATGATTGACTTTGAAACATTATTTTCAACAACTCCGACTTATCCTAAAGCCACTCGGTATAGTATCTAATATCCATCTTCGACTTATGGTTGTCGAACTCCTTTATCACTAAGACTTTAGTGAAGAGGTCAGCTAGGTTCTCCTTTTCATCGATCTTCTGAAGGTTGACATCACCTCGATCTACAATCTTCTGGATCAGATGGAAGTGGCGCAGGATGTGCTTCATCCACTGGTGTGCTTTTGGTTCCTTCGTCCGAGCTATGGCACCAGTACTATCGCAGTAGAGCAGGATCAGACCATCTAGGGAGATGGCATCTGATGTTACGATGTACTCAACTTCGCAAATAGAGTCTGCCACAGTATGTTGCTTGAAACTCTTTTAGTAGATGGCTCCATCATTTAAAGTAAAAATATAAGAGCACGATGTTATCATTAAGACACCGTGTTTATCAATTTAATTTTAACTTCTTAAATCAATTAAAAATAAATATAAAGTAGTGAGTCGGATCGAATCCATAGAGAAGATTATGTTTTAATTTTAAAATCTTTAATTTTTATAAAAAAATATTTTTAAAAATTAATTTAAAGTTAAAAAATAAAATTATAAGCAGAAATTAAAAGGTAAAAAAATTTAAACTTGGTACTAAGATCTACTAGTTAAATCTTAGCATCAACTTGCATAAAATAAAGAATAATTAAAAGTAAGAAGCAAAAATTAAATTAAAAGTAAAAATAAAAACTAAAATTTAAATAGATGGAAATTAACATTTGTTTTAATTAAAAGTTTAATTCAAAATTTAAATACATGAAATTAAAAAGAAAAAAAAAGAAAATAAAAGCAGCTAATCTTGATCTTGGATTGGCATCGACATGAAGATGGTGTAGGAGACAGCTCTTCTTCGCATCATTCATTGTCTTGAAGTAGCCTCCAACCCAAGCATCACTCTCACCCTGGACCATAGCTTTTCCATGATTGAAGATAATTGATTTTGGAGGCCTGAAATCTTTTAAATAGAGTTATGAGGGCTAGATCCTTTGTTTCTAGCCAATTGTCAGACTAAAGAGGAGTTCTGATCATCAAATATGAAGAAATCCTAACAAAAATTAGATTAAAATAGCCTCTGGATCGAATTCTATGCAATTCCATGAGTTCTGGCCATTAGATCTTAATCAAATGGTCCCAAAATCATCAAAAATGGAGTTCTAGAAGTCTAAATCAAGTCGGATTTAATTTGGACCATTGGATCTCTTTGATCAGGAGTTTTTTGATCATTGGATTGCGCTTGGGTGTTTAAATCACTATCGAGAGCTTTCTCTATCATCCGATCATCGCCTAGGATAGGTGCAGCCATTCGATCGCGCTTAAGAAATCAATTCAAATAAGGAATAAATAGCAGTCGTTGGATCTAGTTTTAGAAGAAATCTAGCCATTGGAACAACATTTGTAGTGTTCGAAACTGTTCCATGGTGATTTGGCACTATTTGGATCCAAATTAGAATAAGAAAGAACCACGGCCGTTGGATCAGGACCATAAATAATCATAGCCATAGGATGGAGCAATTACTATTATTATGGACCGCCTGGATCGGGTGCACCATAAGCCGCAACCAATCAACGTGCGGCAAGCCTTATGAAATTACCATTTTGCCTTAGTAGACCGTGATAGATTTTTTATGAACCTCTTAACGATCTTGGTCCATCACATGGCATGCTCTGATTGGCTAAAATTTGCTGAGCTGACGGTCCATGCCTGGTTCATGGATCGATGGGTCAGCTTATCTAGCTGAGTTAGCCTGAGCAGCATGTTGGCTTGGCTGGGCAAGCCGACTGAGCCATTTTTCTTTTTTATTTTAATTTTTTCTTTAAAAATTCATATCAAATCCATTTTAGCTCTGATTTGTTATAAATTTATTTTATTATGACCTAAAAAATAAGTTCTTTTTATTGATGATAATATATCTTTTTAATTTTTATTATTTTTTAATTAATTTTTTAATTAATAAAAATATTAATTTCTTAAAAATATATAAATTAATTATTAATTCTTAAAAATAAATATAAATTAATTATTAAATTAATACTTTTATTGATGAATTTATGGTACTTATCACTAGGTCATCTGTAAGTGGGCCCTTTTCGATTGAGTCCGACTAGAGGTAGCACGATCGGAGGAGTCCGTCCGGAAGGAGTGTTGCTGAAGAAGTTCGTCCGGAAGAAGGTGGCTGAAGAAGTCCGTCCGAAAGAAGAACTATTAAAGGAGTCCATCTAAAAGGAGCGTGGTTGAAGGAGTCCATCTAGAAGGAGCACTGCTGAAGGAGTCCATGGTTTACAATATGGGATGTCATCTATCTTTGAAATTCATCATCGATCAAGGTTGAGAAAATTAGACTTTGGCTCTGTCACTCATTCTATGATTTAGAAGATTGGTAAATTCTCGTAGAATGGCACCCAAGAATTTGGTGAATTCTCATAGAATGGTAGCCAAGAACTTCGACGGGGGTTATTTTACCCCCAACACTTGTCTTCCTACTTCCGAGTTTGAATTTTATATAAAGAAAGTATGAAAATTATTGACACCAAAGTCCTCCGAGGCCAATCTTGTTCCCACTCTCAAAAAATGAATCAATTTAGCCCTTTTTGAATTGGCACCAGTGTTTTTAATGCTAAACGACCTGAAGAGATGAAATCCTTTAAAAACTCATCCAGCATGAAGCTCCGTATTACGGTGCAATTATTGCCCTAACAAGCGTTTGGGATGAGTGGGGCACACGACAGGATAGGATCGGCCAAGGAGGGTTTGTAATCATAACTTCCTCTGATTTCGTATGCCTATTTAAGTCCTTCTCCTTTCCAACTCTTTACCTCCATTCGAGTCTTTCTTCTTCCTTCATCCGTTCTTCTCCATCTCTAGGTGCTTTGGCATTTTCGTCGATTTTCCAGCCATCAACGACTGATTCCTGCCCTTTGGACCATCTCAACTTATTTCTTCTCGTCCACAACCCTTCCAACTATTGGAGTCCCTTTCGACTGCATCTTGTTTTTTTGGTCATCTCCCTACCAACCTAGGTTAGTCCTCCATCGCCCTTTCTTTTTTCTTTTATTTTTCGGCCTTTTAGTCTTCTATACGAGTTTCACTATTCTTTCCATTAGGTTTTATAACCTTTTTCTCTTCACTTTCCCAAAGATTTTTAAGTTTTTTTTGATTCAAATGTCTTCCAAAACTTCATGGTCATCCGATTCTAAGAGTCCGTTCGGTTCCTCTTTCTAAAACCCTAATTCCGAAGAAACAACCAAACTTAGGGACGTACCCCAACCAAACTTTATACCCAAAACTATTCCATGTTTCTTATCCCTTGACGACCTTTTCTCAATTAAAATCTAGTATGGAATCCCACCCAAGTATGAATTAGAACTCCTTGGATCAAATGACTGAGCTGGTTCCCCTCCTCCAAGTTATTTTTGTCTGTATTTAGAGGCTTTCCATGTCGGACTTAGACTTCCTCTCCCCCCTTTCATAGTTGCCATCTTTTGCTTTTTAAACATTTTCTTTGCCTCCGTAGTGCTGAACACCTTTAGGTTCATTATTGGCTTTATCTCCCTTTATCTCTCCACTGAAGTTCGTCCAATCATTTTTCTGTTTTGAGCTATTATACTTTTAAGCATCATCCTTCTATGAAGGACTGATGGTACTTCTTATCCCAGTTCAATGAGAAAGGATTGCTGAAAGGAGCTCCTTTTTTCATTCACAACTAGAAGGAGAAGTTCTTCTTCGTATCCCGCCCATCTCTAGAGTTAGGGCTCCCTCCGTAGGGTCTTCTTAGAGAATCGGTTCATCGAACTCCTCGGTTAGATAGGCAAGATCTTGACTCCTACAATAAACTAAAGAATCATAAAATTTCATCATTGTCCGAACTCCTCTGTGAGCAACTTCTATTCAACTTCAACCTTAGCCCTCTCAATCCTACTGGTATATCTTTGCATTTCACAAGTTTCGTTCTTGCAAATTTTTTTCTTTGATTATGGCTCCTTTATTGTAGAGATGGATGCTAAGGCAGTTGAAATACTCACTAAGGGACTTCAAGTACACAAGAGAAATGAAAAAGCATCCATCGAGGCTTCAAAGAAGGCAAGGATCGATATCCCAAGCTCTACAGCACTTGTCAATGCTACCACTACTACCAAGGTCGCTGGTGTCAATGAGGTTGTTCCAGCTGTCGAGATTGGTACTGCTGATGGGGCTGCAGTGCCTTCAACATCTTTAAGCCCTCCTATTAAAGTTCAGGTTTTGGAGCTTCCTACGGGCGAAGAAAGCAGAGAAAAAAGGAAGGAGAAAAAGAAGTCAGTCATCATAAAAGTTCGGCACAAAGCTCATCCCAGCAAGTCCGATAATGATGACGAAGACTTGAAAGAAGATCTCTTCTGCAATCGGGATATCATTAGAGATTTAGTCGATAAATTCACCCTACCCGAGGTGGTAGATAAGATCACAGACTTCAACTATGAGCAGTGCACTTGGAATTCCCTCGAAGCCTTCCTCGAGATAGTTACCTTATCCCTTCTCTCTCTTTTTTTTCTATATATACGTCTAACTCAATTTATTTCTTGAATTTAGGTCACCAATTGCTCGCTCACAGCAAAATGATGAACCGCTTAAGGTCGGAGCATAGAAGGCTCAAGAGGGTCATCAAGGCAAGTTCAGCCACCTCTAGGAAGAGAAAGCCATCAAGGTCGATCACCTCACGAAGGAGAAGGCTGCCGAGGTCGGAGTTCTTCAAGAGGTGCTCAAGAAGAAAGAGCAAACATCGGTATAGCTGAAGGCTGCTTTGGCTTTGGAAGAAGAGGGGAGGAAGAAGGTTGAAGCCGAGATCACCAAACTGAAGGAGCAAGTTTCGAGATAAATCTCTGAGGCAAAGGCCAAGGTAGTAAAGGAGTTTAAGTTCTCCTCTGAGATGAGGGACTTGAATGTCAAGTTCAGCCTAGAAGCCTTCATCAAGGGGTTCGAGCTCTATGAGGATAAGATAGCTAGCAAGTTCTCCATGCTTGACGTTGGCTTTCTTATTGAAGGAGCTCCTAATGAAGAAGCGGGACCATCTACTGCCACAACTAACCTTCCCCTATTGAGCTTGCCACTGAAGAGCCAAGGCCGACTGATGCTGCATCGAACTTCTTGACTACTCCCCTAGAGGTCTGAGACCTTCTAATTTATATTTTTCCTTTTTATTTGTTTCTTCTCCTATATTTGAGAAATATTTTAATTAACAAAAATAAGTTTACTTTAAGTTTGTGTCGTGGTATGCTTGTTTTTTAGAATCCTCCTAGTCAAGATAATCATGCTTCATCTCCCCCTGCTGATGCCACCCTATTGCCCTAAGGCCTTCCTCTAAGATCTATCATTAAGAACCTGAAAAGGGAGGTTCATCAAACTAAGATGAAATTAAAGAAAGCAGAGGACGAGCTTCAAAAGTTGAAGAAGTATTATTTAGAAGCTACAGTTGAAGTCACCTACCTTTGACAAGTCCATAAAAAGGATGCCATGGACTATATCAATAAAAAGTGCTATCTAACAGAGAAATTGGAATGGATGAAGAAGCTTAATAGTGACAACGCATGGACCTTGATGGCCAGGGCAAGCTCTCTAGAAGTCAAATTGAAGGCCGCACAAGAAAGTATTCAAGTACTTGAAGAAAGTTCGACATGGTCTATCAATCAAAAGGAATATGATTGGGATTGGATAAAGAAGTTCTCCAAACTCCAAAGTCAGTTACAAGCAGCTAAGGACTCTCATAATAAATATAGATGCAATTGGTGCGGCCAAAGTTACCGACCTCAAGAGTAAGCTTCGAAGAGCCGATGATGAGATCACTCGACTTCGGCGACAACTATCCGAAGGGGCTCAAGCTAGCTCAAGTAGGAACTCAGCAGAGGTCCTATCCTTATGGAGCTCTTTAGAGAGCTTATCTACTTTATACGAAAATAGCCTAATGGAGCTACAGGAGTTGAAGGTGCAAATGATCTATGAACAAGACGCTATGAAGGATGCGGAGGCCGAGTTGGCTGTATTAAGAAAGAAGCTGAGGAGGTTGAAGATGACTCCCAAAGGCATAAGAAGTTGTTGAGTGAAAGCCTGGTAGCTCAATGGGATCTTGAAGAAAAGATTAAAAACCTGAAGTTATCCTTGGTATTGGCCGGTGCTTGCAGTCCAAAGTCCAACTCCAAGTAGGACTTCGGCATCTCTTCCTCTTCTTCTCTCTCTATTTTTTAATTGATCTTGTGGATTTTTCTATGTACCAAACTTTTATTTTAATGAAATCCTACTTTCTGATTGTCTCATCTCAGACGTATGCTTTCATAGATTTTTCACTCTCCTCTTAATTTTTTTTATTCATGATTATGAAGCTATCCTTTGATAATGATTATAGTTCACCGTGGCATATGTACCCTTTAATTGTAGATGATGGCTCTTGGTTAAGTTTTTTCGAGTTTGTATAATTACATCCTTGCATCTTTTGTGTCTGGATGAGGTCCTCCTTTTTTTTTAATGAAGTTATTAGGGTGCAAGAGGACCATTGAAAGGGCCTCTCACCATGTTCTCCTATCAGGACAAGGTCTCCCTCCTGCTCCTGATAGGATTGGTCTTTATCTTTGTTAGGGTAAGGTCCTTTTTCTGTCTCTAACAAAGTTATTGGATTATAAAAGAGCTATTGAAAGGGCCTCTTCCGTGTTCTTCTGTTAGGATGAGATCCTCCTCCTATTCCTGATAGGATTGGCCTTTTTCTTTGTTAGGACGAGATCCTTCTCCTATCCCTAATAAGGTCATTAGGATACAAAAAGATCATTGAAAGGTCCTCTCTCCATGTCCCTCTGTAAGGATGAGGTCCTCCTCCTATTCCTGATAGGATTGGCCTTTATCTTTGTTAGGACGAGGTCCTCCTTCTATCCCTAATAAGATCATTGGGGTACAAAAGGATGGTTGAAAGGGCCTCTCCCGGTGTCTCCCTATCAGGATGAGGTACTCCTTCTGTTCTTGATAGGATGGCCTTTATCTTTATTAGGATGAGATCCTCCTATTCTTAACAAAGTTATTGAGGTACAAAAGGGCTATTAAAAGGGCCTCTTTCCATGTCTTTCTATCAGGACGAGGTCCTCTTCCTATTCCTGATAGGATTGATCTTTATCTTTATTAGGACAAGATACTCCTCTAGTCTCTATAAAATTATTAGGACATAAAAGGACCATTAAAAGGGCCTTTCTCCATGTCTTTCTATCAAGATGAGGTTCTCCTCTTATTCTTAATAGGGTTGGTCTCTACCTTTATTAGGATGAGGTCCTCCTCCTATCCCTAACAAGGCCATTGGGGCATAAAAGAGCTATTAAAAGGGCCTCTCCCCGTGTCCCTCTATCAGGACAAGGTTCTCCTCCTATTTCTAATAGAATTGACCTTTACCTTTATTAGGATGAGGTCCTTTTCCTATCCCTAATAAAGTTATTTGGGCATAAAAGGATCGTTGAAAGGACCAATCCCCATGTCCCCCTATCAGGATGAGGTCCTCCTCCTATTTTTGATAGAGTTGGTCTTTATCTTTGTTAGCAAAAGGTCCTCCTTCTATTCCTAACAAAGTTATTGGGGCACAAAAGTGCTATTAAAAAGATCTCTCCCCATGTTTTTCTATCAAGATGAGGTCCTCCTCCTAGTTTTGATAGGGCTGGCCTTTACCTTTATTAGGGCAAGGTCCTCCTCCTGTTCCTAACAAGATCATTGGGATACAAAAGGATCGTTGAAAGGGCCTCTCCCTTTTACCTCATATTTAAGAACTGGAGGTCTTCTACTTCATTTAAAAATAGAGTTCGGTTAGATTGTTTCCTGCCATCATATAGTTTCGCACCAAAGAACAAAGATATTGAAAGAAAAAAGTTTTGTTAAGGTAGGATTGTTGATAATACATTCGCAAGTTCTCTGAGTTTCAAGGTTGCGGGAGTGCTGATCCTCCAAGCTTTCTTAGATAATATATTCTCGATCGAACAATCTCCACAACCTCATAGGAGCCTTCCCAACTTGTAGCTAGGTTTCTTTGATTTTGAGGTTGCGATACATCTGTTCGCCAAAGCACCAGATCTTCTACTCTAAATGTCTTACTTCTGACCCTAGAGTTGTAGTAGCGAGCTACCCTTTGCTTATAAGCTGCCATTTGGATTTGAGTCTTTTCTTGCTTTTCTTCCAATAGATTGAGATTTGCTCTGAGATCCTGTGAGTTGCTTTATTCATTAAAGGCTTCAACCCACACTGAAGGAAGTTAAAGTTCGACCGAGATGACCGCCTCCATCCTGAAAGCTAATGCAGAGGGAGTTTCTCCAATAGATAATCTTTGGATAGCCTGGTAAGCCCAGAGCACATGATAGAGTTCGTCCATCCATGTTTTTTTTGCCCTTTCAAGGCTTTCTTTTATCCCTTGAAGCAAAGTTTTGTTAGTTACCTCAGCCTCATTGTTCACCTAAGGATAAGCTACCGATGTGAAGTGATGGGAGATATTCAGATCTTCATAAAACTTAGCAAACTTTACTCCTGCAAACTAGCACCCATTATCAGTGATTAATGTCCGAGGTATTATTCTAGATGGCTACTCTGATACCAATCTATTAGGAACAATCCTCGCTACTAGATAATTATAAAAATAGCAACAAGGATCCAAGAAAAGGGATGGCCTTTCTATTGAAACCCTAGCAAACCTTAGGGCATGGAGAAAAGGGAGAGAATGAGAGAAGAAGAGAGATTTCAAGGAGAAAAGTCTTGTATTGATTTTGTTCTTACTTTACAAAACTAAGTATAGATTATATATACCTGGTTAAATATGATCCAACCTAAAAAACTCTCCTAGCTAATCTAATGTGATGCACTCTCCGAGCTCATGTACACCCATGTCTCCCATGCACACATCCATTGGAAAAATCTCAATCCAATCCATAGGTTAGCCCCCTTAGGAACTTACAAATCAAGGCCCTAAGTTCCTAGGATTAAACCCAATCTCAAGCTAGAATAGAAACTACATTCTATTCTGTTCACTGATCGAGCTGGCTCGGTCAGCAATCGGGTCGGCTCGATGGTGATCTCTCTTGTAAGAGTCCGAATCACCACTCTTTGTTGTACTACTCAGGCCAGCTCTCTATGGATTTGAGTCGGCTCAGCTTCTACTTGGACTAGCTTTGACACGAATCAAGCCAACTCTTCCAGTGTATCAGCCAAATATGCTTTCTGAACTTTTGCTAGAGCCAGCGCTCTTAGGATTCGGGCTGGCTCTTCTTTAGCTCGAGTTGGCTCTTCTATAGCTCAGGCTGGCTCTTCTAATAGATTCCAAGCCAGCTCTTCTAAAGCATTTGTCGAAGCTTTTTGATAGTTGATTCCATGCTCTCTTTCCACCTACTTCCAAGGCTTGATAGTACCATACCTAAGCTTAAAATCTCCATCTTGGTGCTCCCAAGTCCTTGTGAACTCAGCTCTATCCGACAATCCCATCAATACCATGCAATTATAAAAGCTATTCCATGAAAGTACCTTTGTGAGTACATCAGCTGGATTTTTTTTTTTGTGTGAACCTTCACCAGCTCCACTTTACCATCCTCCACTAGTTCTTTGATTTTATGGTAACTAATATCAATGTACTTGGTCCTTGCATGATTCATAGAGTTTTGTGCAAGCAATAAAGCACTTTGGCTGTCATAATGTATTCTGACTGCATCTTATGGGAATCCCATCTTCAGCACCAAGTCCTTCAACCATTAAGCTTCCTTCGCTACCTTCGTGATGCCTATGTACTCTGCTTCAATATTGGACAAGGTCGTAATTGGCTACAAGCAAGATCTCCATGAGACTGGACCTGCATACAACTGAATACAAAACCTATAGTTGAACATTGAGTATCCACATCTCCACCAAAGTCTGCATCCATAAATCCCTCTATTAGCCCTTGAGCTTTGGTAGACATGTTAGAATGTTCCTTAGTACCTTCCCCCTAATCATAGCAGGTGCCGATCCCAACTAAACCTGCCAAGTATCTGAAGATACCTTTCAGTGCTCTCCAATGCTCCTTTTTAGGCTGAGCCATAAACCTACTCACCTAATTCACTGCATGGGCTAAATCTAGCCTATAACATACCATAGAGTATATAATACTTTCCACACTAGAAGTATATAGAACCTTTTCCATCTCCTGAACCTCCATCTCAGTCTGTGGTGACATGATCTTAGAGAGTCTGACATGTACGGCTAGTGGCAGCTCAGCCAGTTTGGCCTCCTTCATTCCAAATCTCTCCAAGACCTTCTTGATATATCCTTTCCGAGATAGATACGGTAGCCTATTGATTCTATCTCTGATGATTTTCATACCAAGGATCTTCTTTGCAGGCCCCAAGTCCATCTCAAACTCCTAAGATAAAGCTCCTCTCAACTCTTGCATAACTTTCTTACTCTTGCATGCTATCAGCATGTCATCTACATACAAGAGTAAGTATAATCAAGATCTATCTTTTAGAGATCTCACATATGCACACATATCATGATCATACCTAGAAAGTCTAATACTTCTTACATAAGTGTCAAACCGCTTATACCACTATTTAAGAGATTGCTTCAATCCGTACAATGATTTTTTTAGTAAACAAACTATTCTCTCTAACCCAGGCTCTCTAAAGCCCTATGGCTGCTCCATGTATATGTTCTCCTCCAAATTTCTATGAAGGAATGTTGTCTTAACATCCATTTGCTCTACCTCCAAGTCATGAGCAGCAACTATACTCAACAGCACCCTGATGGACGTATGTCTGACAATTGGAGAGAAGACTTCTGAGTAATCAATTTCTTCTCTCTATGAGTATCCTTTGGCTACTGGCCTAGCCTTGTACCTCACTCCACCTTGCTCTGAAGGTGCCTCTTTTCTGGTGAAAATCCATTTGGAGCCAATGGGTCGAGCATCATCTTGTAGATCCACCAACTGCCATTTTTGGTTCTTCTTGAGAGACTCCATCTCCTCCATCATGGCCTGCATCCATAACTCCCAATCTAAACTCTCCATGGCCTTCTCAAAACTCTCTGGATCTCCATTTATAGTGATGAGAGTATAGAAAATAGTCTCATCAATGTCATATCGCATTGGTTTGCGAATAGTGCGCTTCAGCTTGTGCAGTGCTACTCCCCTTATGATATCCTACAAGTCTACTGCCTATGGCTGCCTCTGCACTTCTTCTAAGATAGATCATCCTCTATGCTGGTCCTCCATAGGTGTATCACCATGTCTACCTAACTCCACCTCAAACTGAACACGACCTGAGATTGATGTTGAGGGCAAATCACCTATATCTGAGAGCTTTCCCATACTATCCTGTGTTGTCTTCACAACTCCATCTGCACTTTTTAGCTTCAAGATGATGCTCTTCTCATCAAATATCACATTGACTGAAAACACACCTTTGAGAATATGAATCCCACAGCAAGAAACCCTTCACACCTTATGAAAATCCAATGAATATCATCTTTTGTGACTTTGGATCCAATTTGCTCCTATCAGCTTCTTCTACCAAAGCATTTGTAGGATAGTCGAACACTTTTAGGTAGCTAAGATTCACCTTCTTCCCACTCTAGACAACCTTTGAAAGTCCTTCATTTAATTTTATATGGGAAGATCTGTTAACAAGAAAACATGTATAAATAAGAGCATCACCCCAAAATGATTTAGACAGTGATGCCTGCAGCCTCAAGCTTCTGATCTTCTCTATCAGTGTCCGATTCATCTTCTCCATGACACCGATCTGCTGAGGGGTTATCTTCACTGTGTAATGGTAATTTATTCCATTTTTCTCATAGTATCTCCTGAATGCTAGGCTGATGTATTTTTCTTTATTATCAGACCTCAAACACTTCACTGGCTGCCCTATCTCCTTCTCCACCTCAACTCTCTAGATTTTAAATCAAGCAAAAATATTTGATTTTTTTCTCATTAGATAGACCCATACCTTCCTAGAGAAATCATCTACAAAGATGATAAGATATCTCCTCCACCTCAAGATGCAACAAGTGTCGGTCTACATACGTCAGAGTGAACAAGCTCCAAAATAACTTTACTCTGGTTGGTACTATTGGCAAATGTAACTCTATGCTGTTTGCCATAGATACAAGGCTCACATAGATCATCTTCTATCTTTTTGACTGCTAGAATCAGACCTCTCCTACTCAACTCCATGAGTCCCCTATCACTCAAGTGACCCATACGATAGTGCCACAGCTTATAAGTTAATTGCTTCTCCTATGCTGCTACAGACACCTCTGCACTATCTATAAGCACTAAGCCCTCCATTCTGTATAGGTTGTTGCTCAGTCTTCTCCATTTCATCACCACCAATGCACTCTTGAAAATCCTCAAACATCCACTGCTTAGCTGACAACTGAAAGCATATCCCGATCCTTTCAAGTAACCTAGGGATATCAGGTTCTTCTATAGTTCTAGCATATGCTTCACATTGGTGACTGTCCATATGACTCTATCATACATCCTCACTTTTACTATACCAACACCAGCAACTTTACATAGATGATCATCTTCAAGACTTACACTCCCTCCATTGGATCTTTTATAAAATAAGAACCACTCCCTATGTAATGGTGGGAACACGCTAAATCCAGTGTCCAGTGGTTGTCCAACTCTATTACTTCATCTTATACTATCAATATGTCTTTTCACTATCTTTAGATGATAAAGCACCACTCTCGCTAGTCGATCCATCCTTAGAAGCACCCTTCCCCTTTTCATTTTTCAAAAGTGGGCAATTTCTTCTAATATGACTAGGTTGATGATACTTGTAGCATTTCCAAGACTTTTGATTTTCTTGAGATTTTGATCTATCCTTAGATTTATCTCGAGTCCTCTTCTTAGGCCTTTCTTGCCTCTTATTCATAGAAAGTACCTCTGAATTAGGGTTTTCTCTAACTAGCCTCTCTTATTGCTCGTTGGACCTGAGAACTCCAACCACTTCCTCGAAGTTTAATGTCTTCTTTCCATACACTAGAGCAATAATGAGACTATCATATACTGCTGGCAGTGAATACAATAATAGGAGAGCTTTATCCTCCTCATCAATCTTTACATCAAGGCTCATAACATCCAAGCAAACCTGATTGAACTTCTGGATATGGGAAACTAGGTCTCCTCCTTTGGGCATCCACAAACTGCATAGTTGCTTCTTCAACCACTACTTGTTTGTCATATTCTTACCCATATATGTATTCTCCAATTTCTGCCAAAGCTCCTTCAATATGGGTTCCATATTAATCTCCAATAAAATCTCATCAATAAGGTGCATACGAATCATACTGAAGGCTATCTCTTCAAGTTCCTCCCATTCTTCAATAGAAATCTTTTCAAGTCTTTCGCGAGTCAAGACCTTGTAGAACCTATTCTGCACCAGTAGATCTTTCAACCTTTGCTACCAAAGGCTGAAGTTACCCTTGCCATCGAACATCCCAAAGTCTGCCTTGATGGTACTCGATGCTATCCCAACCAAATTCCAATAACCAAATACGAAAGAGAATAAATAGTGTTCAAAAAAATCTGTTCAGCACCTTACCACAACACCAGGCGAAGCTTTGATCTTTTCACTACTATATCTAACACCAAGGCTTTGATACCAATTATTGGCACATCACCACGGCATTACCTAGCTCTTATACTAACTATTGTTCCAGATGGCTACTTTGATACCAATCTATTGGGAACAATCCTTGCTACTAGGTGATTGCAGAAACAACAATAAGAATCCAAGAAAAGCGATGGCCTTTTTGTTGAAATCCAAGCAAACCCTAGGGTATGGAGAAAAGGGAGAGAACAAGAGAAAAAGAGAGATTTTAAGAAGAAAAGGCTTGTATTGATTCTATTCTTAATTTACAAAATTTAGTACAAAATATATATACCTGATCAAATATGATCCAACCTACAAAACTCCCCAAGCTAACCTAATGTGATCCACTCTCCGAGCCCATATACACCCTTGTCTCCCTTGCACACACCCATTGGACAAATTCCAATCCAATCCATAGGTTAGTCCCTTTAGGACCTTACAAACTAAGGCCCTAAGTTCCTAGGATTAAACCTAATCCCAGGCCAAAATAGAAACTATGTTATGTTCTATTCACTGATCGAGTTGGCTCAGTCTGCAATTGGGTCGGCTCGACGATGATGTCTCCTACGAGAGCCCAAATCATCACTCTTTGTTCTACTACTCGGGTCAGCTCCCTTAGGATTTGAGCCGACTCGACTTCTACTTGGGCTAACTCTAATATGAATCAAGCCTGCTCTTCCAACGTATCAGCCAGATATGCTTTCTGGACTTCTACTCGAGCCAGCTTTCTCGGGATTTGGGCTAGCTCTTCTTCAGCTTAGGCTGGCTCTTCTATAGCTCGAGCTGGCTCTTCTAACAGGATCCAAGCCAACTTTTCTAAAGTATTTATTGAAGCTTTTGCTCTCTTTCCACCTGCTTCCAAGGCTTGAGAGCACCATACTTGAGCTCACACGAGGCAAGCCGAACCTACAGATAATTGACTTCCAGATGAAGTTCTGTACTTTGGCTTTAGTAATTTTTGCTAGAGGTTCAGCTTCAACCCACTTGGTAAAATAATCTACTGCTACCAAGAAAAACTTTTGTTGTCTAGGTGCCATGGAAAAAGGCTCAAGTATGTCCATCCCTCATTGTGCAAATGGTTAAGGAGCACTCAATAGTGTGAGCTATGAAGTCGGATGTCTTTGAATGTTTGCATTTCTCTGACACCTAGCACACTTTCTTACATAATCCATTACATCTTGGAGCATTGTTGGCCAGTAGTATCCCTATCGAAGTAACTTATATGATAAGGATCTTGCCTCTAAATGATTTCTGTATATTCCTTCATGAACTTCTCTCAATGCATATCAACTTCAGAAGATCGAAGATATTTGAGGAGTGGTAGGGAGTATGACCTTTTGTATAGCTTATTTTCATATAGGACACAGTGGGAGGCCTAATTTCTCATTTTCTAAGCTTCTTTTGGATCTTTTAGGACTCCCACCTTGAAATATGAGATTAGCGGGTCAATCCAACTAGGCTCATGGTTGACCTGCATTATTATTTGTGACTCTTCTGAACCTGGGTGTTGCAAAACTTCAAAAAGAACTTCCCTCAGTAGTTCATTTAAGGCCAGGGTCACCAATTTTGAGAGGAGATTGGCTCTAGTATTCTCTGCCCTGGGGATCTGCTGAATATCAAAACTATCAAAGGTCGAGATCAAGTCTTTTACTTTTTCTAAGTACTTCTTCATGCTTTCCTCCTGAGCTTCATAATTGCTATTGACATGCCCCACAGCCAGCTGTGAGTTACTGTAAACTTTTAGATATTCTCCTCCTAGTTCTTTGGCTATCCTCAGTCCTGCGATTAGGGCTTTGTACTTGGCATCATTGTTAGTGGTGGGAAACTCAAAGTGCAAAGCATATTTGGCTACAACTCCTTTCGAATTAATGAGAATCAAGCCTGCACCTGCTTTAGAAGCATTAGATGAATCATCCACATACAATGCCCAAAACTTCTTAGGGAGGTCAGCCTTTTCTTTAGGAGAGCTAGGGATATGAACTTCGTAGTGCTCTGGTTTGGACGCATCCAAAATAATGCACTCTACTATAAAATCAACTAGTATTTGAGTTTTAATGGATGGTCGG
The DNA here is from genome assembly GCA_006176705.1 of Cocos nucifera. Classification (NCBI taxonomy): domain Eukaryota; kingdom Viridiplantae; phylum Streptophyta; class Magnoliopsida; order Arecales; family Arecaceae; genus Cocos; species Cocos nucifera. The sequence goes on along the minus strand of QRFJ01001539.1, from coordinate 45,143 downwards.
GATTGAAAGTGAATGTCAAATTTAGTTAATTTGATTGCTCACTTTGCTATTCTTCCAGAGCTATCAAGCTGGTGAAGAAAGACTTTGATAGGTTGATCAGTAAGGAGAGTAATTATGTATCCCTAAAAATATGATCATAGCTTTCTGGTTGTAATCAACAAGGCATACGAATTTGGTGTACCTTAATTCCGCATCCCTCAGGACTCGGCTTATATAGTAGATCGACTTTTGAACTTTAGCCTCTTCTTTGATCAAGATGGCTCCAATAGCTATCGATGATATAGCAAGGTATAAGAATAGCTCTTCTCTGGATTCAGGCTTAGCTAGAAGCGGAGGCAAACTGAGATAGTTCTTCAATTCTTCAAAGGCCTACTGGCACTCAAGAGTCCAATTGAAGTTCTTAGATTGTTTAAGTACTTGGAAGAAGGGCAGACAACATTCTGCTGACCATAAAATGAAGCAAATCAAGGCTGCTACCTTGCTTGTGAGGCGTTGAACTTCTTTTATTATTTTTAGGACAGTCATCTCTTGGATGGCTTTAATCTTCTCTAGGTTGGCTTTAATGCCGTGCCTTGATACCGTAAATCCTATAAATTTTTTTGAGGTTACTCCAAAAGCACATTTTGTAGGATTCAGCTTTATCTTATACTTTCGAAGGATGCTGAAGGTCTCTTCAAGATCGATAATATAATTTGGTGAAGATCGGCTTTTAACTAGTATGTCATCTATATAGATCTTCATATTTCGGTTGATCTGCTCCTTGAAGATCTTATTCACCAGATGCTGATAAGTCACACCCAAAGGGCATGACCCTGTAATAATAGAAACCATGGTCAGTAATAAAAGTGGTCTTCTCCTCATCCTCTGGGGCCATCCAGATTTGGTTATAGCAAGAGAAGGCATCCATGAAGGTGAGGAGTTCATGGTCTGAAGTTGCATCCACCAGTTGGTTAATCCTAGGCAGAGGATAGCTATCTTTCGGACAAGCTATGTTCAAGTCTACGAAGTCTATGCATAGCCTCCACTTGCCATTTGTCTTTTTAACAAGAACGATATTTACGATCCTGTCCGAATAGAGTACTTCCTGAATGAACCCTAACTTAAGGAGCTTGTTGACCTCATCCATAATAGCGTTCTACCTCTCTAGTGGAAAATTGTGCTTTTTTTGCTTTATTGGCCAATGCTTAAGGTCCACATCCAAATGATGCTTCATTACATCTACATCAATCCCAGGTATATCTGTAGGCACCCAGGCAAAAACATCAGCATTCCTTTGCAAGAAGATGATGAGTTGCTTTCTGACTTCTCCTTTCAGATTCAAGCTGATCTTTATAGTGTGTTCCTTATACCCATCATTCACCCTCCTTTCTTTAGATAGATCATCACGGGCATCAAGTCCATCCACTGGACAAGAATCTACTTGTCTTCCTTCCTGTAGGGCAATATTGTAGCAGTACCGAGCTAATACCTGATCTTCTTTGACCTCTCCAACTCCATGTCTTATTGAGGACTTTATTTTCAGATAGTAAGTTGAAACCACAGTCTGAAATGTATTAAAATTAGATCAATCAAGAATCGCATTATAGGTAGAAGGGGCCTTGACTACTAAGAAATTGATGTAAGCTCTAGATTGCCTTGGGTATTAACCTGCTATCACTGGCAACATTATTACCCCTTCCACTGGTACTGCATCACCTATGTATCCTACTAATGGAGAATTCATCAGACCTATCCTACTATTAGATATGGATATTTTAGAAAAAGTATCATAAAATAAGGCATCAGTAGATCTTTCATTATTAATTAAAATATGGAATACATCATAATCAGTAATATTTAAAGTAACTACAACCACATCATTATGTGAAAGCTGAAATTTTTTAGCATCTTCTTCAGTAAAAATGATGGGTTCTTCAGTCCGCTGCTTCTTTGCTGGCTCTACTGACTCACTGGTCTCCCCCCATCGATATCCCCTAATGATGGTGTTGATGATTCCTAGGAAAGGCCAATCTTCTTGCAGTTCATCCCTCCAAGATGGTTCAGGCTGCAGTGGGGCTCTTGGAGGATCTTCTCTTCTTTTCGACCAACGCTTGATAAATCAATCCAACCGACCTTTTTTGATTAGAGCTTCGATTTCGTCCTGAAGCTGGGTACATTCTTTAGTATTGTGATCATCATCACAATGATAGAGGTAGTACTTGTTAGGATTGTGCTTGACTGGATGAGTCCGCATCCTCTCCAGTCCTGGTAGCTACTTTCTTATCTCCATTAGCACTTGGGTCTTTGAGGTGTTTAAGAGAGCATAGTTATTAAATCTTCTAGGAGGGGAGTTCTGCCAGGTCCTTCAATCTAAACTTTCCTACCAATGAGGTCGAGGAGTTCAAGCTCATCTACGCTCAGAGGGAGTTTGGAAGCACTGTTGAGCTTCACTCGGCTCTCTTTCAAGTGCGGACTTGCTAGATTCATCCACCGGCCACTCTCTTGCAACTTCATCATCCTTCAATTTGAAGGTCTCCTCAGCTTCAATATAACCTTCAGCTCGGGCCAGCATATCAGCAAAATTTTTAGGATACTTCTTTTTTAGGAAGGATAGAAAATCATTCTTCTAAAGACCATCTTTCAACACGACCATTGCTACAAATTGGTCCAAGTTCCAGACCTCTAGCATAGTAGCATTGAAGTGGATGATATAAGCTTGGATGGATTCTCCTTTCTTTTGATTTATGTTGATGAGGAAGTTCAAATCTCATCTTGGACATCTGCTGCTTATGAAATGAGCCACAAACTGATGGCTCATTTGGTCAAAAAAGAAGATCATATTTAACTTAAGGCTCAAGTATCAGTTTCTTGCTACTTCCTTCAAGGTAGATGGGAAAGCTTGGCACAGAATGGCATCTAGTGCGCCATGGAGCAGCATCATCATATGGAAGGCCTCAAGGTGATCGATCGAATCTGAAGTCCTATCGTAACTCTCAAATTAAAGGAGCTTGAAGTTCGGTAGGACGGGCTCCTGCATGATTCTGGCAAAAAAGGAGGGATTGGTGCAGATGTCATCATGGTGGATCGGGGTGACATGACGGAGCTCCTCAATCCACCAATTCATGTATTGAAGTTTTTGATCGAGAATATCATCTCGACCATAGATCTTAGAGGACCGGCAGTTGTAGATAGCAAAAGTCTTCTTTGGGAAAGAATCATGATCGGAGTAGGGTCTCCCTGCTCTTTGCTTCTCCTTCTTGGGGGTAATGGGCCTGCTAATCCAAGTGGTCCTCCTTTGTGCTGGTTCTTGAAGATCTGGCAGAGCTCTCTCTAGCTACGCTACTATCGGGGGCTGCTGTATAGCCTGCACCATTTTGATGTGGCCTTAAATCTGCTACATCAATAGGTTAAACTGCTCTAGATCTACCATGGCCGCTGGTGGAGGAGGTTGAGGTGTCGGTGATGGAGTTGGGATGGATGGATCTAGTTTGGATCTAGCAGCAGAACTAGTAGACTACTCGATGGTTGTTTTCTTTGGGGTTATTTTTGGAGCAAGAAAAGATTAGATGGAGTAGATTCAAAAGATTAGGAAATGAAGGAGGTAGATAGGATCGACTAGGCAATCCTTTTAGAATAAGAGCTCGGAGTGTCCTTCCTCTAGCACTAATCCTATTAGTGCAGAAATTTATGAAGATGCCAGAGATAACTAGAGTTGGGAAGATGAGACCATCAATAGGACCTGTAAAATAAAGTCTAAATCAGAGGTGGGTGGCTCTGGTAGGATCCTCCAATGCTCAAGTTAGTTCTTTGGCCAACTGAAATGTAGTGCTCAGGAAATAGAGGAGCAAAGTAATGGAGAGAGAAGAGAGCTTGGAGAAAAATAAATTTAGAGGGTTTCTTTTACAGACAGAGCATGTAACAAACTGGTGGTGATAGCCATAACCATCTGCTAGTGGGCTACTCAGGCCACATGGAGTTTGTTATAGAGGATGACTTATCGTTTATCATGGTTTGCAAGTAGTTTGGATCTATTTAAGGAAGTTCAAATAGAGATTAGGGATCTCTATACTTATCGATTGATTATAGGTGTTGGCGCATTGGGTTTGAGAACTAGCCGACCGAGCTTGAGAGTCAATCAGCGTATAGTGAACCAGCATCTGGTTGAAGTCCATCGAAGTGGTTTCCTATGGCTTCGAGAAGTTTGGCCATATTCTAGGTCATTTGTAAGTGGGCCCTTTCTAGCTGAGTCCGACTAAAGGTAGTGCAACTGGAGGAGTTCGTCCGGAAGGAGCGCTGCTGAAGAAGTTCATCCAAAAGGAGCAAGGCTGAAGGAGTCCCTCTAGAAGGAGCACTATTGAAAGAGTCCATCTGAAAGGAGTGCCGCTGAAGGAGTTCGTCTGGAAGCAGTGCTACCAAAGGAGTCCATGACTTATAATATGGGACGTCATCCATCTTTGGAATTCATCATTGATCAAGTTGGAAAAATTAGACTTTGACTCTGTCACTCATTCTATGATTGAGAAGATTGGCAAATTCTCATAGAATGGCAACCAAGGACTTTGATGGGGGTTATTTTACCCCCAACAATCCCTATCTCCCACAAAGAATGCTTTCTCTCTAGATCCCTTGTAAGTATACCTAAATATCTTTCTAGAGGATAGGAGACCCTATTTGATCTATGAGAAGGAGGAGGTATTAAATTTACTGGCTCATTATTGAGTTCAAGTTCTTGGACTCGACGCTCTTCAGAGACTTTCTCTTCGATCTTAATCTTTGATAAGTATAATAAATTCATCAATAAAAGTATTAATTTATCAATTAATTGATATTAATTTTTAAGAATTAATAATCAATTTATATATAATTTTTGAAAAATTTATATTTTTATTAATTAAAAAATAATAAAAAATAAAAAATAAAATTTTATTATCAATAGAAAGAGATCATTTTTTTGATCACAACAAAATAAATTTCAAGTAAAACGGAGCTAAAATGGAAAAGATATGAATTTTGAAAGATATAAAATAAATAAAAATTAAATAAAAAAAGAAAACGGCTCAGCCGGCTCCGTAAGTCGAGCCACCAAGCCAAGCCAAGCCATCAAGCTGACTCAGCCGTTGAAGCCATCAGCCGGTCCACGATCCAGGCGTGGACCGCCAGCTCAGCAAAATTCCGACGAATCAGAGCCTGCCACGTGGTGGACCTAGACCCCTTAAAGGGTCTACAGAAATTTATCGTGGCTCACAAGGGCAATTTGGTCTTTTCGTCACAATAGCAGCGCTGATTGGTTGCGGTGTGCGGTGCGGCCGGTCCACGCGGTCCATGGGAACAGTGATTGCGTGCGCGATCGGACGGCTGTGGTTGATTGCGGTTCAAGATCGGACGACTGTGGTTGCTTCCGAATTTTATTCAGATTGCCAATTTCACTCGGATCACCATCGGACGGCAGCGCTGCCTGATTCCAGGCGATCGATCCGACGGTCCAGAATGCTGCCGACGGTGATCAAGACTCCCGAAGCACGATTTGCGGCCAGATTTCCTTGATGAAGCGTACGATCCGGACGGCCAGAATTTAATCCGACCCGATCTGAGTTGATCTGCATCCGATTTTGATGATTTTTGGACCGTTGGATTTCTATTGAACGGCTGGATTTTATCAGATTTACCAGAGTCATATCAGAGCTATTTTAATTCAAATTTTATTCCAAATTGTATTTTGATGATTACAAAGGCTCATTAGTCCCATATTGCCTTTAGAAAAAATATCCAGCCCTCCTAGCTCTATAAAAAGGACCCCAGGCCATCAAAAATTGATATCTCCGATCAAGGTGAAGCTTTGGTACAGGGCGAAGCCAGGCTATGGGTTAAAGGCTGCTTCGAAGCAACGGGTGCCGAGAAGAAGAGCCGAGCTTCTACACCATCTTTCTGCCAATGCCGATCCAAGATCAGAGATCAGGCTATTTTATTTTTTTTTTTTTCTTTTTAAATTTTATGTATTTAAATTCTGAAATTTTAGTTAATAAAAATTTTATTTTTGCATTTTAATTTCTTACTTTTTATTACAATTTAATTTCTATACTTTAAATTATTGCTTTACAAGTAGATGCTAAGATCTAACTAGTAGATCTTAGTACCAAGTTTAAATTCTTGCACCTTTTAATTTTTGCTTTTTATTTTTCGACTTCACTTTTGATCCCAAAACTCTTCTTTTTTTCTTTTTCTTTTAAAAATCAAAGATTTCAAATCTAAAAACACTACCTTCCCTATGGATTTGACCCGACTCATTGCTATCTATGCATTTTTTAAATTATTTTAAGAAGTCAAATTAAACTGATAAACACGGTGTCTTAACGACAACATCGCGTTCCTATCAATCTTCCTTCCACTACCTCCATCTTGGACAAACTCCTTTTCCAAGAAGACAGTATGATGGCATACAATCACATTGTGATCCTCTAAAAGATAATAATAGTATCCCATAGATTACTTAGGATATTATATAAAATGAGCCCTAAGTGATTTAACCTCTTACTTGCCTGCCTATTATCGTTTGACATGAGTCGGACATCCCCAAATCTTGAGGTACCTAAGAGATGGTTTCTTACCATGCCATAACTCATATGGTGTGGCAGAAATGGATTTAGAGGAAACCCGATTTAAAAGATGAATAGTAGAAAGCAACGTATGTCTCCATAAAAAGATTGAAAGATCAGTGAAGCTCATTATAAACCAGACCATATCTAATATAGTTTGATTCCTCCTTTTGGATACCCCACTAAGCTGAGGCATCCCTGGAGGTATCCATTATGAGACTATGCCGTTATTCTTAAGATAGGTCCAAAATTCTCCATTAAAGTATTCTTCTCCTCGATCTCATCAAAGAACCTTTATGGGTTTTCTAGTTTGCTTCTCTATTTCATATTAGAATTCTTTGAACTTTTAAAAGGCATCAGATTTATGATGCATCAGATACACAAAACCATACCGTGAGAAATTATCGATAAAGATTATGAAGTAGAGATAGCCACCCCTAGCTTGTACATCGAATGGAACAAACACATCAGTACGTACCAAGGCTAATATCTTAGTGGCTCTTTTTTCATGTCCTATAAAGAGTACCTAGGCCATCTTTTCTTGAAGACATGACTCATAAATTGGATAAGACTCAAAAGTTAATGACCCAAGAAGGACATCTTTCTCCAATTTGTTAAGTCTGTCCTCTCCAATATGGCCTAGCCCTAGGTGCCAGAGATACTTTTAGCTAATCCTATCTTTAAGTCTCTTAAACCCTACGGCATTTACAATTTCCTTGTTAATATTAATATTCACATCTTCATTCAAATGATAAAGTTCATCAATTAAAAAGGCATGTGCAATAATTTTATTTCCAAAATAAATTGCACAGAAGTCTTTATTAAAATGAAAATTATAACTATCCTGTACCAGCATAGATATAGAAACTAAGTTTCTACTGGCTCTAGGTACATAATAATAATCTTTTAAAAGCAAACTAATTCTTAACGATAATCACAAAAGGTAAGTTCCTATGGCTGTAGTAGCAACTCTTGCTCCATTGCCAACCCAGAGAGTAATCTCGCCTTCCCTTAGCCCTCTAACTTCTTCCAAATCCTGCATGAAAGTGCACAAGTGAGCACTAGAACTAGAATCTAGAACCTAACTAGAAGAAGAGGAAATCATTATGCTAGTTTCAATAACAAGCAACTCAAACGTGCCTTCAAAAGGCATGTCCATCTTCTTGTTCTTCAAAGTGGCCAGGTATGCAAGATAGTTTCTTTTCTAGTGACCTTCAACATTGCAATGAAAACATTTTTCTTTATCATTGGTCTTCTTTGGAGCTTGCTTCTTTAGTTTTCTACCGGTCATTTGCTTCTTTGCAGGCTTCTTCTTCTTTTTTCAAGAAGTCTTTCTCTTGGAGGAAGCCTGCTCAATAGTTAGAATGGCACCCCTTGAACTTTTTAAGGTACTTTCAGCTATCACCAACATGTTCAAAAATTTAGGCTAAAAGCTATCAATCTTATTGATATGGTAGTTCATGATAACTGGCCAAATGAATCAGGAAGAGATTGCAGGATCATATCCACCTGCAATTCTTTATCCAAGTTCATGTCTAGCTTTTGAAGCTCCTCAATGTTCTTGATCATTGTCAGACAATGATCATTGATGGATTGCCCATCATGCATCTTTGCTATGAAAAGTCTTCGAGAGATAAGCAAGCTGTGTGACTCTGCTCACCGTACAACTCTTGTAGGTGAGTCACCATGTCTCTGGCAGTCCTCATGTCTTCATGCTGTTGCTGAAGATCATTGGACATGGATGCAAGAATATAATACTTTGCCTTATTGTCTTCATCCATCTACTTGTCAAGTGCAGCTCGTTGATCAAGGGATGGATGAGTTGGCAACACAGGCACATCCTAGTCTAAGATATGGTTAAGCTTCTCAAAATTGAGAATGATTCTCAAATTCCAAAGCCAGTCCTTGTAATTGATTCCGATCAATCTATTGGTTTCAAGGATTCGGGCTATTAGATTTGAACTCGATATGGTAAACTATAGAGAGTAATAATTTCTAATTAGATATTTTGAACTTCAAAATATTTGTTATTGGGACTTTAATAAACAAACAATGGCTTTCACTATTTCTATGGATCTCCCACACTCCTCGGGTGCAAAAAATGGAAACCTATACGTGATCAGTTTCTAGTGGGTATTGTAGTCCCATTGATTAATGTGCACCTCACCTAATAGTTATTGATAACACATAAACCAATGAGTGTACATTTTTTTATCCATTGCTTCACTAAGCAAGATGTAGCTGATTTGGTCTCTAAGTCCTGTGGCCTCATCCAATAGTTATTGGCATATTTCTTAGTTAAGTCAGACCCACCGTATACCAATGGGCATAAAACTATCACTAAAACCCTCACCTAATAGTTATTGGGCCCAATCATAGATTGATTGTACCTATTCGATGCAACTGAACCACTATGACTAGCTGAGAATGATCAACACCAGTTAGGCATCCACATATTTACAATGGTGAAAGACCGCTAGACTTAATATTAATTGAGGAGATTTAGGTTTAGATCTCATCCTTAATTAGTCATATCAGTTATGACTAACCTAGTGGCATGGGTTAGCTCAAATTATTAGCAACCTAAGTCAAGATTTAATTAACCATATTGGCTAGATAAGTGAGATCGGTGGGAGGATATGCCATTAACTCAATCTATGTGAGTCTCTCCCAATTAAAGACCTCTGGTCAATAAGCATTGATCAGGTCAACTAATTAATTCAGGCTCGACCATGGAGCCAAATTTGGTCTTTTGATTTGATCGACATTATGTGGCTGCTAGTCAATCTGACCAAACTTACAACTATTTGGATTGGACATGAGAGATTAGACCAAAACCTAATCAATTATTGATTTGGTTTGATCAACCACTCAAACTAGACCTAATTGAGCTACCCAACCCATTAACCCATACTTTATGTAGTAAATTTTAGATCTTAAATTTTGAATTTTAGAACTTTAATTTCATATCTTAATTCTAAATTAAGTATATTATGATCATGGGTTTAATATAGATGTTGAAATAATTTTAGATCTAAACTACACTAGGTTTATATTTCAAACAAGATGACATATAGTATTGTTTCAGATCTAAATTAAAATCACATATCATATATGAAAAATCAGATCTAAAACTAATTAAGCATGTATCATATGCATGCAAAATTTAGATCTAAAGAAAGATCAAATATGATTGAAAACTATTTTCAAAAACTATTTATCAAAAAATCATATCTACGTTTTCAAATCAATGATCTAAAATATCTATGCATGTCATACATAATTCAATAGTTTTAGATCTGAATTAAAACTGAAATAAATCATTTAAATTAGAAACTAACTTTCAAATCTAAGTTTAAAATCAGATTAAATGTCTTTTATGACCAAATGACCATAGAGATCAATCCAATCTAAATACTACACATAAGGAATACGGATATATGCATCTCATACATGATTCAATAATCTCAGATCTAAATAAAATTAAAATAAATTATTTAAATTAAAAATTAACTTTTAGATCTAAGATTAAAATTAGATTAAATATATCTAATTGAAATGTGGCTCTAATACCACTATTAGAAAGCAGGGAAGGGTAGATTACATGCATGTATTTCAAAACTATTTTGAAATCATAGTGGAATAAAGTAGATCAACTATTTTTATCATGCATTAAATTAGATCTAAAATCTTCTCTAACATGGATCTAAGATATATGAAATCTAAAATTAATTTATGAGACCGGATCTCATACCTTATCGCAGGTGGAAGAACTCTGCGTCGATAATCAAAAACTTGATAGGTTCCTAGAGCCACACAAATGCCCGACCTCTATAGGTATCCACACAAGATTTGATCTGATTCGAGTCTTATCTATCTCCTCGGGGTGCTAGCTCTCTTATAGAGAAGACTTTTTGATGATTGATTGGATCCTTCTTCAAATCTAAAAGATGATCTTCAATCAAAGAAGCAGTGGAGGTAGAAGAAAGGCAACAACAGCGCAGCTTTATTCCTCAGAGTCCCATGACTTATACCAATAGAGTTTTCCCTTCAATATAAGAAGTGAGAATGCCAAGAAGTCCCTCTCTCACTCTAGTGGTTGGCCAAATTTTTTTCTAATCTTCAAAACCCTCTAGAGGTGTCCGAAAGATAGATCTTTTTGAGGTGGTGCCTGATAGAGTCCTAATAGAGAAAAAACTCTATCTAAAGTTCAAAATAAATTTTAGATTTAAACCAAAACTTATCCATTTATAAATGAGAGAATAAGTGGTTGAACAAGAGATGGAGAAATGTGAAAATCCTCATGCAAAACTAAAATTTGCATGAGGAGAAAAGGGGCATAGACAATGGGTGGCTCATGGAAGAGTCCTTCACAAAATGGACCTTAGGGTTTTGGTTTAAGCCTCAAACCAAAAGTAATTTAGTTTAGACCCAAACACATGATTGAACCTAATCTAATTAGATCTCTAATCAGATCAAATCCTAATTTAATTTAGAATTAATTGAATCCAAATTTAGATCAAATTAGAAATTGATTCCTTTGCAATTGACTTATCTCATAACTCAATCAAACTAAACCCAATTCAAGTCAAATTGAGTCCAATTCAATTAGACTTGATCTAAAACTTATTGATCAATCTAATTAAGCCTAATTAGTAATTAAATTACTAAGTTATTTTTCTTAAGTTAATTATCAATCATATTGATAATTATACCCTTAATGATTCATAATCGTCGATCAATCATCGGATCAAATAGAAATCTCTTCTATTTGTGACCCTATAGGTTTCATTCTATCTGATAGTAAGATATATTATGATCTCTATCATAATATTATTGAAAACTCTTTAGGATAGATTGGAATAATTCTAACACTATCCATCAAGAATCATCGATCATCAAGATGGTGCTCAAATGTCCCATAATCCACTAGTGACACCTAGCAATATGCAGTAGCAATTTAGTAGAATGAAAGTATGAATCGTTAGGTATAGTTATCATATGATTTAGTCCTTCTACCATAAGTCCTGATTTGACAGAGGTCATGGATAACTCGTCAAACCCCATCGTCAGTTGTATGCAAGATTGGCTCGACTTGAGTCCTATTGTGAATCTCATGGAATCTTTTTTTTAGTATTCACTCTTGCTTTGTTCAAAGACTTACTGAACTCAGTCTCGTGAATCACATAGGACTATACCTTTTCTATAAGATTGATAGATTCTATCAAGTATATCCTATTCTTAACAGTGAATCTGAACCCATCATAGCCAACATACACAGCAAGAATCCGAATGGCTAGGGATCAAGTAGACGTGCAGTCAAGCTATAGCAGCCTCGCTGCAAATAACCAATGCACCATGGGTCAAAGAACTAGTCATACCACTGTAGCATTGAGAATACCACTAATGAGTGAGTAGACATCCGAATGATTTCTCGTAATGGTTATGCTCAGTGCAAGTTATTCTCTAACAACCTCCTGCATTATCATCCTAGTATCACCATACTACAGACTCAAGACTCATCTACCTATGAAGGAGGTGATCATGCACTGATCTAATTAGATCAATTACTATCCTTCATGATGAACCTCCAATCGAGAGCATTTAGAAATTTACCACTGATATGTATGTCTCAAATTCTTAATACTTTGACAATATGCAAATTAAATCATCTTTATTAATTTTTAGGACAAATCATGGTAACATAAACATGATTGAAAATAAGAATGCCCTTTATTAATAATAAAAGTTTTATAAGTTCAAATACAAGCCTTGAAAATAAGCATGTTAGCCAATAATTGGCTTTCTAGGGCATACATCTAACAAGATTAGCCATTGAAAAAATAAGACAATTGTAGGGGAGATCTTATCTCCTACGGCCGAGCTTCCCTCGGGGGAGATCTTATCTCCTGCAGCCGAAGTGAAGTGCGCGCTCGGGGGAGATCTTATCTCCTGTAGCCGAGCTTCCCTCGGGGGAGATCTTATCTCCTGCGGCCGAGTTGATGCTCGCGTTAGGACGAGGTTCTCCTCCTGTTCCTAACCGGGTTGGCCGCTTTTTCCCTGTCACTACATGGTTTTCGCATCCAGGAATAATATTATCGAAAGAAAGAAATTTTATTGAAAGGAAGTTACTAGTAGCGCATCCCCCAAATTCTGTATTTCAAGATCGTGATAACGTTGTTCCTCCGCATTTCTTCGGCAATAAGTTCCGGGGTGGACGACCTCCTCATGCTGAACTCCTCAATTTGGTGCAAGCTCTTGTTGCTGGGAGACGGCGAATCGCTGATGCACCGAGATCTTTCCAGGGGCCATGTGAATGACGCCGTAAGGTGGCCGACCTTCTTGTAGTCTCTGGCTACGGCAGCGCCCTTAGCCGATCTTTTTCTGCTTCAGGCCGGTACCGGAGGAATTTACCCAGCCGACCCGTTCTGACGAGCTCCTCAATTTCGTCTCGGAGCTGGATGCATCCCTCCGTGTCGTGGCCGTGGTCGTGATGGTAGAGGCAGTACTTATTTCGATCGCGCTTGTTTGGGGGAGATCGTAATCCTTCCGGTCTTGGCAGCTGGTGTTTTACTTCGGTGAGAATCTGGGTTCGAGGAGCGTTGAGGGGGGCATAGCGGCGGAACCTTCCGGGAGGTGGACTCCTTCGCGCCTCCTTATCAGGGCGAGTTCGAGGAGTTCGGGCCCGCCTGCTTTCGTAGGGGGTCTGCGAGTGCAGCCGAGCTTCACCCAGCTCTTCCTCGTCCGCCAGCCGGTCCTTTCTGACGAGCTCCTCATCTTTCAATTTGAAGGCTTCTTCCGCACGGGCATATCTCTCGGCTCGAGCCAGCAGGTCGGCGAAGTCCCTGGGATACCTTTTTTCCAGAGAGAACAGCAAGCTATTTTTCTGAAGGCCGCCCTTAAGTGCGGCCATCGCGACAGACTGGTCCAGGTCCCGGACTTCCAATGCCGCGGCGTTGAATCGAGTGACGTAAGTCCGGATGGATTCCCCTTGCTTCTGCTTGACGCTCATCAGGGAATCTGAACCTCGGCTCGGTCGTCGGCTGCTGATGAAGTGGGCCGCGAACCGACTGCTCATCTGGTCGAAAGAGAAGATCGTGTTGGGCTTCAACGCCGAGTACCAGTTCCTCGCTGCTCCCTTTAAGGTAGACGGGAAGGCTCGGCACAGCACGGCATCTGAAGCGCCGTGAAGCAGCATCATGGCCCGGAAGGCCCCCAGGTGATCAACCGGATCAGAAGTTCCATCGTAGCTTTCCAGTTGAGGGAGCTCGAAGGTCGGTGGAACAGGTTCTTGCATGATTTTCTGCGAGAAAGGAGGGTCTGCACAAACGTCATCACCACGCGAGGGGGGACGAAGTTCTTCAATTCGCCGGTTCATTTCCAAGAGCCTTTGGCCCAGCAGGTCCTCACCGGTCTCTGATCTCCAAGGCTTTCTGGTGAGATGGGCGCGAGGCTTCACCCTTGGTCGATCCATGATCCGAACAAGGGCTCTCCCTCCTCCGCCTCTCCAATCCGGGTATCGGAGGTCGGGCTGCCCAGGCCGGTCGCTCTTGGACTGGATCATCCGACTTCGGAGAGTCCCGCGCCGGTCGGGCTGGCACTGGGACTTGTTGGTGCAGCACCGCCTGCACCGCCTCCGTGAGACCGCGAACGTGCTGGATGAGCTGGTTGAACTGCTCCGTATCCACTGCGGCTTATAGACGGGGGCTGAGTCACCGGGGCCGGAGCAGGGACAGACGGACTCGGAGGGGATCGAGCCGCGGAAGCCGTCGAGCGCCGCGTCGAAGCCCTTCTGGGGGGCATTTCCTCTTTCCAGAGAAGGAATTCTGAAGAGGGAGAAGAGAGATCCGGAGCAGGGGCGGAAAATCGTCGCCGAGCACTCCTTTAAGAACAAGGGAACCTCGAAGGTTCAGTCCCTTCCTTCCCACAGACGGCGCCAATCTGTTGGTGCAGAAATCCGTCGCCGCCGGAGGTCGCCGCAATCGAGGCCGCTGGGCGCCGCCGGGGACCTGCAAAACGAAGTCCCGTCCGGAACCGGTGGGGTGGTGGCTCCGGCAGGACCCTCCGACGGTCAAGTTAGTTTCCGACCAACAGTAATGGAGTGCTCGGAATGAGTTCCGGAGCTTAGAGATGTGGAGGAGAGCTTAGAGAGTCGAGAGTTCAGAGAGCTTAGCCTTAGTATGTCGGGAGGGGTCCTTTTATAGCGGAGCTTAGTTGATGGTGACGGCTGTGCCGTCTGGCAGAGAGTCGTCGGGCAGCATGGAGTTTGGTACGGAGAGGAAGGCGTCGTCCGGTAGATCGTGGGAGCCATACCGGCGAGCGTGGGCCGCATGGAGTCCGGTACGGAGAGGAAGGCGTCGTCCGGTAGATCGTGGGAGCCATACCGGCGAGCCGTGGGCCGCATGGAGTCCGGTACGGAGAGGAAGGCGTCGTCCGGTAGGTCGTGGGAGCCATACCGGCGAGTCGTCGGCCGCATGGAGTCCGGTACGGAGAGGAAGGCGCCGTCCGGTCTTGCTGCAGGCGACGGTTCATCCAACGGAGTTCGGACTTGTAACAGAGTTCGGCCGAAGGGGAAGCTGGGGGAGTTCGTCTGGCTGAAGGGTCGGCCATCTGTAGAGTTCGGCCGCTGAGAGGCCCGAAGAAGCTCGGCTGGCCAGTTGAAGGACTTCGGTTGCTAGTTGGTTCGGCCAGGGCTCGCTGAGGAGTTCGGTCGCCTAGGGTCGGTCCGAAGGGGTTCGGCCACTTGGGCTCGCCTGAAGTCGGTCCGAAGGAGTTCGGCTGCGGGCTCGCCTGGGGTCGGTCCGAAGGAGTTCGGCCGTGGGAAGTCCGAAGGAGTTCGGCTGCATGGGCTCGCCTGGGGTCGGTCCGAAGGAGTTCGGCCGTGGGGTCCGAAGGAGTTCGGCTGCATGGGCTCGCCTGGGGTCGGTCCGAAGGAGTTCGGCCGTGGGGTCCGAATGGGTTCGGGCTCGTAGGAGAGTTCGGCTGAAGGGAAAACCCGGGAGGAGCTCGGATGGCCGAACGGGCGTCTGGGAGGAGTCCGTCTCCCGAAGAAGTCCAGCCGCTTGGAGTCCAAGGAGCTCGGCCGTCAGGAAGTTCGGCTGGCGGTGGGAGTTCGTCCTCTAGGCAGTTCGGCCCGGACCTTGGCGCAGGGGAGTTCGGCCTCTAGGCAGTTCGGCCCGGACCTTGGTGCAGGGGAGTTCGGCCTCTAAGCAGTTCGGCCGGACCTTGGTGCAGGGGAGTTCGGCCTCTAAGCAGTTCGGCCGTGTTAGGGGCTCGGCCTGGCGCCTGGCGCTGAAGCTCTTCAGCAGCTACTGGTTACATTGGGCTGAGCGTTGGGCCGGGCTTCGACAGGAGCGGGATTTATCCCCAACAGCTACCTTTTGGGATGATGACAAAAAGAGGGAGTAAGATATGTATCTGAGCATACACACATTCAATATTTAAATTCAAAATTTTTAGCTTGTGAAATCCAAAATTTTTAGCTTGTTTTACCAATTTTTTTCTTTTGGATAAATTGTAAGACGTATCATGTACATGAGCATATATTAATCTTGTTGTATTGCGCTAAGCATGTTTAATTATATAAAGTGTATGTCAATTAGTACTCATGCTAATAAAACTTTAAACATAGTATAATTAATTATATAAATTATGCCATGATACATATTCTATATACTAAATGCAAGCTTGGCACATGACTGCTCAATGAAGAGAATTCATGCCTGTTACATATAAATGATAAATGTTGGTAGATTATTGCTCAAATAAGCACAAACTAAAAATTTAACTCCAAAGTGATAAAATATATTAAAAATGTGAGCATAAATTGAGGGGGAGCAAAATATGAAACTATATAAAGGGTTAAATTTTTAGCATATAGAAGATGTCCCCAAATGCATTCATGTTATATATATCTCTTGCTCATATACTCAATATTTTGTCATCATCAAAAAGAGGAAGATTATTAATCACAAGAATTGATTTTGATGATGAATAAAATATTTGAGTATATTGTTTGGACTAATGAATTAATTGAGATCATGTTTCAAGATGAATTGTAAAGTATCAAATAAAAAATCTCTAAAAAATGCATTTAAGGATCATTGAGGAAATATTGAAAGCTTTTGAGGCATGAATAACACCTAAAGCAAGGCTTGAAAGAGACATCTCAAAACTAAAGTTGAAGAGAAAAATATTTGGGCAAGTTATAATTTTTCAGCATAAGAAGCCATCGAGTCGACTCCTTATTCAGCTTATTATTTAACTCGAGCTGATACAAAACTGGCACGCAAAAGTTTCAAATGGCTCGGTCTCGAGCGGAGGCTTGAGTTGAGTCAAGGTTCTTGAACTGAAGTTGCAGGAAAATATAAAGAATAGGATTTTCTTGATAAAGTTTGGATAGCCTTGAGTGGAGGCTCGAGTCGACTCAAGGTTCACAAGTTCAAATCATAAGAAAAATATAGAGGACATGATTTTCGAGATAAAGTTGAAATGGTTTTGAGTAGAGGCTCAAGTTGACTCAAGATCCACAAGCTGAGGTCTCAGTAAAATACAGAGAGTATGGTTTTCATGCTAGAACCCTCAAGTAGAGGAATGAGTAGATAAAAAGGTCTTGAGCAGAGGCTCGAGTCGACTCAAGATTTGACTCGAGCTCGAACGGTTAGTTTCTACAGAATGGTTAGAACTATGTAGAAATGTTCCGAACGGCCATTTTTACTTTCCTAATGGTAAAAAATCCTTCTCCAGCCTACAAAATATTGAAAAAAAGCTTCAAAATATAGGGATAAGGTAACAAGACTAACAAATCAATGAGAGGAATCAAAAGTTAAGAGAAAGAGTCTAAAAGTCTTGAATAAAGAGCATTCAACTTCCAACTCTAAGAAATGTCAAATCAAAATATTCTTTTCAGCAAGAAGACAAGCTCAATTAGTTCAAAAGCTTCCTTCAAAGAAGATTCCACAAGCTTCATTGACTTACTTGCTCATTAAAGAAGCTTTGTTTTTGTTTTTGTTGTGTAATCCTTACTCTCATTGTAACTTAGCTTCAATAGGATTTTGAAGCTAAGGGGAAGGCCTATCCAAGCTTGAAAATTGGATTGTAAGCCATGGGTTGGCATAGTGTTAGGTTGTGGTTGGTGATCTAGTGTAAAACTAACTAGATTTTGGATCATAAGCTTTGGAAAACTATCCGGCTATAATCTTGGAGAGGTTATAGTAAAATTTCTAAGTGGGTCTTGGAGAGTGGACATAGGTGCAAGGGACATTGAACAACTATAAATTTTCTTATATTTGTGATTGTTTTATCTTATCACTTCTATTATATTTCTACACTTTTGCATACTTGGTAGCATAGAACCATAATACACTTCAATACATCACTAGTTTTTGAAAATAGCATATTACTTATTCAAATTTTGAAAAACCCAATTCACCCTCCCCCCCATCTTGGGTTGTCTTGCTAGGCAATAACTACTAATGGAGATCTAGAGAATTATGCAAAGGCCATGGAGAGTGAAGACCAAGAGTCATGGATGCAGGCCATGATGGAGGAGATGAAAACACTTGAAAAAATCAAACATCGCAGCTGGTGGATCTACCAAAAGGAGCTCGACTTATTGGCTCAAAGTGGATGTTCACAAAGAAGGAGGTACCTTCAGAATAAGGTGGAGTCAAATTCGAGGCAAGACTGGTAGCAAAGGGATACTCACAAACAAAATGGATTGATTACATAGAAGTTTTTTCTTCTATGGTATGTCATACATCTATTTGGATCTTGCTGTCACTGGTGGCATAGCATAATATGAAATTGAAACAGATGGATGTGAAGATGGCCTTCCTTCATAGGACTTTGGAGGAAAGAATCTGCATAAATCAGTCAGATGATTTCATGAAGACTGGACAGGAGGAAAAGGCATGTTTACTCAAGAGATCACTATATAGCCTGAAATAGTCCCCTCGTCAATGGTATCATAGATTTGACATGTTTGTTTTGAGCCTAGGATTTATCAGATGTGAACATGACTACTGCATCTTTGTCAAGGATGTAGATGAGGAGGATGTCCTATACTTTCTATTATATGTAGATGATATGCTCATAGCCAGCAGGAGTATGAAAACTATGAAAGGGCTGAAAAGGATATTATCAGTAGAATTTGAAATAAAGGATCTCGGTCCAGCAAAGAAAATTCTTGGAATGGAGATTTGTAGAGATAGATGCAAAGGACTGCTCCATTTGTCACAAGGAGGATATATCCAGAAAGTTCTGGAGAGATTTGGGATGGAGAAGGCTAAACCTATAGAGATACCATTGCCAAGCCATATATCTCTCTTCAAGTATCAAAGCCCCCAATTAGAAAAGAAGAGAGAGTACATCGATAGAGTCCCTTATGTCAATGCTGTAGGTAGTGTAATGTACATAATGACGTACTGTAGATCAGATATAGCACACGTAGTGAGCTCTATTAGTAGATATATGGCTAATCCTGGGAAGGAGCACTAAAAAGCATTAAAGTAGATACTGAGATATCTACATGAAACTAAGGATTATGGTTTGGTGTTTAGTGGGCAGCCAGAAGGATTTGAAGAATAATCTGAGAAGATATGTAAAGATTTAGATCCTTTGGATGGCTTTATAGATGCGAATTATGCAGCTGATCTTGATACAAGGAGGTCTACTACTGGATATCTCTTCTGTATGTTTGGTGGACTAGTGTCTTGGAGATCAACCCTTCAATCAATCACGACCTTATCTACCATAAAGGCCGAGTACATTGGAATGACTAAGGCTGCAAAGTAAGCTCTTTGGCTTAGGAGGCTGATTGTTGAGATGGAGGTGAAGCAGAGTAAGGTTATACTACACAGTGATAGTCAAAGTGCTCTACTGCTTGCACAGAATTCAGTCTATCATGCACGCATAAAGCATATAGACGTGAGATACCATAGAATCAGAGAGTTGGTGGAGGAGGGTGAAGTTAAACTGATGAAAGTCCATACAAAGGAGAATCAGTCTGATGCACTTATGAAGATACTCTCCAGAGATAGCTTTCAGATGTATGTGGTACGGATGGATCTACGAGGAAGAGATGAGTTCACAAGGACCTAAAAGCATCAAGGTAGAGAATATGAGCTCAGATATGGCACTTTCAAGTCATGGAAACATGAGAAGATAGATCGTAGGAAAATAAGAGCAAGCTAAAAAAGAAATTAGCTTGGATAACAAGTTGCAGAAACTTAGCCAGCTCATCCTGAGACTAGGTCGGCTAAATTGGAAGCTAGGTCAGCTCAATCCTGGACTGGGTCAACTATGTCTCAGAGAAAAATTCAGATAGAAAGTAGGATTTTTGGAACTGCTGACACGATACACAACTGGGTCAGTTTAGTCTCAAACTGAGCCGACCTAGTCATAGGTTAGCCAGCTCAGTCTAAAACTAAGCTAGCTCAATGTCGTGGGATTAGTATTGTGTATGTCGATTGTTTAGGTTTGGAGAAGTTTTTCTATGAGCTTGGGACTTGACCCTTTTATAAAGTATTTATAGTAGAAATAGATCAAGAATTGTAATATGCTGAAATTACATTAAATAAAGCTCTTTTCTCCTAGAAAATTCTTATGCTCTCTTTCTCTCTTTTCTCTCTTGAATCCATTGGTTTTGCTTCCACAATGATTCTAGGAGTTTGTTTCTTATTGCTTGGCTAATCACTAGCAACCACGTCGGTCGGAGAGAGGGTCATATTACCTAATAGAGATCCATCTTTTGATTAATATATATATTTCTATATAGCTAAATTTATTTTAAATTAATAATATTTAATTAATTTAAATTATTAATATTTAATTTTATTAGTTTTAAAATTTTGGATGTGACTCAAGGAGGGGTGTGGCCTGGCCCAGTCCGGCCCATTTCCAGTCCTATTGGCAATCCCGCTCGATACTTTGGAACATTTAGGGTAGAATTTGCCTGGATGCCATGCTGGTGTGCTTGCACAGTCTACTCGTCTGGCACGCTTCAAGTCCGCATGCACAGGATGTGCATCTTGACTATCTCCATTTGTAATGATATCCTTTATTTCTGGGATTATGCTTTTGGATCTAGAATGGGCTCATTGTCCTTGTAAGAGATGTGTCAATAGAGAAATGCTTGATAGGAATATAATAATTGCCCATTTATATAGGAGTGGATTTATGCTGTACTACAAGCATTGGTACATGCATGGAGAGACGTGAGAGACAATTGCCAGGGCTTCAGAGTCTCTACTTGTCCAAGATCTTGCTGATGTGTGAGAGCTTAATGGTGATAGGCTTGAGTAGATGATTAACATATTTGGTGGGTTTGATCTAGTTATTGGTGGAAGTCCATATAATAATCTTTCAGATAGCAACCACCATAGCCAAGATGGACTATAGGGTTACTATGGTTATAGCCATGTTTATTCTTTAGGATAGTAACCGCCATAGCCATGCTTGCACTTAGGATAGCAACCTCCATAGCCATGATAGACTGTAGCATTGCTATGGTTATAGCCATGCTTACCATTTAGGGTAGCAACCACCATAGCCATGCTTACCCTCAAGGTAGCAAATGTCATAGCCATGATGGATTGTAGGGTTGATAAGGTTATAGCCATGCTTATCCTCTAGGATAGCAACCATCATCATGGCTATGACGATTGCTACATGAAAGATTATTACATAGACTTCCACCTATAACTAGATCAAACCCATCAAATGTGTTAATCATCTGCTCAAGCTTGTCACCATTAACCTCTTGCAATTTAGTAAGATCTTGGATAAGTAGAACCTTTAAAGCCCTTGCAATTATCTTCCATATCTCTCTATGTAGGTATAAATTACTATTACAGAATGGGGCTATGATAGTGCTTACTATTACAGTGATTCAAAAACTATTATCATAGGCTCTAAGATAGTAATTATACCTAACTGCTGTCATAGACTTGACCTATAGTAATGGTTATATCTAACTGCTGCCATAGTTTGACCTGTAGCAGCAATTATATAAAACTGCTACCATAGATCCAATCTATCATAGTGGTTAGATATAACTGCTGCCATAGATCAAATCCATAGCGATGGTTACACTTAACCGCTGTTAAAGATTCAATTTATTACAGTGATTAATCAATCATTGCTATATGTTCAATCAATGAAAGTGGTTATCCATAACCGCTGTCATAAATTGGATCTATGGTAGTGGTTTTATTTAGCTATTGCTACAGGTTAACCTATGGCAACAGTTAGGTGGAATCGCTGCTATAGATGCATAATATAAATTTTTTTATATTTTTTTTGATTATAGTATAATTTTAGAATTTAAAATTTATTTTTATTATTTACTATTTAAATAATTATCATTAGACTATCATCACAAAAGACTGCCTCGATCTGATAGCCCTAGCTATGTTGATCGATAACATTTAATTTCGATGGCAATAAATGACCATATGATGATCTAATAGATAAAGACTATCGATTGATCCAAAAGCTTGCAATGATGATCTTGATGATATTTATAGAATACTATCAAAATTTTATATTAATTAGATATTATTGTCATGATCAATTGAGCACCGAATGACTTCGATCATTAAATGAAAAATGAGTGATCAAAAGGCCAAACGGTGCTTGATTGTAAGGTGATTTTTTAGATAAATGATTTTTGGTACTATTTTGATCATTTGTACGATGGTGATCATAAAATTCAAACCAAGGGTATATGAACAATCGAAAACTATATGTCTCCTTATACTCATTCTTAGAGGTCTTATGTAATTATCGCTTTTGTAAGATATGTTTAATATGGATAGTTCATATAGACATGGTTTAAATTTTATAATCATCACCATACAAATAATTAAAATAGTACCAAAGATCAATGATCTAAAAAGTTATTTATTAATTAGACACCGTTTGGCCTTTTGATCATTTATTTTTCATTTAACAATTGAAATCATTTAGTGCTATGTTGACTATGACAATGATGTCTAACTAAAGTAAAATTTTGATAGCTTGCTACAAATATCACCAAGATCATCGTTGTAAATTTTTAGATTAATCAATAATCTTTATCTATCAGATCAGCATGTAGTCATTCGTGATCGTCGAAATTAAATTTTATCGATCGACATAGCTAAGGCTATCAAATTAAGGCGGTCTTTTATGATGATACTCTAATAATAATTATTTAAATAATGAGCAACGAAGATGAGCTTTAAATTTTAAAATTATATAATATTTAAAAAAAATATTAAAAAATTATATTATACATCTATAGTAATGGTTGGCAATAACTATTACTATAGTGTTTATTGTAGTGGTTGATAACCACTACTATAGAATAAATGGCAGCAGTTATAAATAACCGCTACAATAGATCTATGGTAATGGTTTCGAAAATCGCTGACATAGGTTAGGCTAAATTCTTGCATGATGAGTTTTCAACTTTCCTCTCGTTCACTCTCTCTCTCCTCTCTACTCGAGCCCTAGCTATCCTTCCCACTGTCGACCCACCCCTCTATCGACCTACCCCATCATCGATCACCTCCCTCTAGCACTGGCCCCCTCCCTCTCTCTCTTTCTATCTCCTCTCTACTACTTGTGCCTAGCTATCCACCCATCATTGGCTCGCCTACCGCCACCCCCTCCCTTAGCCCTGGCCTCACCTCCCTTGGCCCCATCTCCCTTGGCCCCATCTCCCTTGGCCCCAACCCCGTCCATGTTGACCTCACCTCCCTCAACACCATCCACCACCGCCCCTTCTCTCTAGCATCACCATGAGCCCACCCTGATGCCGACTCCACCCCCTCAACCTAGCCTCCCCTCGGCCCTGGCCTCTTTTTGGCCGACCCCTTCTCTCTAGCACCATCGTCAACCTACCCCGCAGCCATCGGCCCTCCCTTTAACACTATCGTCGGTGACCCTCACAATCCGCACGACCCGTTCCTCACAATATGTAATTTTTTATTTAATTTTATAATAATATTTATATTTATTTATAAAATTTATAATAACATGTATTTATAATATTATAATATTTATAATAATATTTATAATAATTATTATAAATATTATTATAAATATTATAACAAATATTATTATAAACCATCATGGTGGTAACCTAGTGGAACAGGCCTTCTCTTCCAACCAACCGATCCAGGTTCAAGTCTTGGTGGATACTGGAGCTTCGATTAAATGACTTGTAGTGATTCGATCTGGTAGCCTAGATGGGAGGTTTAAAAGAGGTATTTGATTCACTGTGTGCTAAGGTGGGGCTCGGGTAGAGTTATTAGGATGGGCTGGCCTACCCTGACCCACCTTTAAATGGGGTGGGGTGTGCTGGCCCATTTAACTGACGGGTTAGAAAAATTCCCTAACCCAACCAAACCCATCATTGACTATGGGTTAAATGGGCCAACATGCCAAAAATCAAAAAAAAGAAAAACATATAAATGAAGGTGGTCACATGGAGGTGGGTGACCGAGAGGGCGGACTGAGATGGGGGGCAAGCAGAGAGGGGTCCGGGACCAAGAGACTAAGAGGGAGAGGTTGGGGGGGGGTTGTGGTGTGTGGAGTGGGGTACTAAGAGACCGGGAGGGTGAGGCTGTCGGGCAGGAGGGGGGAGGGAGAGAATTGCCAACCTTTTTTTTATAAAATAAAGTTGGGACTTCTGACAGTAACCAAATGACATGCACATATGCAGGATATAAAGATTATGCACAATAGCAGCAAAGAGAATCATACTGCTGCAATTGATGGTGATGAATCTTCTTTGGATGTGTCACGTTAGCACCAAATATAATTGTTGGCATGTCTGTTACACATCAAATTAATGTTTTTATAAAGGATATCATTAAGAATCATGTTGCGTCCACTAACCTATCCATGTAGACATATCTAAAAGAACAATCATCAAGATTAACCAAAATAAACTTATAACAAAGTTACAAACCTTAACATTAATTTTCAATACAATATTTTCTAGATACTACTTATTTCCCCTACTAGATATGTGCTTTGGTAAGTAGCATTGCGATACAATGCCAAGCTCAGTATCACATACCTACTTGACCTTTCCTATCAATAGAACATGATGTAAAAGTATGGTAAGATTTAAATAGACTCTAGTTAGTTAGAATCTAAAATAAACATACCATAATAGCCTCTCATTTTAGGTAGGATAACAATCAACAACTGGATATGTTTTCCCCAGTGAGATAGTCTTTTAATAGATTGATCATAGATCACTTTAAGGACAGATTCCATATCATTGGGGTGTGATAACCAGATGCTAGTAAATGGTTCTAGATTGAATGCCTTTAAAATTTAAAGTGAAATTAGATAAGTTTAGTGTGAATGAAGAATTGAAGTTGCAAATAGTTGATAACATGTCTTAGCACCATCCCTTTGTCATTGCACATCCCAACCAGATCACCGCAAAACTAAGAAACATCATTTGGGTGTATGCATGAAAAATTCAAACATGTCCAGTATTCTACGGTCCCACCATTAACCATTTTTTGTACATTTACCATGAACGATAAACAAACTAGTAGAAAAATGCAGATTGATCACAAGCACAGAAACAAACAATATAGACATTATATTGAAAAAATAAATAATAGAGATCCAACTGGGGGGCAGTAAAAATCATGCCTTAAAAATGAAAGAAGAATTTTTAAAATTTCTTAACATTGTTAATGTTCATTAATATTGCAGGTCATGATGGCACAAAAATATCATCTGGCTTTCACCTCCGACCCTCGGCGGACTATGTGAAGCTCCGCATCCGAGCCACTACCGGTGCATACCCCATCCACCTCTGTATCAGCTTCAGCTTCGATGGCACATACTCCTCCCACCAGCACATTTGAGCCTCTACTAGCAATTACGTCGGTAGCCTATGCATCTCTGGCATATACTTCACCCATCGATCTTGCTCCACTGGCATCCACATCTTACGATCCCAGTGAGAGCAGATTTTTATTATGTCAATTATTTATTTATTTTTTGTATAGTTATTGCATACTGTTATATATTCGTAATGTATTTTCATTGTAGATACATCATCCAGTAGGACATTTTGCAGTCTCATCTGCATGCCACATGTGTGGAACTGCTTGCATCAGGTCATGGTGGAGTATGATCAAGAGGGGAGGTGATGCAAGCGATGCATTCCTTTTTTGGAGTGCTTGTGAGGCGGTCCGCATCATTCCCATATTGCCCATAGACTAGTGATTGATGGACATTGGTGTCAGGGACCGGGTGTGGGAGACGATTTGGGTTAATGTATCTTAATTATATTTATTCATGTAATATGTTTATATTATGTTTGATTAGAAAAATTTTATAATTGACTTCTAATAACTTTGTGCAAAGAAGGTGTTGGAGATAAACCCTGCTCTCGCCGAAGTTCGGTCCAATGCTTAGCCTAATGCAATAGATAATCACGAAAGAGCTTTGATTGAAAATTCTCCCTCTAATGGCCAAACCCCAGTTGGACTCCTATAGCAGTCGAACTCCCTCCGTACTTCTCCTTCAGTCGGATTTCTTCAAGAGCCGAACACCTTTCGGACCTCTCCTACAGTTGGATTCCTCCAGGAGCCAAACTTCTTCCGAACTTCTTCTTCAGTCAGATTTCTATAGAAGCCAAACTTCTTTCAGACCTCTCTTTCAATCGGATTCCTCTAGGAGCCAAACTCCTTCCGGACTTCTCCTTCACTCGGATTCCTCTAGGAGCCGAACTCCCTTCGAACTTCTCTCTCAGTCGGATTCCTTCAAAAGTCGAGCTCCTTTCGGACTTCTCCCACAATCAAATTCTTCTAGGAGCCGAACTCCCCCTAGACTTCTCCTTCAGTCAGATTCCTTTAGGAGCCTAACTCCTTCCAAACTTCTCCCTCAGTCGGATTCCTCTAGGAACCTAACTCCTTCTGGATCTCTCCTTCAGTCAAATTCCTCCAAGAGCCAAACTTCCTCCAGACTTCTCCTTCAGTTGGATTCCTCTAGGAGCCGAACTTCTCCTTCAATTGGATTCCTCCTGAAGCTGAACTCCCTCTAGACTTCTCCTTCAATCAAATTCCTTCAGGAGCCGAACTCCTTCTGGACTTCTCCTTTAGCCAAACTTCTCCATCAGTTGAACTCCTTTAGCTGAACTTCTCCACCAATCAGATTCCTTTTGGACTTCTCCATCAGTCGAGCTTCTCCACCAATCAGACTCTTTCTGGACTTCTCTATCAATCGAACTCCATCTGGATTCCTCCAATGGATTACTTTTAGATTTCAAGTAGCATTCCTTTCGAATGATCCTCTCTAGCCGTAGTTTTTTTAGAAGTCCGAACTCCTCTAGAATTGACATACGTCAAAGCTCTTTACCCCTCCACGTGGCTCCGAGCGGCTCAGTATCGGATGGCTATGACTATTATTATCAGTCCACTACAGACGATGCCCCTCTCCATAACAAACCCCATGCGGTCTAGAGCGGCTAGCTACCAGATAGCTATGGTTGTGACTATCAATCTGCTACAACCAATGCCCCTCTCCATAATAAATCCCATATAGCTTCAAGTGGCTAGCTACCTGATGGCTATAATTGTCACTATCAGTCTGCTCTAGACTCCATCTATGAAAGGGATCCTTCAGATATATTTCTTTTAAGCTCTCTTATCCTTCTCAAAATTCTGCTGAGTTCTTTTCTGAGCACTCCATTTTTGTTGGCCAGAATAGCTCACTCAATCATCGGAGGGTCCTACTTGAGCCACCACCATCGACTCCAGACGAAACTTTGTTTTGTAGGTCATCGATGGTGACCTCTTCTTCCTCAACTCCAGCTCGATCTGGCATCGACCAGATTCTGCACCAATAGGATTGGCACTAGAGGAAGGATCCTCTATTTCTGAGGTACCCTTGTTCTTAAAAGAGTGCTCAGCCGATCCTATGGATCTTCTTCTCCAAGGTCCATCTCCATGCTCTGCCTCAATCCTAAGAGATGCCTCCAAAGAAGGTGACCACCTGAAGATCTACCGCTTCTATCATTAGATTCGAGCTAGATCCATCCATTCCTGCTCCAGCATCGGTGCTTCAACCACCTCCTCTATCGACGGCTATGGTAGATCCAGAGCAGTTTAACCTACTGATGGAGCGAGTTAAGGGTCTCATCAAGATGGTGCAGGCCATGTAGCAGCCCCTAATGGTGATTCCACTAGAAAACCCACCATCGGGATGTCAGAAACTGGTTTCAAGGAGGAGCACTTGGGCTAGCATACCCGTTGCCCCTAGAAAGAGAAAATAGAGAGCAAAGGATCCTTGTTCGGATCATGATTCTTCTCTGAAAAAGATCTTCTCCATCTACAATTGAAAGCCTTTCAAGATCTACGATCGAGATGATGTCCTCGATCAAAAACTATGGAAGATGGACCGATGGATTGAAGAACTCTGCCACGTCACCCCGACTCATCATGATGATGTCTGCACTGATCCTTCTTTCTCTTTCTGAATTATGTAAAAGCCCATTCCGCTGAACTTCAAGCTCTCCTAATTTGAAAGCTACAATAAAACCTCTAATTCAATCGATCATCTAGAGGCCTTTCAGACCATGATGCTGCTCCATGGTGCACTAGATGCCATCTTATGCCATGCTTTCCCATCTACCTTGAAGGAAGCAGTAAGAAATTGGTACTCGATGTTGAGGCCTGGTACGATCTTTTCCTTCGATCAGATGAGCCATCAGTTTGTAGCTCACTTCATCAGCAGCTGACGTCCGCATCGAGGTTTGGATTCTCTGATTAATATCAAGTAGAAGGAGGAATCTATCCGAACTTATATCACCCAGTTCAATGTTGCTGCATTAGAGGTTCGAAATCTGAACCAGTCTGTTGCAATGGCCGCACTCAAGGGTGGCCTTCAAAAGAATGATTTGCTATTCTCCCTGGAGAAGAAGTGTCCTTGAAACTTTGCTGATCTGCTAGCTCAGACTGAAGGATATGCATGAGTGGAAGAAGCCTTCAAATTGAAAGATGAGAAAGCCATAGAAGAGTGGCAGGCGGATGAGTTTAATAAGCCCATTATTGATGGAGGGTCGAATGAAGTTCGACCGCGCTCATGGACTCCCCCCGAGCATAAGCAAGCTCGAACTCCTCCTCGAGCTCATCGTCAAAGAAGCTTCGATAGAAGGATGCGAAGAAGTTCTCTCCTTAGAAGGTTTCATAACTATGTCCTCCTCAATGCTCCAAAAATACAAGTATTGATGGAGATCAAGGAGCAACTACCAAGGCCTGAAAGGATGTGCACTCATCCTGACAAGCGCAATCCTAGTAAATACTGCCTCTACTATCGTGACCTTGGCCACGATACTAAAGAATGCATTCAACTCTAAGATGAGATTAAGGAGCTCATCAGGAGAGGTCGGTTGGATCGATTTCTCAGACACTGGCTTGAAATAAGAGAAGATCGATCGAGAGTACTGTCACAGCCAGAACCACCAAGGAGGAAGGAACAATAAGAAAATCAGTCACCTCTCGGCATCATCAACACTATCTCTAAGAAACTTTGGTGAGAAGAGGCTAGCAGATTTGAGGGATCCATGAAGAGACGGAGGACTGAAGAACCCCTAACCTTCACTGAGGTAAATGCATGAGGGGTAAAGTTCTTGCATAATGATGCAGTTGTAATATCTTTAAATATAGCAGACTATGATGTATGTCACATCCTAGTCGATAATGAAAATTCGATTGATGTCTTGTCTTATGATGCTTTCTCCAAAATGTCGATATTTGATAGTCAGCTTGGACTAATAAACTCTCCTCTAGTAGGCTTCATTGGTGCTGCAGTACCAGTTGAAGGTGTAATAACTCTAGCCATGGCTGCAGGGCAATATCCAAGATAATCCAGAGCGTAGGTGGATTTTTTGATAGTAAAGGCTCCCTCTACTTATAATGCAATTCTCGGTCGATCTACTCTAAATGCACTTCAGGTAGTGGTGTCAACTTATTATTTGAAGATAAA
This sequence comes from Cocos nucifera, assembly GCA_006176705.1. Classification (NCBI taxonomy): domain Eukaryota; kingdom Viridiplantae; phylum Streptophyta; class Magnoliopsida; order Arecales; family Arecaceae; genus Cocos; species Cocos nucifera. Next base: position 15,564 of record QRFJ01001539.1, on the reverse strand, counting down.
ATTTTTGACAAATTATGGGATCAAAGAGGTCAGGGAAGATCAAGCTCTGGCAAGGCACTACTACTCAATTACCCTGCAAAAAGAAAAATGGTCCGACCCTTATCCTATTGACGGGTTAGAAGTCCATGATGATCTTATCGAAGAGCGGGGCGAGCCCATAGAAGATCTTATGATCATCCCCCTAAATGGTGGAAACATGGAGCATATGGTGCAAATTAGCTCCAACCTGGAAGATGAAGTTCGGGAGCAGCTTATCACCTTCTTATGAAGGAATGCCGACGTCTTCACATGGGTTCTAGTGGATATAACTAGGATTGATGTCGAGGTTATGGAATATCAACTGGCTGTTGACCCCAAGCATCAACCAGTGAAAGATAAAGTTTGAGGCCATGCACCAGAAAGGCAGAAGGTAATAGCAGAATAAGTCAACAAGCTTCTCAATGCCAGATTTATCCGAGAAGTTAGCTACCCAACTTGGGTCTCTAACATGGTCCTAGTCAAGAAAGCCAACGACAAGTGGAGGATGTGCATCA
>QRFJ01001539.1:0-14212 GCA_006176705.1 Cocos nucifera | reverse complement strand
AGAGATAAGATCTCTCCCGAGCACCGAGTCAACCTCGGCCAGAGATAAGATCTCTCCCGAGCAAAGTTCGGCCAGAGATAAGATCTCTCCCGAACAACAAGTTCGGCCAGAGATAAGATCTCTCCCGAACAACAAGGTCGGCCAGAGATAAGATCTCTCCCGAACCGCAACCTCGGCCAGAGATAAGATCTCTCCCGAGGCAAAGTTCGGCCAGAGATAAGATCTCTCCCGAACAACAAGTTCAGCCAGAGATAAGATCTCTCCCGAGCGACCGGAACAATCTCGGTTAGGAACAGGAGGAGAACCTCGTCCTAACCTCGGCCGCAGGAGATAAGATCTCCCCCGAGGGAAGCTCGGCTGCAGGAGATAAGATCTCCCCCGAGCGCGCACTTCACTTCGGCTGCAGGAGATAAGATCTCCCCCGAGCGCGCAACTCGGCTGCAGGAGATAAGATCTCCCCCGAGCGCGCACTTCACTTCGGCTGCAGGAGATAAGATCTCCCCCGAGGGAAGCTCGGCCGTAGGAGATAAGATCTCCCCCGAGCGCGCACTTCAACCTCGGCTGCAAGATAGGAGGTCTCCCTCGAGTCGACTTCAACTGACGAAGATAATGTCGCCCCCGAGGAGCTCAAATCCGACCTCGACCGAAGGAGGCGAGTCTTACTTCGGCTTCAACATCAGCTTCATCGACTTTAGCCGGAAACGAGTTCCATTTCAACTCCAAACATCGACTGAAGATGAGGTCTCCCCCAAGCCTCAGCCTCAACTTCAGCGTCAATCTTGGCTGGAGATGAGACCTCCCCCGAGCTTCAGCTGCAACAAATGCGGAGCCTGGAAGAAGACTTCGGCAGTCGCCTGTTTTGGTACTCCCTTCCTTCAATTTTTGAACTCGGGAGTGGGGGGGCTACTGTTGGGGATAAATCCCGCTCCTGCCGAAGCCCGGCCCGAACGCTCAGCCCAATGTAACCAGTAGCCGCTGAAGAGCTTCAGCGCCAGGCGCCAGGCCGAGCCCCTAACACGGCCGAACTGCTTAGAGGCCGAACTCCCCTGCACCAAGGTCCGGGCCGAACTGCCTAGAGGCCGAACTCCCCTGCACCAAGGTCCGGGCCGAACTGCCTAGAGGCCGAACTCCCCTGCGCCAAGGTCCGGGCCGAACTGCCTAGAGGACGAACTCCCACCGCCAGCCGAACTTCCTGACGGCCGAGCTCCTTGGACTCCAAGCGGCTGGACTTCTTCGGGAGACGGACTCCTCCCAGACGCCCGTTCGGCCATCCGAGCTCCTCCCGGGTTTTCCCTTCAGCCGAACTCTCCTACGAGCCCGAACCCATTCGGACCCCACGGCCGAACTCCTTCGGACCGACCCCAGGCGAGCCCATGCAGCCGAACTCCTTCGGACCGACCCCAGGCGAGCCCATGGCCGAACTCCTTCGGACCGACCCCAGGCGAGCCCATGCAGCCGAACTCCTTCGGACCCCACGGCCGAACTCCTTCGGACCGACCCCAGGCGAGCCCATGCAGCCGAACTCCTTCGGACCGACTTCAGGCGAGCCCAAGTGGCCGAACCCCTTCGGACCGACCCTAGGCGACCGAACTCCTCAGCGAGCCCTGGCCGAACCAACTAGCAACCGAAGTCCTTCAACTTGGCCAGCCGAGCTTCTTCGGGCCTCTCAGCGGCCGAACTCTACAGATGGCCGACCCTTCAGCCAGACGAACTCCCCCAGCTTCCCCTTCGGCCGAACTCTGTTACAAGTCCGAACTCCGTTGGATGAACCGTCGCCTGCAGCAAGATCCGGACGGCGCCTTCCTCTCCGTACCGGACTCCATGCGGCCGACGACTCGCCGGTATGGCTCCCACGACCTACCGGACGACGCCTTCCTCTCCGTACCGGACTCCATGCGGCCCACGGCTCGCCGGTATGGCTCCCACGATCTACCGGACGACGCCTTCCTCTCCGTACCGGACTCCATGCGGCCCACGACTCGCCGGTATGGCTCCCACGATCTACCGGACGACGCCTTCCTCTCCGTACCAAACTCCATGCTGCCCGACGACTCTCTGCCAGACGGCACAGCCATCACCATCAACTAAGCTCCGCTATAAAAGGACCCCTCCCGACATACTAAGGCTAAGCTCTCTGAACTCTCGACTCTCTAAGCTCTCCTCCGCATCTCTAAGCTTCGGAACTCATTCCGAGCACTCCATTACTGTTGGCCGGAAGCTAACTTGACCGTCGGAGGGTCCTGCCGGAGCCACCACCCCACCGGTTTCGGACGGGACTTCATTTTGCAGGTCCCCGGCGGCGCCCAGCGGCCTCGATTGCGGCGACCTCCGGCGGCGACGGATTTCTGCACCAACAGTAGCCATTGCATGAGAACATGTCAAGGGATTGATGCAGTGAAATAGTAAGTAGCCACATAAATATGTTTTTCATTGCATTCACAAAATGAGTGTATTCTCAATACACAAAGATACAATAAAACACTAAGTTCAAGACAAACTAAGTTAAACTATTACATATATATGAGTGTCCAAGAAGCACTTAACATAGAATGGCATACAAACATATACTCCTCAAGAAGTACCTAATGATAAGTACCATAAAATCATCAATAAAAGTATTAATTTATTAATTAATTTATATTTATTTTTAAAAATTAATAATTAATTTATACATATTTTTAAGAAATTAATATTTTTATTAATTAAAAAAATAATTAAAAAATAAAAATAAAAAATAAAATATTATTATCAATAAAAAGAGCTCATTTTTTTCATCGCAATGAAATAAGTTTGAAGCAAATCAGAGCTAAAATGGACTAAATATGAATTTTTTAAAAAAAACTAAAAGAAAAAAGAAAAACGGCTTAGTCGGCTCTGGAAGCCAAGCAACCAAACCAAGCCAAGCTGTCAAAGCTGACTCAGCTGCAGAAGCTGCCAGTCGATCCACAATCCAGGCGTAGACCACTAGCTCAACAAAATCTAGTGAATCAGGGAGCGACATGTGGTGGACCAACACCCTTAAAGGATTTACAACATTTCTATCACGGCTTATAGAGCATTTTGGTCTTTTCACTCAATGACAGGAGGGACTAATTGGCTGTGGTGTGCGGTGCAGCCAGTCCATGTGTCCATGGGAACAGTAAGTGCGTGATCGTGTGGCTGTGGTTGCTTGCGGTCAAGATCCGATGGCAGTGGTTGGTTCTAGTTTTAATTCAAACTCCAGGTGCCATCCGATAGCAACACTCAATCTAGAAGATGATCCATTGGTCTAGAAAGCTCTTAACTTGATTAAAACACCCAAAACTCAATCCAACTATGAAATTTCCTCCTGATTAACATAATCGGATGGCTAGAATTTAATCCGACCTGATCTGGGCTGATACACATTCGATTTTGACAATTTTTGGATCGTTTGATCCATATCTAATGGCTAGATTTCATCCAAAGCAATAGAATTCATCCAGAACACTTTTTAATCTAAATTTTACTCAAATTTCTTCCTATTTTGATGATTAAAATATTCTTTAGTCCCACATTACCTACAGAAAAGCTCTCCAGCCTTCCAACACCAATAAATAAGACCCCAGGCCTCCAAAATTCATTATCTTCGATCAAGAAGAACCTTTGGTATAGAGTAGAGCTAGGCTTTGGATTAGAGGCTGCTTCAAAGCAATGGGTGTCGAGAAGAAGAGCTGGACTTCTACACCATCTTTCTACTAATGCCGATCCAAGATCAGAGATCAGCCTATTTTAATTTTTTTTTTTTTTTAAATTTTATATATTTAAATTATGAACCTTTTAATTAATATAATATTTATTTTTATGCTCTTTAATTTTATGCTCTTTATTTTTATTATAATTTAATTTTAGTACTTTAATTATTGCTCTTTATTTTACTGTAAGTAAATGCTAAGATCTAACTAGTAGATCCTAGTACCAAGTTAACTTTTTCTGCATAATTTAAATTTTAGTTCATAATTTTAATTTTTAATTTTTGAATTCAAATTGTATTTTTAATTTTTTTTCTTTTCAAAAATCGAAGATTTCAAATCTAAAACACTACCTTCCCTATAAATTTGATCCGACTCACTATTATCTATGTATTTTTAATTATTTTAAGAAGTCAAATTAAATTGATAAACACAGTGTCTTAAGAACAACATCATGCTCTTATCACCTAACATAGGTTTGAGGACAATAAATAATGAGACATCAACTCCCTATGAGGCTACTCATCATCAAAAGGGATCTTTATTGTCTTGGATGAGGCTCATGAGGTGGAAGGTCTGGCTCTCCTGCTCCTGATCCTAGCAGATGGCCTAGTTATCTACGAGGGAGTAGGTCCCACATGAATATAGACCCTCAGTGGTGGTCTAGTCTCACTAGTGGATACCTGAGTAGACTGACCAAGTGACATAGATGAAGGAGATGGAGGATGAGGCATTGCTCTCCTGGCCGCTGCATTGGCTGCTGCTGCTGGTATCGCACCTGAAGCAAGTCTCTTGATCTTTTCAATTAGACTGCCCATATCTCTAAATACTAAGATGATGCCCTGCTGCTATGCCTATCCTATCCTACTAATGGTTGCTATCATCTCTATCTCTCCAGACTCAATTCTCCCCTAAGCTGAGCAAGCTCCTTAATAATACTAGAGTGATTAGTGGGTGTGACATGTGTGTACTCCCTCTGTTCTAAAATGACGAGCCTCTGAGATATAGTTCACATCTCTACCTACACACCCTCCACCCTCTTAGATAAATCCTATATGTCTCTACTAACTCTGGTAGAAATCATACCTGCTGGTCTCTCCATAGATGCAGAGTTAGTAGGTGGTGGCTGAGAGAATCTGCCTGTGGGTACAACTCGAGGAGTCATAGATGTACTGGGGTCAGGTGCATCTCTAGGTGCAATAGGGGTAGAGGGCTCTCCTAGCTCCACTACTTTAGGCATTCTCCTCTCCCTCTCAACTAATGCATCATAATCCCTGGCAAATTTATCTGAATTTCCTGAACTATCAGATACATCATACATAGCTCTTTTTCAGACACAAAGTCATGCCTTCCTAACATAGAAATGAAATTTCCACCAATGATGTGATGTAAAACTCTCATCTCCATCGATAAAGTTGGTGCTAGGACATCTCCTACGATGTCATCTCTTTCGACAATAAGCCTCAACCCTTCCTTCTTGTCAGTTAACTTATCTGAAATATGTCCTTGTCTGGTAATGCTAAAGATGTGTGCCAAATCCTCCTCTGTCACTTCAATTTGTATACCTTTGACTATAGTTACAATTTCAGTAGATCTCCTCTTTAGGTTTTCATAAAACTTCCTAACTAGCTTAGGGTACATTGGGATATTCATTATACAAAAATTTCTCTACCCCATCCTATCGATCCTAGTTCTAATTGAAAAATTATAACTTTCAAAGAACTCGAAATCAATTCTCCTTTCCATTGCATTAGCTCTGGTGGCCATCGTACCAATAGGTGAAGATGGTGGAGGGGGTGAACTCGGTATATCTTGATCTTGTTGAAGTTCTTTCTGAATGGGTTCCTCGGAGGGTTGAGAAACTTCAGTTGGTTAGGATGCTGCCTATTCCATTTAGGCTTTCCTTCTCTTCTCCCATTCTTTAGCTCCATGGGTGTTACAAATCTTCCCCACTCCTCGCCTTTCACTAACTATTTAATCTAAATCCGGTCCCTAACTTCACGAATCTAAGGGAGTAGATGGTAAGGAGATAAGTAGACACTATTGGATTGAGTTTGGGGGGATGAGAGGGCTTCTACTCAATGTTTTGGGGATTTTTTAGTGCATCATGAATAGTCATGGGTCTGACTTATTCTCCTATGGCCCTGATCCTTAAGTCGACTCATGATTTTCAATTAGTTTGCTTGAGTCGACTCAAGCAAATCTTTTAAAACTTTTACAGTTTTAATGGGAATTTGGTATTCAAACACAATGTAGGTATTTTTCTTATTATTAAAAATTGATTGAGTACACAAAATCTGATTCTTTGGATTTAATTTGATTTATCTTGGATTGTTGAAAATGAAATTTAATCAACTTGATAACAAAGTCCAAGGTCTCTTCTAATGATGCTAAATCTTTCTTCACTAAGAGGTTTTGTGAATATGTCAACTAATTATTTATCGATACAAACAAATTCAAGCACTACGTCATTGTTTTGTATATAGTCTCTTATAAAGTGATGTCTTATTTCAATGTATTTAGATCTTGAGTATTGAATTGAATTTTTTGTTAAATTGATTACACTTGTATTATCACATCTTATGGGTATCTTATTAAGTTTGAATCCAAAATCTTCTAATTGCTGTTTGATCCATAGAATTTGTGCACAATAACTTCCAGCAACAATATATTCAACCTCCATCGTAGATAGTGTTATTGAGTTTTGTTTCTTACTGAATCATAAAATTAAATTAACTCCTATGAATTGACATGTGCCACTAGTACTTTTTCTATCAAGTTTACAATAAGCAAAATCAATATCGGAGTAACCAATTAATTCAAATAGAGATGCTCTATCATACCATAATCCTACATTAAGTGTCCCAGATAAGTATCTAAAAATTCTTTTAACAACAAGAAAATATGATTCTCTAGGATCTGATTGATATCTAGCACACATGTAAACACTAATACTATATCTGGCTACTTGCAATAAGATAAAGGAGTGAGCCGAACATACCTCTATACAATTTTGCATTTACTTTCTTACCCTTCTCATCTTTGTCAAGTTTACATGATGTACTCATTGGTGTGTTAATTGAACTTTATCTCTCCATTCCAAACTTCTTAAGTATTTCTTTTGTGTATTTCGTTTGGTTGATGGAGATCCCTTCTTCATTTTTCTTGATTTGGAGTCTGAGAAAAAAGTTTAATTCTTCCATCATGCTCATCTCGAACTCTCCCTATATTAGCTTGGCAAATTCTTGACAAAGAGATTCATTAGTGGCATCAAAAATGATATCATTCACATATATTTGTACAACTAATAGATTAACATCTTTTCTTTTTAAGAATAAGTTTTTATCCATATTTTTTCTAGTAAATTCATTATCTAATAAGAATTTGTTTAATCTTTCATACCATGCATATGGAGCTTATTTTAGTCCATATAAAGCTTTATGTAATTTAAACACATGATTTGGAAATGCATGATTTTCAAATCCAGGTGGTTGTTCAACATATACTTCCTCGGCTATATAACCATTAAGAAATACACTCTTTACATCCATTTGATATAATTTGAAATTCATGAAATATGCAAATGCAAGCAATAGTCTAATTACTTCTAATCTAGCAACTGGAGCAAAGATTTCATCAAAATCAATGTTTTCTTCCTGATTGTATTCTTTTGCCACTAATCTATCTTTATTTCTTATGATGGTACCATGTTCATCTAATTTATTTCTATATACCCACTTATTTCTAATTATTGGATAGTCATTTGGTCTATCAACTAGGATCCAAATCTTATTTCTTTCAAATTGATGTAATTCCTCTTGCATGGCATCTATCTACAATGGGTCATTTTTAGCTTTTTCTATTGATTTAGGTTCAATTTATGAGACAAAGGTTAAGTAATTATTTACATTTCTAAGATAAGATCGTATTTTTACTCCTTCTGATGGATCATCAATTATTAGATCTTTAGGATGTCCAGGTGCATACTTTCATTCTTTTGGTAACTTCTCTCTTAGGCTATGAGTAGACTCTTCATTCTTTTCTACTTCATTGTTTTGAGGTGGTACATCTTTTAGTATGATATTATCCATCTTATCATTTAGATCACTTACATCCTCATCTAAGATATTTTCTTTCCTAGATAATTTATTACTGTATTCATCAAAGATAACATAAATAGATTCTTCAATGGCAAGAGTTCTCTTATTGAAAACTCTATATGCCTTGCTTGATGAGGAGCATCCCAAGAAGATATCCTCATTTGATTTGGCATCAAATTCTTTTAAGTTATCTTTTTCATTGTTCAGTATGAAATATTTACAACCAAAAATATGAAAGTAGTTGATATTTGATTTTCTATCTTTCCAATGCTCATATGGGATTTATGACCAATTTTGCCACAATAATAACATGAAAAGTTTGGGGTGGAATTTAATGAAGCTTTGACAAATAGATTCTTCAATAGTTTTTATTTCTTATGAGGTTTAAATCCTAATCTGATCTTATTAAAAATAGCTCTTTTTTTATTTAGTAGCATATTTAATTTTTGGGAACTATAGATAAATCTTTCTACAAATGATTTAATTTTTGCTAATTTATCATTCAATTTCTAATTTTCATGAGTCATCAAATTCAGTTTTTCAGAAATTATTTTCTTTTCATGAATAAGTTCAGAATTTAGCTTTCTTAAATCTTTATTTTTTAAGATTACTTTTCTAAATTTAGTCATAAGTTCAGAAAAAACATCTTGTAATTCAACAAATGTAAAATCTAAAGTATTTTCAGCATTTACCTCATTATGTGTGCCATTAAGCAAAGATTGGCCACTTCTTATATCTCTTCCTCAGAGCTAGAATCCTCACTATCACTCCAAGTGGCCATCATCGCCTTTTTCTTGAACTTTTTGGATAATTTCTTGAGAAGAGGGCAGTCCAGCCTAAAATGGCAGGATTTTTTGCATTCGAAGTAAATTGGTGGCTCCTTCTCCTTCTCTTACTCTTTTTCCTTACTTGGCTCACCTTTGAAGGTCTTCTTCTTGAATCCTTGCTTCTTCTTTCTCATGAACCTTTTGAACTTCCTTGCAATCATGGCTAAGTCTTCTTCTTCCTTCTCTTCATTGGACTCTTCACTTTCATCTTCCTTGGAAGTAGTGGTCTTGAGGGCTATGGTCCTTTACTTCTTGATTTTTTCCTCCATATTTTGCCTCATGTTTAACTTATGAGTCATTAGAGACCCAAGGAGTTCTTCCAATGGTAGCTTATTGAGGTCTTTGGCTTCTTGAATGATGGTGACTTTCGCATTTCAAGTCTTTGAAAATGACCTAAGAATTTTCTGAATATGCTCACTATTACTATAAGATTTTTCTAAGCTTTTCAAATCATTAACAATATCAATAAATCTAGTAAACATTTCAAAAATAGATTCATTAGCTTCCATCTTAAATAACTCATATTTGTGCACTAGCATATTTATTTTAGACTTCTTCACTTGATTGGTACCCTCATGGGTAACCCCTAGCCTATCCTAAATCTTCTTAGCCGATGCACAAGTAGAAATTCTATTAAATTCATTAGGGTCTAATGCTTAATATAGGACATTCATGGCCTTAGCATTCAATTCTATCATTTTCATGTCATGCACATCCCAATCCTCTTCTGATTTGGGAATTTCATTATCATCTACTTTAATTATGGGAGTGTATGGACCTATGATTATCACTCTCCAAAGTTGATAATCAAGTGCTTGAATGTAAATACGCATGCATGCTTTTCAATAAGTGTAATTTATTCCATTGAACAAAGATGGATGGTTGGTCGATTGCCATTCGATAAGGGATGCACTTATATGGATTGTTATTTGATCTTAATTCTTGATTGTTAAATCAAATAAAGCAAGTACTAGGCTCTGATACCACTTGTTGCCCAGCAAGACAACCCAAAAGGGTGGGGGGGAGAATTGGGTTTTTCAAAATTTGAACAAGTAATGTGGTATTTTCAAAAACTAGTGATGTGTTGAAGTATGTTGTGGTTCTATGCTACCAAGTATGCAAAAGTGCAGAAATGTGATAAAAGTGACAAGATAAGGCAATCACAAATACAAGAAACTTTATAATGGTTTGGTGCCTCTTGCACCTACGTCCACTTCCCAAGATCCACTTGAAAATTTCACTATAATCTCTCCAAGATTTCAGTCGGATAGTTTTTCAAAGCTTACTATCTAAAACCTAGTTAGTTTTGTCCCAGATCACCCACCACAACCTAACACTAAGCCAACCTTTAATTTACAATCCAATTTTCAAGCTTGAATAGGCCTTGCCCTTAGCTTCAAAATCCTATTGAAGCTAAGTTACAACGAGAGTAAGGATTATACAATAAAAACAAAAACAAGGCTCCTTTAATGAGCAAACAAATCGATGAAGCTTGAGAAATCTTCTTTGAAGAAAGCTTTTGAACTGATTGAGCTTGTCTTCTTACTAAAAAGAATCTTTTGATTTGATATTTCTTGGAGTTGAGAGTTGAATGCTCTCTATTCAAGGCTTTTGGACTCTTTCTCTTAACTTTTGATTCCTCTCCATGATTTGTTAGTCTTGTCACTTCATCCCTATATTTTGTAGCTTTTTCCCAATGTTTTATATGCTGAAGAAGGATTTTTGACTGTTAGAAAAGTGAAAATGGCTGTTTGGAACATTTCTGTATAGTTTTGACCATTCTGCAAAAACTAGCCATTGGAGCTCGAGTCGAATCTCGAGTCGACTCGTACCTCTGCTCGAGACCATTTTATCCACTCGTTCCTTTGCTCGAGGGTTCTGACGTGAAAACCATACTCTTTATATTTTACTGAGACCTCAGCTCATGGACCTCGAGTTGACTCGAGCCTCTGCTCGAAATAATTTCAACTTTTGTTTCGAAAATCATGTTCTTTGTATTTTTCCTACAACTTTGACTCATAAACCTCGAGTTGACTCGAGCCTCCGCTCGAGATTGTCCGAACTTCATCTTGAAAATTCTATTCTCTATATTTTCTTATGACTTCAGCTTGAGAACCTCGAGTCGACTCGAGCCTCTACTTGAGACCATGCCATCTAAAACTTTTGTGTGCCAGTTTTGATCAACTCGAGTTGATTAACGAGCTAAATAAGGAGTCGACTTGAGGGCTTTTTATGCTAAAAAATTATAACTTATCAAAATATTTTTCTCTTTAACTTTAGTTTTGAGATGTCTCTTTCAAGCCTTGCTTCAAGTGTTATTCATGCCTCAAAAGCCTTCAATATTTCCTCAATGATCCTTAAATGCACTTTTTAGAGATTTTTCATTTAATACTCTATAATTCATCCTGCAACATGATCTCAATCAATTCATTAATTCAAACAATATACTCAACTATTTTGTTCATCATCAAAATTAATCCTTGAGGTTAACAGTAGTGATGAGTGCATAGAAGATAATCCCATCATTGCTATATCTGATTGATCTCCTAATAGTACGCTAGGGCTTGTGCAAAGCCACTTCCACTAGCACATCAATCTTGTCTAATGTTTAGGGCTGCTCCTACACATCTAACTTAATAGCTGGCTCTCCATGTTGATTTTCAATCTGAGTCAGTACTCTCCTATCCAGCTCCACCTCAATAGGAACACTCTTATAAGTGGATGTAAGCTGTATGCTATCAATTTTTGACTGGCCACCCCTGTTCACCTTCATTTATTTAGTTCCTCTTATACTCCCATATCTCTCCAAGATGCTCCTTCCATAAAAAATAACATCTCTATTGATCACTATCTTTTGTGCTTCAAGATTCCACATCAGATACCCCTTGACTCCTTATGGATACCCCATGAATGTCATATTTTGAGATTTAGGATCCAACTTGCTCCTCTTAGTTGCCTCTGAAGAAAAAATTCTGATTTTCTGGATCAAATTCATTCAGATCTGGTTAGATCAAGAGAGATATTTTAAATTTTTTTTTTTTGAATCTAGATCAGATCTAAGATATTTCAGATCTAATTTTATAGATTTAATAAAATAAAATAAAAGTAAATTAAATCTAATTTAATTTTATATCTTTTATTAAATAATCAAATTATCTTGTGATGATCCTACTGACTGCCTGAAGTTCTGAATCTAGCCACGCAAGTGCCTAGCCTCTACCGGTATCCACTTAGACTGGATCTGAAGATCTTCTCCTTCTTTATCACCTCTCCAAATATCAGATCTGGATCTGATTTGAAGAATCTTCAAAACTCCTTTTGAAGATCTAGAATCATCTCTTGCAGCAATGCTGCCTTCTTTCTTTCTCGTCACCATTCTCTTGCCTGGATCGCACCAAACTGGAGCCCAAATCTCCTTGAGCATGGAGAGGAGAGAGAGGACCAAAAGACGGCATGGAGGAGCAAGAGGGGCAGCCTTGTGGCATTGGCTATTAGAGATTTTTTTTTAAGGCTTGGCGTAGATAGAATTTTTATAGACCCTGCTGCACCATGCAGTGCCACATCATCCCAGCCAATCATGTCGCTTCGTGCAGTTAGATCTAAATCTAATTGGTGGGATGATATCACCTGATCTAATCAGATGAGAGCCCCCTCAAATCATCCTTAGGTGATGCCAAGACTGGTCAAAGCTGAATCTTAGGGGCTTACCTAAGTTGATTCCAAGAAGCAACCTAGAGTCCCATCTGTATGAGACACCAGGCATCCCTATCCATGGGTGCATGCCTCCCTAGGTGTGCACCCCCTCCTTTCTAATTACTAGAAAGGGGACAAGCCCCTATCTACTCTCCTACAGGTGCATGATACATGGGCAGATGTCTATGTGTCAAAGATCAATGTTTGACCAAAGTCAAAAGACAAGAATTAGCAAGTGATAAAAAATGGCAGGTGTTGTCTCAAATTTATCTCATAAATTAAGACAATCCTTTTCTAACCTAAACAAGCTCCAGTCAAATCTAGTAAAGGTATCTGAGTGAGCACAAATACATTTGGCTTAGTCGAAATAACTTTTAATGATAATTGAAGAAAAACATTAGGCTCAATCATGTGCTAGCATGATTTTCGTGAACCTAATTGAATCTAATTCAAATCAATTGAACTAAGTTAGTCCAATTGATGATATCTAGATCCAAACCCTTATTTGTGTGATGCAGTTAGATTCAGTTCTGTATGATAATGGGATATGTTGCGATCTTTATCATCGACATCATCGAAACATCTTTCGATGGATCAGAACTTTTCTAATTTAGACAACTAGAATGATTGATCATCCAAATCATTCTAATTGCTTCCAAAATCCACTGGTGACACCTAGCAGTATATGGTGGCAATCCATCAAAATAAAAAATGAACCTCTCGGTGTAGCTACCTGTGTGATTAAGTTCTTTTATCTTGAGCTTCGATCAGATTAGGGTTATGGTGAACTCGTCAAACCCTAATTTCTGTCATATGATTTAATCATTTGATTCAAGTCCGATGTGAAAACCTTAATAGAAACTCTTTCTATTATTTCACTCTGCCATGGCCATGGGCTTATGGACTTGATTCTCATGATCATCATAGGGCTGCTCCTCATCTATCGAGGTAGATAGATTTCTTCTTGGTGCAATGTAATTCCTACAATGAACATGCTATAGCCAACATACACCTCAGGATTCTGAATGGCTAGGAGACCGAGTTATGATGTAGTCAAACTATAACATCCTTAAGGTGAACTATCGATGCACCTCAGGTTAAAGAATCAGACACACTACTATAGCTTCGAGCTAGTCATCGATGAGAAGGTAGACTTCCTTAATGACTACTCGAGGTGGTCACGCTTAGTGCCCTCATTCTCTAATGAGTATCTATACTCTCGCTCTGGTGTCTCTACACCATAGACTCAAGACTCATCTACTATACATAAGTGATTATACACCAACTATCTGAAGGGAAATCCTGATTTCCCTGACCAGGTTCGTTCAGATCTGATCAGATCAAGAGATATATTTCAAAATTTTTTCTCTTAGATCTGTATCAGATCAGGGATGCTTCAGATCTGATTCTTATTTATTTAATAAAAATTAAATGAAAAGGATAAATTAAATCACATTCAATTTACCTGAATAGGGTAATCCTATTACCCTGTTGATGATCCTGTTTGCAGCGGAAGGTTCTGGATCAAGCCACGCAAGCGCCTGGCCTCTACCGGTATCCACTCGGGCTGGATCTAGAGATCCTCTTCTTCTCTATCACGCCTCCAAAAATCAGATCTGGATCTGATCTGGAGGATCTTCAAAACTCCTTTTGAAGATCTGCAGTCGCTCTTCGCAGCAGCGCAGCCTTCTTGTTTTTGATCTCCTTTTCTTGATCTAAATCGGACCAATCCAAATCCAAAACACTTTTGGACGTGGAGAGCAAGGGGGAGAAAGAGAGTATGGCGTGGAGAAAAGGGAGAGAGGCAGCCTTGGGGCGTGGGAAGATTGCTTCTTGATTATTTTTTCACTTGGGCGCTGGGTCTCTTATATAGACTAAGCGT
>QRFJ01001538.1:201955-270095 GCA_006176705.1 Cocos nucifera | reverse complement strand
CCTGTGGAATTAGATTCAATTGGGTTGACCCGATTAGGTTACGAGATGACAATCACCGAAAAAGTTTGCTCCCTGATTTGATCAGGACTTGGACTTAATTAATTTCTAATTTGATTAAGATTTAATTAAGTTTATTTAAGCCTAAATTAGTTGAATTTAATCTGGTCTAATTAGGCCTTGCCAAATTGGTTTGGATTGGATCTTAATTGGATAAGGTTTTTAAGACTAGTTTGACTAGTCTTCCCTATGCCACATCACCCTTTGACTTGCACCCTTTTTCTCTACAAGAATTAGATTCTTGTGAAGTGTTTTCCATGCACAAGAGGCTTCACACCTGGTCTTTCTATGCTTCTAATGGATAAGGATGGGTGGTTGTTTATTTAAATTCAAATGGGATTTAAGTTTAAATGAAAACCAACTTATGTCTATCCATTCTCACTCATTCTCTATGCATTGCCGCACATTTTAAAAGAGAAATAAGAGGGGGCATGTACAATATCTGAAGAGGAGTCCTTCTCCACGTAGTCCACCCTCTTATGCATGAAAAAATATCGAGAGTTTCTTAAGAGAAATTCCAGAGAGAGTGTTGTGCAGGGTTCTGGGTAAGTGCTATCCTAGGATTTCTGCCTAAGGTTCGGAAAGTGATTTTGTGAGTTGTGAGTGTCATAAATTCACAAAATTTCTAGGAGAGCTTGGTCATCCTCTCTACTTCATCTGCTGGTTTTCTAGAGTGTCCAAAAAAATCAATGGAGGGAGATTGAATCAGTTCAGTCTATATTAGCTGTCGAGGGTTTCGGCATCGAGCTAGCACCCGAAAGGGGTTGATCGGGATCAGTGACCTTGTATGGACGATCCGTAGAAACCAAAAGCATGTGTGGCTGTATCATGATAAGAGGACCTCCCCGACAATATATCGATTGCGACGATCGACAACCCGTGCAAAGGTATTGTATTTTAAACACAAGTAGTGGTAAATATGATTTACTGCTTACAGTTTTTATTTTTGGATTTTTATTCATGCATATATATCACATTATGATCCTAGAAGTAGGGTTGTATTGATTTGATCACTAGCTTATAAAATTAATTAGATTAATTTTTAAATTCTACTACATATTTTCAAAAAAAAGTTTTCAAAATTAAAGATAGAAATCCTGCAATTTTCTATGCTACCATGGTTGTACCTCGGGAGGCTACAACTCAGGCGGACAATTAGACATATGTATTTATGGGAGATGTGTGCTCGCCTCCACTTTTCAAGTAGGCATCATGCATGCAAATTTCCTAGTGTGATGATTGGATGTTTCAAAAATGCCAATCTATATGGCATTTCGGTGTCCAGCAAGGTGTTGACACATGTAGGCCAATCGAACGGTTCATTTGAATCACCATAGCTATCAAGCAATGGCACAGGAGAGATGGATGCCATTCACCTAACTTTTTGCTTTGCATAAATAGAGTAAGCCTTGCTAGGTAGAGGAGTGCTGTGGTAGTCGTTGTCATTTTCTCCTTTTAGCATAGGGTTTTTGGTCGGTTTTTCTTCTTTGTTATCTTTATTCTTTTTGTTTTCTCTTCATTTATCTCCATGGCTTCTCTCCTAGTAAAAACTAGTAGGATAGGGACCTGTTGATCTAGGGTCTACTACCTAGACTTTTGAGGGTTCAGAGGTGCCTGAGAATCATCAAACTTGGGATACTATTAAGTCTATCGTGGAGGAAGATGACCTTGGGCAGATTCGGAGGAAGTTCGGAACCCCAGAAAGTGTAGTCCTTGAAATGCAAGCATCTCTAGTAGGGTAACTTTCTCTCAAGGAAATCAGATAGCCTTGTACGAGAAGGCCTTGAGGGCCAGCCTAAAGTTTTGATTCCCGAGGTCTTCATCGAACTACTGAGGTGGTATCGACTTTGTCCTACTCAACTTATGCCCAATGCCTGGTGGATGATTATTGGGTTCTTTTATTTCCTCTTGCTTTGTAGAATGCCTGTTTGCACAAAGATATTCTGAGCATTCTTCTAGGTAAAGGTACATCCTTAGAGTAGAGGCTAGTGGTACACTTCTTGGAAAGGTATCACCAACTTTTCTTCTGACCCTTCCTCCATTCATGAGTAGAAGAGCCAATTCTTCTTTGCATCCTCCCCAACCTCATAGAGATTCCCCATCGAGTGGGGATCGCCAGTGAAGTTTGTGCTGCTGGATCTTCCAAAGCTATTAGAGATAGAACAATTGAGGGTGGAGGAGCTGAAGTGACTCAAGGGGCCATCATACTCCGAGCTCCTATGCAAAGATCTTCTAAATAGGCTATATTTCTGAGGTCCAGCTCCTAGAGGTGAGCACTGACATTTATTTGTTTAACCGTTAAGCTGTGGAGCAAAACATGCTGATTTTTCTATGCTTATGCAGGTATGATATTCTCCAAGGAAGAGATAGCCAGTGCTGGTCCTTCCAGGAAGAAGAAGAAGGAGAAGAAGAGGAAGAGGATCATCCTATCCCCTTCTTCTGAGGCTATCACAACCAAGGTCATCATTGCTGAGGCTGATGTTGCCAAGGTAGACATTGCTGAAGCTTCGAAGTGGCAAAGAGAAAAGCAGTCGAAGAAGAAGCATGTTGCCCCTTCTTCTGAAGTTGTAGAGGTCATCGCGACTAATATTGTTCCTGTTGGGGGTGGTCCTCTCAAGGTAGTAGGAGAGAGCATTCCTGCTCTTCTAGATGTTCCTCAGCCTCCTGCTATTAGTTTAGTGCCCATTGTCGAGGCTTACACAAGACTGCTCGAAAAGTTGGTGCCTCCAGCTGATAAGGAGAGGCTACTAGCACGATCCTTCGGGAACTACCTTCAGGATGTTGTTGAGGTAAAGTTTTGACTTTAGTTATCTTTGGTGTATTCTTCTTCTGATCTAGTGGCGATCCTGATGGAGCATTCATGATATGGGGCCTACTTTAGTAGGCCCAACATTGAAAGAAGAAGCTCATCAATCTCATCACCATCTCTACGTAGCTGGGAAGGAGTGAGACAAAGTTGAGAAGGGGCTGTATTCCATCTTAGTGCAATTAGATGAGAAACTCACTATGGAGGGCTGATGTTGCAGAGACTACTTTAGGAGAAGCCAAGACCTCTCTGGAGGAAGCCAGGGGCTCCATTAAAAGATGGGTCGGTCAGCTTCAGAAGAGTGAAGCCAAGGTTGTGTGTCTATAGAATCAAATAGAGATGACCGAGAGGGCTGAGCACCAAGCTAGAGAGGAGGTGATCCAAGTGAAGGAGGCCTAATATCAGCTAGTGGAGAAGGCTGCTATTGTCAAGCGCTGCCCTATGGAAGCTACCACTAAGGGAGTAGAGGCCTTCAAGCAAAGCGAAGCCTTTTATGAGGAGCTGATAATATTGTGCCAGGAAGCCTTCTTCATGAGCTTCAACAAGTGCAAGAAGAAGATAAAAGCACATCTATCGGAGATCGACCTCAGCCTTGATCAGCACTGGCTTCATCCTCCTCAAGCAGCAGTTTGGTTGATGCAAGAGGAGATGGAAATATGGAGGGCTGAGTTATGCTCCTAAAAGATTTTCTTTTCTTATTGTAATTTAGTGATAGAACTTTATAATCCAAGAGAAGCCATTAGAAAATAAATGAATTCTTTTGGAGTCTTCAGTTTCTTTCCTCTCTTACCTTGCATGTATATCCTCATACCATGATTTCTTGACATGAACAAAGATGAAGTTCACTATAGAGAAATTGCTAGCTAGTTTGCCAAAGGTGAAGAGGGGGAAGACCAATCATGCAGAGATTGCTCCAGTTACTGGGCCGAGCTGAGGAAAGGGAGAATAGGGTTTAGCTACTTTTGATGTTCCTGGTGAGATCCCTCGGGCTAGGCCTTCTCCAAGCATAGCAGGGAATGTGTCTTGGGTTGGAGCAGGAACCAGCAATCGACCTATCATGGCTATCATACCGGATTTGCTGAGGACTAAGGGAGGCCTTCTCGATGTAAAGCTGCTTCCACATGTATTAGAAGTCTCGTCCATCAGGGTTGGAGTTCAGGATGAGGTAGCAGAACATCTCGTCGAGCCAGGGCTGAATGTACCTAACCTTGGGGTGACTTCTTTAGATATGGTGGAGATTGTGGGTAGTGTTAGGCATCGGGCCATGCTTGGCCTAGCCCGGCCTAGGCCCAATAGGCTGAATACTGTAGCAGGCCGTGTCGGCATGGCATGAAAATGCCAAACCCTCTATCCAGCCTGGCTCTAGGCTCGAGAATTGATGGGCTAGGCCTGGTACGGCCTGTTGGCCCATCAGGCTCATTTTCTTTTTTTAGTCCAAATGGGCTGTACCAAGCATGGGCCATATTGGCTCCAAATAAGTCGTGCCAAGCATGGACCGCAACAGCCTCAAATGGGCCATGCTAGGCACGGCCCGTAATGTTTCCAAATGGGTCAGGCTGGCCCGTAATGATTAAAACTGATTTTTTTTTATTTTTTAAGGAGTTCTAACGGCTATTTTCTTATTTTTACCATTTTGACCCCTCTAACAACCAAAAAATGGCTAGATTGAGGGGTATTTGGAGAAAATAAAAGTTTTGGAATTTCTATAAATAGGGCCCTCTTCTTTCATTCTCACCACATCAATTCATCAAATCAATTCTCTCCCTCTCTAATCTCCCTACTTCTATTTGTTCTCTCTTCTAGCAATTCTTCTCTTCCATTTAATATTTAGCAAGTAGTAATTATAGTTTAGCAATTCAAGAGTTATACAAGAGGAGGAAGTGTCTCTCTTTTGGAGGTCGTAGTTCAAGGATAGCTTTACAAATTTGGCTCTCCGACGGCCTGGCCCTCCTCTTCCAGCTCTCCAACTTCCTGCTCATCCAGCTCTCCAACGACCCAATCCTCTTCCTCCGACTCTCCAACTCTCCACTCTACCTCTTCTTCCTCTTTGGCTTTACAATCTCTACTTAATTATCTTTTATTGCTTACTGATTAATTTTTATTTTTTTGTATTTACTTAGTTTAGATGGTAAGTTATGATAATAAAGTATTGCTAGTGCTGCTGGGCATGTCAACATTTTTACTATTTTTAAAGAGGAAGAAACTCTTCCTACTTCCTCTGAAGTCCCTTCTAGTGAAGTTGGATCCCCTTTCCATAAGAGGACTAGCACTATGTGGAATGATTTTGATAGAATTTTTATTGATGAAGTCTATAAGGCAAAATATAAAAAATATGCTAAATTATATAATTATGCCAATACTGAAAAAATTGGCCATTTGAAGAGACATCAAGAGTTTTATAGGATAAGTAATTCTCATCTTCGAAGTATCCTTAATACACAAGGAGGTGCTCTTGTAGGAACTTTTGCTTATAATCATGAAAATCAAAGAAAAGCACTTGTAAAATAGATAGTTAGAGATAAATTATCCTTTAGTTTATGTAAATCTTTCAATTTTAAAGAGTATGTTCAATTAGCTTTACAATCTACTTATAGAAGAATCAGTAGATATACATTTAGAAGAGTAGCTATGATAAATTATTTAGCAATGAAGGATAATTTAATTAGAATTTTTTTTGCTTTAAATACAAAAATATCATTAACTTCTTATATATGGATTGTATCTGTAGATAGTATGTTTTTTATTTCTATCACTAATTATATAGATAATGATTGGCAAATAAATAAACATATTCTTGCTTTTCATTCTTTTGATTATCCTCATTTTGGCTAATAAATTTTTAATGCTATTTATTAAACTATAACTGTATATGATATTAGTAACAAATTATGTCTGTTATATTTGATAATGCATCTAATAATAGTGTAGCTATTCAATTATTGAAAGATTCTTTTCATCCCATTATTAATGAAAAATTATTTCATAGTAGATGTACATGTCATATTTTGAATCTTTCTATTCAAGCTAGAATGGGCATGGTTCAAGATATAATTACAAAAATTAGAAATACAGTATCTTTTATTCATGCTTCAAGAGCATGATTATAAGAATTTAAATAATTATGTCTAGTTTATGGTAAATATTTTAAAAACTTTAAACTTTATGTAGTTATCCATTGGAACTCTACATATACAATAATTCATGATGCATATCCATATAAATGATCATGGTTTAGGCTTTATTTTGATTGAAAATGATTGAAAAAAAATTAGAAGATTTTTTAGTTAGTTTTTATAATGCTATAAATACTCTTTCTAGTGTTCAATTTCCAACCTCTTATGCATTTTTACAATAAGCATATATAATTTATGGATAATTTATACAATATAGATATGATGATATTTTAATGCCTATTATTTATGAAATTAAAAAAAATAAAATTAGTATTAGGATATGATATATTTCATGCATAACTTAGCTATTGTATTTGATCCATAGATCAAATAAGTGGCGTATATATTTTACTTGATGAAATTGATAGATATATGATCATGATTTTAAAGCATCTAAAGCGGAAGTAACTTAGCTACTTCATGATATTGTTGCATTATATGATTAAAAGATTCGTAGATTTAGATAGTCTACATCATCTTCATAACCAACTTCTAGTACCTCTCATTCATCATCTGTTCTTTTATTCCTTGCACATAGGAGACATTCACATGCATCTTCTTCATCTTCAAGTAATAAATTAGAATTTTATTTATAAAATAAAATCTCTTCTATATTAGATAAAAATTAAATAGAAAATCTTGATGTGTTGGCCTGGTGGAAGAGTGTAAAAAACCAATATCATGTTATGTCTGTAATTGCACATAATATTTTAGCTGTATCGATGTCTATAGTAGCATCAGAATTAGTTTTTAGTGCAGGTTGACGCATTCTGGATGAAAAGAGAAGTAGGATGATGAGCGAGATAATTAAGATGTTACTCTACTTCAAAGATTGACTGGATGCAGAGGCAAGACTTCAGGACAAAGGAGGACATGATACTAGATCTGATGATGAGGATGATACAAACATAATAAATAATTAGTAAGATTTATTTTTAATTCTTAATTTTTTAAATTATATATTTTTATTTTTTATTTGTTGAGGTGAGTTACCTCTATTTTCTTTTCAATTTTCTCTCCCTCTTTGTATTCTGGAGGTTAGGCCTAGCCCCCTTTCCTCTTTTATATAATTTTAATTTATATTAATAAATTGGTAGGGATCCATGCCAAACTCTCCACCACTATAAGGTGGTTTTTACTTTTACAAAAAAAAATTAATATCTCCTATCTTTTTTTATTTATCCTCCAACTTAATTTATTTTATAAAAATTATTTTTTAAAATAAAAATTTTAAAAATATAGTGTGCCTTGTGGGCTAGCATGTGGGCCGTGCCATATGGGCTGGCATGAGGGCCATGCCGGGCCTGGGCACGTGTCGTGCCATGCCTGGCCCAGTGGGCCATGCCAGCCTAGGCCCCAAAGGGCGGTGGGCCATCAAACCCCCAGCCCAGCCCAGCCCCTAGTTTTGGGTCATGCCATGGTGCGGCCTTCTACAGTACTGGACGGGTCGTGCCGACATGGTCCAATTCATGTAGGGCTGGGTAGGCCTATGGGTGGCCTGGCTCGATGCCCACCTCTAATTATGGGCCAAGGTGTTGTGGTCAAGACTTTGTCGTCACTATCATCAAAGTCTTGGATGCGGTGATCGAGACATATCGAGCCACTCGTGTAGGGGCTGGAGATCATCTTGTAGAGGTGACCCAGTGGTTGCAGTAAATTTAGTTGAAGTTAAGAAGGATGTCGAGGAAGGAGCAATCATCATGGTGACCGAAACTATGAGAGAGGTTGCAAGCTCTCTGTTAGAACTTGGTAGCACTCCGATACCAGCTGTTATGTCCTATAGCTCCTCGAAAACCATAGCCAAAGAATAGATCTCTTACGTGGACATGAATGTTAAGCCAGATAATTGAAGAAGAACAATGTAGAGGGTGGCAATCTAGGGTTTAGCATTGAAACTAGAGAGAAAAAAGAGAGAGTTAGAGAGAAAAGCTTTGTACTGATTCCACTACACTAGTTGTCACAAAACTATAATACAATGGTTTATATACCCTAGGATTCTCATGTGTACTGATAATTATCATAAATTTATAAATAAAAGCATTTAAATACATATTAATTGATATTTATTTTAAAAGAATTGATGCTTTTATTAATGTTTTGTAGGAAAGATCTTTACCAATGCGAAGAGCTCGATTTATGGGTTTAAATGAATTAAATTTGACATAAATCAAAGCTAAAATAAAAAAGATATAAGAGATGGAAGTTTAAATAAAGAAAAAATAATAAATAAACTAGAGAAAACTGGCCAGCTCAGCCCATTGAACTGGCTGGTCCAGCAATTTTGGCCCATTGAACCGACCGATCCAGCAATTTTGGTCCACCGCATGTGCCCAGCCTGCCTATAGTCCAGCCTAGTGCACGTCTGCAAACTTGGCCCAGCTCGTCAGCCCAATTGGCTAACATCACCATGACAAATAAAATCACGTGGCTCACGGGGGGCGACCTCACGAATGATGGATTGGGCATTCACACGATCCACAGGGGCTTCATCAGGCAAGCAGCGCTACTACACAATCATATGGATGAGAGGCATTTCGGTTAAGATCCAATGGTGGAGGTCGCTCCTGGTTGATTTAGGACTCCTTTAGCCCATCTGCTAGCACACCATCCAACGGCTCTCATTATGGCCGATTGACATCCAACGGTGGAAGGAAATTCTTGATTCGATCAGGATATTCTAGGGCTCCTGTGCACTAATGGAAGGCATCCGACAGTTGATCAAGCAATCCTATAGTCCAAATTTGATCCGAGCGTTGATCTTGAAGCTGAACGGGGTTTTTTGAGTTTTTGATCCTTTTATTAGCAATCCAATGGCCAGGACTCAGCAAATCCATTGATTTTGATCTAGGCTCCAATTTAAGTTCAACAAAGACTCACAAACTCCTCTTTTCCTCTATTTAAAGCCCTATTATGCCAGAAGCCAAAAAGAGAACCCCTTAAGGGGAATCAACCCTCTTCCAATCTCCCTCTCTCCCTTCTCTTCTCCTCTCCTCTCTTCTTCTTTGTTCTTTCTTTTTGTCTTTCCTTTTCTTTTCTTTGGGAGATTTGAATATGCCAAAAGCTACAAAAATCAATACACGTACAGCTAAAAGTCTCATGTCCAGGGGAGTAAGAGGTCTTCTAATCATAAGAGTTTGTAATTTGAATCTTGTTTAACTTTTTATTAGGCAATAAAATTTATTTATCTTTTATATGCATTTCTTATTTATGCTTTAATATCTATTTTTTTAGTAATTTATATCTAAGGAGACAGATCATGATCATAGATAGATACAGTCTATGCTCAAATTAGGATGAATTGTAAGAATTAATTAAAATTTATGTTGATGTTCTTTGATTGCATGATCTAAATAGTCTATATCTGTGAGATGGATTATGATCGTGTTAGATATAGTCCATACTCGGTAGAATAGATTATGTTAGAATCAAATCAATGGAACATACATCTCATAAGATTTCATGTTGATAATGAAAAGATTGCATGAATCAATTATAAACTTGAATGATGAAGGAGTGAACTAAAATCCTAGACAATTTTCTCTTCATATCTTTAATTAATTCTAAACTTTTAATTAATTAATTATTTACTTTTTTATTTTTTAATTTGCTAAAATCTAAATCAATCTTCTTTAATTTATTTATTTAAATTTATATTTTAAAAATTAATTTAAAACTTTTTTATTTTTAATTAAAATTGAATGTAACTTAGCATTCAATCTTCAAGAAAATAGACATCCTACTCATCATTGTTCTAATCCAAAGTAAGTTTGGTTTAAATTTTTATTTATTGCTGTAATGACAAGCATCAAATTTTTGGTACCATTATCGAGAATTATAGCATGGTTGCTTCAATATAAAAAAATAAAATTAAAAAAATTAATTAATTGCTTATTTACTACTTTATATACTTTATTGCCTTATTTATTTTACTGCTTTATTTTGTTGCATGCTTTATTTTATTATCTTATTTATTTTACTACTTTATTTTATTGCACTATTGCCTTATATGCTTTACTTATTTATTATTTTACTATTTTATATTTTTAGTTAATTATTTACTACTTTTCTACTTTTGATTTTCATACTTTATTCTGCTAATTAGTAATTTATTTTTTATTATCAGTCAATTTAATTTAGTTGCTTAATTTCCTATTATTTATACCTTTTTTTAATTTTTGCTTTATATTGCTTTTCATATATGATTTACTAATTAATTTTTAGCTAGATTATCTTAATTGTATACTTAAATAATTATCTTATTTTGCATAATACTTTTTAATAACTTAGAATTATTTATTATCTTAAAAGTATATTTAACTTCTTGCTTTACTTTTAGGTTACCTAGTTACCTTTTAATCCTAGTATAAATTACTTTTTAATTAACTAGATTCTCTAAATTAGTTTAGATAAAATCTAACAAAATTAATCTAATTAACTTAATTAAAATCTATCTTTTATTTTTCTTGCTTTATATAACTTGATATAAAAAGAAAATAAGTACATCTTATCACACTTAATTAATATAGAGAAACTAATTAAATCTTAAAAGAAGTTAACATGTTTGGATACCTTATTTTGCTTGCATTGCATATCCATAATATACTTTAAGAGCATAATTCATTAAACAAGATAAGATAGGGATTTGATCATCCTTCCTTAGTCTATTAGGATTTGACATCTTGAATTCAATCAAAAGTAGAGAAGAATAAGTATCAACATAGTAGTCAGGCTGGCTCGGATATGAGTTTGAGCTGGCTCGAGCTGAGATCAAGTCGGCTTGGATTGCAGTCGAGCCGACCCTCTCAGATAGATAGAAAGCAGATATTCGGATGAGATGCAGTCGAGCCAGCTCGACCTCTGACAAAGTTGGCTCGATAGAAGCGAACAGAATAGGATAAAATTTTTTGTTTGGATTCGGATTGTGATTAATTCAAGAGGTCTACGAGAGTTGCACGTGGACCACAGGATCCAGCAGTCATGGAGGGCTACAATCATGATCTAAAGGCTAGAAGATATTTCAAGACTCCATCAAAATTTTGTTTGACTCATATTAGGAGATAGAGCCTTGTTAGGACTCTTGTGAACTACTAAGAAAAGGATTCTCAGCCTATTTATAAGCTATGATGTTGTGGAGAGGTGTGTGGCAAGCAGTGGCATGCAGAGGCATGTAGAGAGGCTTAGGCAGTGACCAAGAGAAGCTTGGCAAAGCATCGAGTACGTGCAGCCTAAGAGAGAGGCTGAGGTGCTTGCAGATAGCAATAGGTGCATAGCATCCAGCATGGAGGTTACGAGGATAGAGCATCTTGTAGCCGTTGAGGATCTTCTTAGGGATTCTGAGAGAGCTTTTATGAGAATAACTTCTAGTTAAGAGAGATTTATGTATAGCGAGTTGAAAGTGGGTGTTCTCCTCTTGTACTTATTTTTTTCTTTCATAGTGGAGCTTTGCATATCCCATGGAGGTGAGCCTTTAGACTGATCTACGTACTTGATTGTTGTTCTTATTTTATTTTCTTCTTTCTTCCTACAGTAATAATCTGGTACTAGATCCTTAATAAGTGGTATCAGAGCAAGTTGATATTACAATAATTAGTATGAGAGCCAAGTAGTACCAGAGCGTAGATTGCAATAATGGTGATAAAGATTGAAGAATATGGAGAAGACAAGCACAATCAAGATAGAGATCAACAAATTCAATCGAAATGGCAATTTCTCCTTATGAAAAGTAAGGATAAAGAATGTCCTCATCCAACATGGATTGATCAATGTTCTCTTGTAAGA
The DNA here is from genome assembly GCA_006176705.1 of Cocos nucifera. Lineage (NCBI taxonomy): Eukaryota > Viridiplantae > Streptophyta > Magnoliopsida > Arecales > Arecaceae > Cocos > Cocos nucifera. The sequence continues at coordinate 258,281 of QRFJ01001538.1, read as the reverse complement.
GGAATGCGAACCACCATGGAGATGAAAGATTCGAAGCAAATCCAAATGTAGACAGTGAGCATGATCTGCTTGTATCTAGTAGATGTTGTCATGATCCATGTACTTAGTGAGACATCTCGATAGTACTATGATCGAAGCTCGAGGAGTTGTACATGGCAAAGTCATTTATCAATACGCTATTCCTTTAAAGACAGTTCTACTAGATGCGAATGGATGAAGGTTAGAGCATGCAGGAGCATCTATCCAACTTTCAAAAGATCCTCAGCAATCTTCTTAGTGTTGGCAAAAAAGTTGAGGAGAAGATCAGAGCGTTGGTCTTGCTATCTTTGCTTCTACTCTCTTTTGAGTCTTTGGTGACTGCTCTTCTTGTAGGCAAAAGCACCATCAAGATAAAAGAAGTAACTTCGATGATTTTTCAGAATGAGGTTCTCAAGAGGGAGAACCCAACTTTGAGCTTAGATGGCGACAGCTCAATTTTGGTAGTTTTTAGAGGAGTAAGCGGCAGAAGATGGAGCAGTAGAAGATCATGCGGAGGACGATCCAAGTCCAAGATGAGGGAACATAGCAAAATCGGATGCTACCGATGTGATGAGCTAGGGCATCGAGTCAAGGATTATCTACAACTTAAGGATCGAACGAGTGCTACTATGGCAATGGCCAGTAGCGATACAAAAGATAGTAACGATGTTCTTCTGGTTACTAATGAGGTATCTATTTTTTTCTCCCAATAGATTATGGATTCTGCTTATTTCCATCATGTATATTGTAGAGAAGAGCTGTTTGACTCCCTAGAAACTAGTGAGGGCACTATGTTCTTGCCAGACAGATCTAGCTATGAGATCAAGGGCAGCAAGATGGTCAACATGAAGCTCCATGATGGAACAGTAAAAAAATTACATGAGGTCCAATACATACCCAGCTTTAAGAAGAATCTAATCTCACTGAGTAGACTAGATTCGACTGGCTTTAGATGGAAGCTGATGGAGAAATCCTAAAGATCATGCATGGTAGTAGGATAGTGTTAAGAGGAAGAAAGTATAGAGAAAATTACCTCATGACAAAGAGCTCAGTATGAAGTGGAGCTTTAGGTGGAAATAGATCAGGTACAAGATGGGAGACTTAGGAGGACGACATGCAACATCACAAGATGAAGTTCCTATTACCGCAAGAGGTTACCCCAAGAATGTCTCAGGTCAGGAGGTTCATAGCCATTGATGGAGGTGGGATCGAGTGGCTTGGCTTGACTCTCATGTTTGTCCATCAATGAGACAGCAAGCGATTGCCCCAAGACATGGGGATGAGAAGATCTAGAAGCTTTCAAGTCAGGTGGAGGCCGAATGTCAAGTTAAGATGGAGATTGTTAGGATTTGATGCCTCGAATTTGATTCATAGTAGAAGAAACATAGTATCAAACAGCAGTCGAACTGGCTCGGATATAGGTTCAAGCTAGCTTGGGTTGAGATCGAGGTATTTGGATGAGATGCAGTTGGAGCCAGCTCGACCTTTGATAGAGTCGGCTTGATGAAAGCGAACAGAATAGGATAGATATTTCTATTTGGACTTGGATTTTGATTAATCCAAAAGGTCTATGGGAGTTGCACATGGACCATAGGATCCAACAGCCATGGAGGGCTACAGTCATGATCTGAAGGCTAAGAGATATTCCAAGACTCCATCAAAATTCTATTTGACTCATATTAGGAGATAAAACCCTGTTAGAACTCCTGTGAACTACTGAGAGTAGGATTCTTAGCCTATTTAAAGTTTGTGATGCTGTCGAAAGGTGTGTGGTAAGTAGTGGCATGCAGAGAGGCTCAAGCAGCTGCTAAAAGGAGCTTAGCAGAGCACCAAGTACTTACAGCCTGAGAGAGAGAGGTTGAAGTGCTTGCAGGTGGCAATAGGTGTATAGCATCCGGCACGGAGGCCATGAGGGTAAAGCATTTTGTAGCCACTGAGGATCTCCTTAGGGATTTTAAGAAAGCTTTTGTGAGGGTAGCTTTTATCTGAGGGAGATTTATGTACAGTGAGTTGAGAGTGGATATTCTCCTCTTGTATTTATTTTTCTTTTTCATAGTGGAGCTTTGCAGGCCCATGGAGGCGAGCCTTTAGGCTAATCTACGTACTTAATTGTTGTTCTTGTTTTATTTTCTTCTTTCTTTCTATTGTAATAATCTGGTATTAGATCCTTAATAAGTGGTATCAGAGTGAGTTGATATCACAACATAGCCCAAAAACCACCACCCTTCATATTGCATTAGCCCAAACCCTAATTCTTAAAATTAATTAGATGTTGGTCCTTAAGGATATTCGAGCTCATTAGAATAAAGAATCCTAAGAGTTGGACTGGGTTAGGGTCAGTCAGTTTGATTAGTGTCTAAGGCAAGTGGTTCAGGGATGCATCCCGAATGAAGGTGGTTACTTAATTGATTTCATTAGCTTACCTGGCTAAGATAATTGATATCTAAGAAAAGCAACAGGAGGACTCCCACCAACTTTACACTTACGTGGCTAGTTGAGTGGCTGATTCTTTACTTGGAGGACTTGAAGGTGATCTTGACAATTAGGAGCTGTCTAGATCTAGGTTAATCCTAGGATAGAGAGTCTATGCTTGTTTAACTTGATTGAAATTAACACCAAATATTAATTAATTCTTTGCATCTATCATCCTTAGATTTAAGATCCTCTAAGCTCTTATCTTTAGAATTCTCTCTCCTTATCTCTTTTCTTATTCTATAAGATAAAATAAACTAAATAATAATTAGAAGAGGATTGTTCTGATCTAGAACCCTTGATTCCATATATTTGAATAATCAGAACAATTCAAGATGGATCTTGAGAGTAGATTGGAAGAGTTATCCCATAAAATAAATCATCTAACGGTCATTAGATACTCTTCCTATCCATCTTTTCTTCCTGCACAATAAGTTTGTATAATTTGTTCAAGCCCCACTCGCCATGTAAGTGAATGGCTACACCAATTTTTTGAGTATATGTATAAGCAAGTTTATCAAGATCAAACCTAAATAGCCTATAGACTAGAAAATAATACATACTTTAACAACTATAATCTAGGCTGGGGGCTCAACCAAATTTCTTTTAGTAATCATAATTAGTGATTACCCTGGTGCCACAAGGATTCACATTCATGGATACACCTTATGATATATCCTAACCACAATATCAATCTTCTCTAAATAATAATGAGTCAACTTTTGAAGAAAGGATTTAGCAAGCATTAAATGAGTTAGAACTCAATAATCGAACCTTGCAACAAACTTATCACTCCTGTATGTAGATCTTTAAAAAATGAGAGAAGCAAGTACTTTCATTCAATCAGCAGGAGGAAAGAGAGTTGCCTAGTCAGCTCGAGAGTGATCCTAAGGGACCATACTGTAAGGATTTGTGGTTCTTCCAAGCCTTGGGAGGCCACGAAAGGAGTCAGGGTATTGGCTCCGAAAGATTAGGACAAGTATGAGTCCTAGGACTAGGACAGGAGTTGTCCTAGCATGAAGGCAGCATATAGCCCTACACGGACTCGAGGTTCAGGTGTGAGAATCTTAGGGCCTTGGTAGGTGCTCTGAAGACCTGCGATATAAGATGAAGCAAAGGACCAAAGTCAGAAGAAGAATCAGCCAAGATAAGGGGCTGACATACAAGCGGGCTGACTCGAATATGCAGTCGAGCTAGCTGTTTCAGGTAGATAGAAGATAGGGTTCGAACGAGATGCAATCGAGCTAGCTCGGCTAGTGATAGAGCCAACTTGATGGTGGCAAATAGAACTGGATGGAATTTTCTGTTTGGATCTTAAGACTTGGTCTAATAAGGTCCTAAGATGGCTAACTCATGTATAGATCGAGTTTAGATCCAAGGGATAAGAGCATGGAAGACATGGGTGTACATGAGCTCGGTAAGTGCTTTCATGTATTGGATTAGCCTAGGAAAGTTTTTCAGCTGGAGTTTGGGTTTATTAGGATTCATGTGATATAGCAAAAATTCTAAGGTATATAAACTCAGGCATTATAATCTTTACAATGAGGAAAATCAATACAGAGTTTTTCTTCCTAACTTTCTTCTCTCTTTTCTCTCTGGTTCCAACACCAAGCCCTTGGTGCCACCATCAACTTTTGCTCTCCTTCATATTTCTAGATTAACACCCAAGTTCGTGCAAGAGATTGGATCTACGACTATGGTTCCAAGCAGCCATAGGCATAATAATTGGTATAAGACCAATATCGATATTCCAACAAGTGGTATTAGAGTCTGGTTGAGCATAAAGGAAGAAGAAGATTAGGTTTCAGTAGAGATCAGTAGTGAGGTTTAGATCTAAGGCTTTTCTCTAAGCTTCATGAGGAAGGAAGTAATCTAAGGGCTACTGTCCATCATCCCTAGTCAAGGTAATTTTTAGATCTACCTGTTGGCTATTTTTTATTCGATTTGATCATGGAGAACCATGGGTTGAAGATAGAATTTGAGAAGTTTGATGGAAAGGATAGTTTCACAATGTGGAAGATTAGGATGGAGGATCTGCTGATTCAGATAAGGCTAGATTCAGTCTTGGAGGATAGACCGAAGGAGATGATGGACAAGGAGTAAAAGTTCTTTGAAAAAAGGGCATGTGCCATGATTAGAGCTTGTCTGGCAGATGCGGTGCTATATGGCATATTGAAGGAGAAGACATCCAAAGGTTTATGGTCAAGGTTACATCAGTTGTAGATGCGGAAGAATATATAAAACAAGTTGGTGCTGAAGAAGCAACTATATAGCCTTCAGAAGTAGGAGGATGAGGATGTTATGGGGCATATTCAATGATTCGACTAAATGAGCATGGACTTGCACAACATTGGGGTGGAGCTCGAAGAGGAGGATAAGAGTTTATTACCGCTATGTTCGCTACCCAGGAGCTTCGATCCATTGATGACAATGTTGCTATATGGTAAGGAGACACTGGTGTACGAGGAGATCATATCAATGCTAAGATCCAATAAGCAATGAGAATGGATGATAAAGATGAAAATCTTCCAGGAGGATCTCATGGTGTCAGAGAGGCCCAGGCAAAGGAAGAAGAAGGGCGTGTAGAGGGACAGCAAAGGGTCCAAGAAGTGCTTCAAGTATGGTGAAGCAGGACACTTTAAGCGGAAGTGTCCACTTTGTAAGAAGTGCAAGAGAGGAGAAAAGCCAGATTTCATTATTTCAGTCACTGAAAGTGAAGAGTCGGATGAGCTCTTGGTGGTCTCCGAGGAGCCTACGGGCTGCAATGTATCCGAGATGGTTTAGGAGGGGTCCAAGGAGTGTGGAGGGTCCGAAGGAGTAGCGACATGTTCAAGATGCAGTGGCAGGCTCTATAGTGTAGCATTAGATGGTTGGCCTTGGAAAACTTGGTTATAGAGTCGACTTTTGTAGCATCAGGAGGACTTCAATTTTAGGTGGAGCACCGGACAGAGGTGGCTTCACTAGTAGAGAGAGATATGATATGAGTTCAGAGTAGAGGAGTACGAGAGGACCAATATCCTAGCACCAATGCTGGAGATGCATAGTTCCAGATGGAGCAGCACGTGCGAAAGGACAGACGAAGTTTTGAGAAGATCATATCAGGATATGTAGTGGATGTCGGCATAGGATTACTGCAGATTCTCCATGAAAGTTTAGGATAAATGATGCGACTGCCAAGCAGAAAGGTGCCTACAACTCCAAGGGTATTGCATAGGTGCAAGCTAAGGTCTTTAGTGGTGGAGGCAGTCATCCCAAAGGTCTTAAAAGAAACTCAATAGCAGAAGAAAGATGATAGTGGCAAAGTATGCACAAGTAGCTATCAGGGCATGTATCGATAGCGAGATCGTACAGGGAAACATTGCCAAGTGTGCCAAGGCTTGGGTGCACCAAGAAAGATTTTAAGGATTTATGATGCTCCCAAGCCTTGGGAGGCTACAAGAGGAGCTAAGGTGTTGACTTTGAGAGATTAGGATAGATGAGAGTCCTAGGGCTAGGATAGGAGTTATCCTGGGGTGAAGGCGGCATGTAGCCCTGCATAGACTTGAGGTTCAGGAGTGAGGACATTGGAGGGCTTGGTAGGTGCTCCGGAGATCTAAGATACAAGGTGGAGCAAAGGACCAAAGTCAGGAGAAGAATCAGCCAAGATAAGGGGCTAACACATAGGTGGGCTAGCTCGAATATGCAGTCGAGCTAGCTTGGGCTGAGATTAAGCTGGCTCGGGACACCATCAAGTCGGTTGTCTCAGGTAGATAGAAGACAGGATTTGGACGAGACGTAGTCGAGCTAGCTCAGCTACTAACAGAGCCGGCTCGATAGTGATGAACAGAACTAGATAGAGTTTTTTGTTTGGGTCTTAAGGCCTGGTCCAATAAGATCTTAAGGTGGCTAACTCATGTATGGGTCGGGTTTAGATCCAGGGGATGAGAGCATGGGAGACATGGATGTACATGGGCTCGATGAGTGCTTTTATGTGTTGGGTTAGCTTAGGAGAGTTTTCAATTGGAGTTTGACTTTATTAGGATTCATGTAGTATAGCAAAAACCCTAGGATATATAAACTCAGGCATTATAATATTTACAATGAGGGAAATCAATATAGAGCTTTTCTCCCTAATTCCCTTTTCTCTTTTCTCTCTAGTTCCAATGCCAAGCCCTATGTGCCACCATCAACTTTTGCACTTCTTTATATTTTTGGATTAACATCCAAGTTTGCATAAAAGATCGGATCTATGACTATGATTTCGAATAGCCATAGGCACAATAATTGGTATCAAACCAGTACCGATTGTTCCAGCACATACTTGGATAGAAATTTTAATGTCCCTATAATCATTTCTGAATAATCACATATAACTCTAAAAAATAATATAGTTATAGAATAACTTTGCAAAACTAAAATGACCCTCTTAGACCATATAATTGAGGCAGCAAAATATAGGAAAGACCAAGAATGGTGGGACGAGCCAATTTCATCATCATCTTACTTATATATGGATTCATTCCCAAGTGCCCTAGAATCACCCATTCTTTTTAGTAGGAAAGGAGAACATACTAATGAGATGATGGAATTAATAGAGACTTCCCAAGAATCATAGATAAATAACATAATAGAGGAAGCTTTACCCACAATTCTTTTCCAAAATTCATTAAATTCCTATTTGGCTCATTATGAGGTAGATGATTTTGATGAAGATGGATATAATATAAAAGTTAATGACCAAGCAGATACACCCTACCTTAAAACCACCTCACTATTAATAGAAAAACATGAGCCACCACTTAGCCCATCAATAACTCCCTTGTTAGAACCATCAATTGATTTAGAATTGAAGCCACTTCCAAATGCACCCACTGACACTCTTCTAGTGATACCTATTCAGGAAGACCAACTTATGGATGTTATAAAAGTACAAAAAAAAGTTATTGGATGGGATATTACTAAAATAAAGGATAACGATTTTAAGACTTATTTTTCTATATTCGGCACTACTTTTGAGGATAGCCTCCATAATTTACCTATAATTTTAAAATAATGTATGGAGGTAGATTTAAAATTACGTTGAAAAAAGTACCATGATTTAGATCAGGAAGAGTTGATGCCAAGAAATATTATACTCGAGAAAGAGAGTGGGGTAGATCAGGTTATAGTTGAAGTAATTTATAAACCACCACCCCTAATTTTGGTCCAACAAACACAAATTCTTCCTGGTCATTATAAAAACTATAATACCTGAAGGGAAAAATCTATTTTTTGGATCAGGTTCGTTTAGATCTGATTAGATCAGGAATAATATTTCAAAAATTTTTCCTCTAAGATCCTAATCAAATCTGAGACTCCTCAGATCTGATCTTATTGATCTAATAATAAAAATAAAATAAAAATAAAAATTAAATCTAATTTAATTATATCTTTATTTTGGATAATCCAATTATCCTGTGATGATTCCGATGATTGCCTGAGGTTTTGGATGTAGCCACGCAAGCGCCTGGCCTCTACTAATATCCACTCGGGCAAGATCTAGAGATTTTTTTCTTTTCAATCAATTTTCCAAAAATCAGATCTAGATTTGATCTTGAAGGTCTTCAAAATTACTTTTGAAGAACAGTCGTTGTCTCTTACAACAGTGCTATCTTCTTCCTTTCCTGATGCCTTTCACTTGCTTGGATCGCACCTTGTTCGTGCCCAAAAGCCCTTAGGCGTGGAGAGAAGAGAGAGGACATTAGGGTGGCATGGAGAAGGAGGGAGAGAGGCTTTGTGGCGTGGGCTAAAAGCAAAAGCATTAAATTTTAGGTGCAGATAGGATTTATATAGATCCTGCTGTGCCATGCAGTGCCACATCATTCTGACCAATCATGGCCCTTTGTACAATTAGATTTAAGTTCGATTCGTGGGATGACATCATCTGATCTAATCAGATGAGAGATCCTCAAAAACCTCCTAAGGTGGCGCCAAGACTGGATCAAACAAGACTTCTTGGTGCCACACAGTTTAATCCCCTGAAGCAACCCTAGAGTCCCATCTGTATAGGACCTAGCTTTATCCTTAACGGGTGCATGCCTCCCTAGGCGTGCACCCTCTTCCTATCTGCATTTTGTTAGATATGTGTGCCCTAAAAGCCAGAATTGGCTGACACTTGTTATACACTTCTAAGGGTAAAATTATAATTTTGACTATAAATAATAAAATGAATTATTTTATATCACAATGTGTATTTAGTGTCTGTGATACATCCCTTGAGTTAATGGCAATGATAATTCTTATTTTCAAGAGTTAAAAATTTAAGACATAAATTTATATTATTAACTCTTAAAATGCTTCCGACCGTAGGATCATCATGAGGATGGTGATTGATCCGAAAGGTTGGTGTATAATCGCTTTTTTATACTAGATGAGTCTTGAGTCTATGGTGTAGAGACATCGGAGCGAGAGTACAGGTACTCGTTAGAGAATGAGGGCACTGAGCGTGACCACCTCGAATAGTCATAAGGAAGTCTACCTTCTCGTCGATGACTGGCTCGAAGCTATAGTGGTGTGTCTGGTTCTTTGACCTAAGGTGCATCAACAATTCACCTTGAGGGTGTTATAGTTTGACTATACCATGACTCAATCTCCTAGCCATCCGGAACTATAAAATGTATGTTGGCTATAGCATGTTCATTATAGGAATTGGATTGCATGAAGAGGAAATCTATCTACCTCGGTAGATGAGGAGTAGCCCTATGATGATCATAAGAATCAAGTCCATAAGCCCATGGCCAAGGCAGAGTGAAATGATAGAAAGAGAATCTATTAAGATTTTCACATCGGACTTGAATCGAATGATTAATTCATATGACGGAAATTAGGGTTTGACGAGTTCACCTTAACCCTAAATCGATAGGGGCTTAAGATAAAAGAACTTAATCACACATGTAACTACATCGAGAGATTCATTTTTAGTTCTGATGGGTTGCCATCATATACTGCTAGGTGTCACTGATGGATTTTGAGAGCAATTAGAATGATTTGGATGATCGATCATTCTAGTTATCTGATTCAAAAAAGTTCTAATCTATTGGAAGGTATTTCGATGATGTCGATGATTGAGATCGTGACATATCTCATTATCATATAGAATTGAACCTAACTGGATCACACAAACAAGAGTTTAGATCTGGATATCATCAATTGGATTAACCCAGTTCAATTGATTTGAATTAGATTCAAGAAAATCATGCTAGTATATGATTGAGCCTAAAGTTCTCCTTCAACAATCATTAAATATTATCTCGACTGAGCCAAATATATTTAGGCTCGCTCAGGTACCTTTACTTGGTCTAATTAAAGCTTGTCCAGATCAGAAAAGAATTATCTTAATTTATGAGATAAATTTGAGATAACACCCATCATTTTTCGTCACCTGCTAATTCTTATCTTTTAATGTTGGTCAAATGTTGACCTTTGATACTTAGACATCTGCCCATGTGTCATGCATCCATTGGAGAGCAGATAGGGGTTTGTCCCCCTACTAGAAAGAGGAAAGGAGGGGGCGTATGCCTAGGGAGGCATGCACCCAAGGATAATGATGCCTGGAGTCCCATACAGATAGGACTCCAGGTTGCTTCTTGGCATCAAACTAGGTGGCACCAAAGACTCCACTTTGACCAGTCTTGGTGCCACCTAAGGATGTTAGAGAGGGACTCTGATCTGATTGAATCAGGTGATGTCTTCCTACCAATCAGATTTAAATCTAATTGCACGAAGAGATGTGATTGGCTGGGATGATGTGGCACTGCATGGCACAGCAAAGTCTATATAAACCCTATCTACGCCTAGGTTTAGAGAGGTTCTCCCCTTGCCCATGCTACATAGCCATTTTTCTCTCTCCTTCATGCCTACCTTTGATCCTCTCTCTCCTCTCCATGCCTAAGAGGCTTTGGGCTTTAGTTTGGTACGATCCATGCAAGAAAAAGGCGACAAGATAGAAAGAAGGCAGCACTACTGCAAGAGACGACATCAGATCTTCAAAAGTTATTTTGAAGACCTTCAAGATCAGATCTAGATCTGATCTTTTGAGAAAAGATTGAAAAGGAGGAGATATCCATATCTTGTCCAGGTGGATACCGGTAGAGGCCAGGCGATTGTGTGGCTACATCCATAACCTCAGGTAATCAGCAGGATCATCACAGGGTAATAAGATTACCCAAGAATTAGGTATAAATTAAATCTAATTTATTTTATTTTATTTTATTTTATTAGATATATCAAATTATATCTAAAAAGTATCAAATCTAATTTATATTTAAGAAAAAAAATTTTGAAATATTTTTCTTAGTCAAATCAGATTTGAATGAACCTGACCCGGGAAAATAGATTTTTCCCTTCAACTGGTATCAGAGCCAGGTTCCTATAAATAATTTAGATCTAATTTTAATTTAATTTTGATCTAATAATTAGGTGATTTTAGGTGTCACATGAGATGTGCTTAGATTTAAAATCAAAAAAATTAAAAATTAAATAATTTAGATCTAAGTTCTATAAGATGCATGACTAGTTGTAGAATAGAATAGTTCTATCTATAGTCTTACATGATCATAATTTAATTTGATTAAGTTATAATTTTTAGATCTATTTATTTACTATTTTTTAATATTATAAATATTATAATAAAATCTAAAAAATAAAAAATAAAATTATTTAATTTTTGTTCATATGAGATATGATGAATGCATGTTTAGACTAGTTATAGAATTGTTCTACATGATTGTCTAGAATAGAATTTATTTTGATGTAATTAATTTAAATTTAATTTTTTAGATGATTATGAGATAATTTAGATCTGAAAACATGCATGATATGATACATGAGATGTATACAAAATATGTTTATAGTTAGATCAATTTTATATATGAGATATATGATGTAGATCTAACTAGTTTTATAGCTTTTATATTTTTGATTAAGGCATTCTCCTTGACCATCCGGTCATAAGAATAAAGTAGGGTTTAAATATCCTCTCCTTTCATTCGATAGGGTGTTCTTATAATGTATAGCTGTACTGCATGTTCATCCTTAATCAGAAATTCAAAAATTTATTTTCTGCAAAACTCTAGATCTTGAAATTCTAAGATTTTATTTACATATTTTGTTTGTGAACCCTAAAGTTAATTAAGAATTAAGATTATAAAATATGTTAAGTTTAAAAATGAAGAATTTTTAGATTTAAGATATATTCATAAAATTGGGTTCGGACTTGGGTAGCTCAATTAGGTCTAAGCGGTTGATCAAACCGAATCAAGAGTTGGTTAGATGGGATCAAGAGTGCTTAAATTGACCAGCCTAATAGGATTAAGTATGGATCAAGATCGAATCACATGAGTGATCGATCAAACTAAGACCTAATTAGTGTCAGTAGTTAGAGTCTGGATTGTAGGCTAACCTGATTGATTCTGGCTTAATAATTTGGTATCTAAGGTAAGTTTGGTAGATACGATCGATTGATATTTAATTGGGAGCTACTCGATTTGAATGCGTTCTTGTCGAGTTAATGACATATCCCTTCCACCGGTCTCACTTATCTGGCCATATTTGTTGGCTCAGTCCTGATTTGAGATGGCCAATAATCTGAGCTAACCCATGCCACTAGGTTAGTCATAATTATTTTGACTATGTTAAGTCTAGTTTAATGAGACCTAAATCAAATCTTTCTAAGAAAAGATTAAGACTAAGGTCTTCCACCATTGTAGATGTGTGGGCTCTTTTCGAGGTTGATTATTCTCGGTTGGTAACAGTGATTCAGTTGCACTAAAAAAATGCAACCATATCTATTAGGCATTGGATGCTATGGGCTGGAGGATGGATTGAGCTCAATATTCTAGATACAGTGAGAGACTTAATTAGGAATCCAATGTATGCAAATGGTGGGTCTGACTTAACTAAGAAGTGGATCAATATTTCGGGCATGATGAGATTCATTAATTAGAGACCAAGTTTGGGTGCATCATGATTAGAAAATCGTTGAACAAGAGTTGTTCACTCATTGGCTAACCCATCACCAATAACTATTAGGTGAGGTGATGAATCAGTTGGTGGGATCGCACCATCCACTAGAAATCATTAATCATGGAGGTTTTTGCATCTCTACAGAGAAAGTGTAGGAATCAGACAAAATAATGAGAGCTAATTTATTTAAAAATAAAATTTTTAAATAAATTGGTCAAATCTTAATTACAATATCTAACTAGAAACTTTAACTCTCTACAGAAAAATATCTGCCTCCAATCCACTAACATGTATCCTAGACACCCATAGATTGACTGGATCCAATTATAAGGATTGGCTCCAAAACTTCAAAATTATTTTGGATTCTGAGAAGTTAACACATGTATTGGATCAGGACCCTCCCACCTTACCAGCTCATCCATCCGTTGAACAGAGAGCATTTCTTGACAAGTGGACGGACGAAGATAATAAGGCTAGATATTACATGTTGGACTCGATGTCTGATGAGCTTTAGCACCAACATGAAGATATCAGGATTGCTCGCCAAATGTTGGCTCACCTATAAGAGATGTTTGGTGAACAGAGTCGTGCAGCCAAGTATCAAGTCACTAAAAGACTATTCAAGGCTAAAATGCATGATGGGCAGTCAGTCCAAGATCATTGTCTGATGATGATCAAGGATTTGGAAGAGCTTGAGAAGCTCGATGTGAAGTTGGACCTGAATCTACAGAATGATATAATTCTATAATCCTTGACTGATGCTTATGGGTAGTTCATCATAAACTACCATATGCATAAACTTCAAAATTCTCTGGCCGAGCTTATGAACATGTTGGTTACTGCTGAGTTTTCTATGAAAGGTTCTAAAGGCTCAGTGCTTGCTATGGAATGGACTTCTTCCAAGAAAAAATCTTTTGGAAAGAAGAAGAAGTCTGTGAAAAAGCAAAAGGTGGAAAAAGAAAAGAAGAAAAAGATAGAGCTGAAGAAGAAGGCCACTGACAAAAGAAAGTATTTCCATTGCAACACTGACGGCCATTGGAAGCGAAGCTGCCCTACTTACCTGGCCACCCTGAAGAATAAGAAAGAGGCAGGTCTTTCTGGAGGTATGCTCATTATTGAGTCTAACCTTACGATTTTTTTTGCATCAGTTGGATGCTTGACTCTTATTTTAGTGCTCATTTATGCACTTCCATGCAGGGTCTTCAGGATAACAGAAGGCTGAGAGATGGTGAGATGATCCTACGCATCAAAAATGGAGCAAGAGTTGCTACTGTGGTCATGAAAATATACCCTCTTCGACTACTATCTAGTTTAGACTTAGTATTAAAAAATTATTATTATGTACCTGCAGCAAGCAGGAATTTGATTTCTATTTCATGCTTAGCACAAGAAGGCTATGTAACTAGTTTTCTTAAGAACCATTGTAACATTCTTTATGAAAGAAATAAAATTGCAAGTGGTTTCCTTACTTTACCAGTTACATATTGATGTATCTATTTTTAATATCGAGCAAAATGTGAATGCCATAAAATCAAAATGACCTAAGGAAAGTCCAAATGATAGTTATCTATGGCACCTAAGGCTAGGTCATATAGAAGAAGATAGGGTTAACAAATTAGAGAAAATCGGGCTATTGAGTCCGTTGACGGCTAGGTCATATCCAATTTATGAATCTTGTTTTCATGGCAAAATGACTAATCTCCCTTTTGTAGGAATGGGGAAAGGGCCATGGATCTTCTTATTCTAGTACATACTGATGTGTGCGGCCCATTTAATGTACCGGCTAGAGGCAACTTTATCTACTTCATAATCTTTATCAATGATTTATCTTGGTATGGATATGTATATCTTATGAAACATAAGTCTGAAGCTTTTGAAAAGTTCAAGAAATTCAGACATGAAGTAGAAAAGTAAACTGAAAAATCCATTAAGATTCTTTGATCAGATCGAGGAGGTGAATACCTTAGTCAGAAATTTCTGGACTATCTCAAGAAAAATGGCATAGTCTCTCAATGGACTCCACCTGGAACATCTCAACTCAATGGGATATCAGAACAAAGGAATTGGATCCTATTAGATATGGTCTGATCCATGATGAGCTTCACAAACCTTCCTGATTTTCTTTGGGATCATAGTCTGTTAACTACAATATACTTACTAAATAGGGTTTCTTCTAAAACCGTTCCTACCACATCGTATGAGATATGGCATGGTAAGAAATAAAGTCTGAGTCATCTCAGAATTTGGGATTGTCCAGCTCATGTCAAAAGACAACAAGTGGACAAGTTAGACTATAGGTTCTTTAGAGCTCGATTTATAGGATATCCTAAAGAGTCATTAGGATATTATTTCTACATTCCAGAAGATCACAACGAGATTGTGAGTCGACATGCTATCTTTTTTGAAAAATAGTTTATTCAAGATAGCGACATTGGAAAGCAGATCAAGCTCGAGGAGAAAGTCTCATAAGAGCAACGAGTTAAGGACCAAATGGAACCAAATCAGGTTGAGCCAATACAATCACTACCTCCTCCACCTCGTAAATCAAAAAGAGTTTTCCATCCTCCTGAGAGGTACTTAGGTACTATTTTAGAAGAAATAGAGGAAATGTTCCTAGTAGGTAATGGGATTCATGGTGATGATCCCAAAACCTTTGATGAGGCGATATCAGATATTAACTCTGAGAAATGATTAGAGGCAATGAAGTTAGAAATTGACTCGATGCACTCAAACCAAGTTTGGATCTTGGTAGATCCATCAGAAGGTATAGTACCTATTGGATGTAAATAGATCTACAAGAGAAAGATTGGTGCAGATGGAAATGTAGAGATATTCAAAGCTAGATTAGTGGCAAAAGGGTATAGTCAATGCGAAGGCATTGACTATCAAGATACCTTTTCATCAGTAGCTATGCTAAAATCCATCCGCACATTGCTTGCTATTGCAACCTATTTTGATTATGAAATATGGCAAATGGACGTGAAAATGGTGTTCTTAAATGGATATCTTGAGGAAGATATCTATATGGAACAGTCGCTAGGTTTCACATCCAGTGATGCTGATCACAAGGTATGCAAGCTACAAAGGTCCATATATGGACTTAAGCAAGCATCTCAGAGCCAAAATACTCATTTTAATGATGTGATTAAATTATTTGATTTCATCAAGAACGAGGAGGAACCATGTGTCTTCAAAAAGATTAGTGGGAGTACTATTGTCTTCCTCGTATTGTACATGGATGATATCCTCCTTATTAGGAATGATATTTCCATGTTGACCATAATTAAAATGTGGTTATCCAAAAAATTCTCTATGAAAGATCTAGGAGAAGCATCCTTTATTCTAGAAATTAAGGTCTATAGAGATAGACCAAATAGGATGCTAGGACTTTCATAGAAGATGTATATAGAGGAAGTGCTAAAGAGATTTAGCATGAAAAATTCTAAGAGGGAATTAATACCCTTCAGACATGGCATTCATCTCTCCAAGAAGACGTGCCCTAGCACACCTGAGGAGACAGAATGCATGAGCAAAATCCCTTATGCTTCAGCAATAGGAAGCCTCATGTATGCCATGTTATGTACACATCCTAATATAGCCTATGCTGTGAGTGTCACGAGAAGATATCAGTTGAATCCAGGTGAAGAACACTTTACTTCTATGAAATGTATCCTTAAGTACTTGAGAAGAACTAAGGATATGCTGTTGGTTTTTGGTAATGAAGAACTCCAAGTCCAGGGATATATAGACTCGAATTTTATGTCCGATGTAGATGATCGAAAGTCGATATCTGAAAGTCTGTTTGTGTGTAATGGTGGTGTTGTCAATTAGAGTTTCAAGCAAATAGTGATAGCAGATTCCACCATGGAAGCAGAGTACATCACTGCATCAGAAGCTATGAAGGAGGCATTTTGGTACAAGAAGTTTGCCGCAGAGATTTGAGTGATGCCATTAGATGCCATTCCTCTGTACTGTGACAATAATGACACCATAGCCCTTGCTAAGGAGCCGAGATCTCACCAGAAATCCAAACACATCGAGCAGCAATACCACCTCATCCGTGATTACCTTGAGAAAGGTTACGTTGAGATCAAGAGAGTCGACTCTGCAGACAATGTGGTAGACCCACTCACAAAGCCATTGGGCTAGTAGAAGATTGAAGCCCACCTTGAGAAGATGGGACTTAGATTTATAGCCAATTGGCTTTAGGTCAAGTGAGAGTTTGTTAGATATATGTGCCCTAGAAGTCAGAATTGGCTAACACTTATTATACACTTCTAAGGATAAAATTATAATTTTGACTATAAATAATAAAATAGATTATTTTCTATCACAATATGTATTTAGTGTCTATGATACATCCCTTAAGTTAATGACAATGATAATTCTTATTTTCAAGAGTTGAAAATTTAAGACATGAATTTACATTATTAACTCATAAAATGCTCCTGATCGTAGGATCATCATGAGGATGGTGATTGATCTAGAAGGTTGGTGTATAATCACTTTTTTATAGTAGATGAGTCTTGAGTCTACGGTGTAGAGACACCGGAGCGAGAGTACAGGTACTCGTTAGAGAATGAGGGCACTGAGCATGACCACCATTACTTGGTCTTTGATCTGAGGTGCATCAGCAATTCACCTTGAGGATGTTATAGTTTGACTATACCATGACTTGGTCTCTTAGCCATCCAAAATCCTGAGGTGTATGTTGGCTATAGCATGTTCATTGTAGGAATTGGATTGCACCAAGAGGGACTATCTACCTCGGTAGATGAGGAGTAGCCCTATGATGATCATGAGAATCAAGTCCATAAGCCCATGGCCATGACAGAATGAAATGATAGAAAGAGTTTCTATTAAAATTTTCATATTGGACTTGAATCGAATGATTAATTCATATGACGGAAATTAGAGTTTGACAAGTTCACCTTAACCCTAAATCGATAGGGGCTCAAGATAGAAGAACTTAATCATACATGTAACTACATCGAGAGGTTCATTTTTTGTTCTGATGGGTTGCCACCATATACTGCTAGGTGTCATTGATAGATTTTGGGAGCAATTAGAATGATTTGGATGATTGATCATTCGAGTTATCTGAATCAGAAAAGTTCTGATCCATTGGAAGGTGTTTCGATGATGTTAATGATAGAGATCGGGACATATCTCATTACCATACAGAATTGAACCTAACTGGATCACACAAATAAGGGTTTGAATTTGGATATCATCAATTGGACTAACCCAATTCAATTGATTTGAATTAGATTCAATTAGGTTCAAGAAAATCATGCTAGCACACGATTGAGCCTAAAGTTCTCCTTCAACAATCATTAAATGTTGTCTCGACTGAGCCAAATATGTTTGGGCTCACTTAGGTACCTTTACTTGGTTTGACTGGAGCTTGTCCAGATCAGAAAATGGTTGTCTTAATTTATGATATAAATTTGAGATAGTACCTGCCATTTTCTGTCATCTACTAATTCTTGTCTTTTGACTTTGGTCAAATGTTGATCTTTGACACTTAGACATCTGCCCTTGTGTCATGGATCCATTGGAGAGCAGATAGAGATTTGTCCCCTTCTAGAAAGAGGAAAAGAGAGGGTGCAGACCTAGAGAGGCATGCACCCAAGGATAATGACGCCTGGAGTCTCATACAGATGGGACTCCAGGATGCTTCTTGGCATCAAACTAGGTGGCGCCAAAGACTCCACTTTGATCAATCTTGGCGCCACCTAAGGATGTTGGAGAGGGGCTCTCATCTGATTGAATCAGGTGATGTCATCCCATCAATCAGATTTAGATCTGATTGCACGAAGAGACATGATTGGTCGAGATGATGTGGCACTGCATGGTGCAGCAGGGTCTATATAAACCCTATCTGCACCTAAGGTAAAGAGAGGTTCTCCTTGCCCATGACAAGCCAATTTTCTCTTCCTCCATGCCTACTCTGATCTCTCTCTCCTATCCATGCCCACGCTCTCAAGGTGATCTCTCAGAGGAGCGCTCTCAAAGACCTTGGGATCTTATTACGAGCTCTAGTAAAAGAGGAGAAAGATTGCAAGAGGAATCCAATCCTACTTGTTATCCGTAGAGGCAGGCATTCGTGGCTACAATTCAAAACCTCACCTCTTTTATCATAGGAGAAAGATAGACTAGATAACACAAATCTTAGAGTTTTTATTCTTCATAGGAAAGAAGGATTAGATTAAGCAAAAATTTAAATACATCGCTTGCAGTGGATATCCATAGTTTTTTCCTCACATTTAGCGAGGCAATCCTCAGAACCTCTCTATGGAACTCAAGGAGTGTCCTAATCATGAGGACTAAAATAAGATTATCCAATAAAAAGGATTGTTATACTAAATTTATCTCATAAATTTAAGACAACCCATTCTAATACAACGTCAACAAACAAGTAAAGATCTGACGATCCAAACACCATTTGGCTTCAGTCGAGACCCAGCTTTAATGATTGTTAAAGGAGAACATTAGGCCTCAATGCTGTGCTTGCGATGAATTTTTTTGAAACCTAATCGGAATCTTATTCAAATCAATTGAACCTAGTTCTAGTCCAATTGATGAACATCCCAGATCAAATCCTTATTTTTGTAATCCAGTTAAGGTTTTCAGTTCCATAATGGTAATGGGATACATCACGATCTCTATCATCGACATTATTGAAACAATCTTTTATAGATCACAACTTTTAACTTTAGACAACTAGTATGATCGATCATACCCAATCATTCTAATGCTCCTAAAATCTACTAGTGACACCTAAGCAGCATATGGTGGAACCCCATCAGAACTGAACAGAAAATCTCTCGTGCAATACCCTGTGTGTTAAGTTCCTCTATCTTGCGCTCCGATCGGATTAAGGTTAAGGTGATCTCATCAAACCCTAATTTCACATCATATGATTAATCATTCATTCGACGTTCAATATGAGAAACCTGTAATGAAACTCCTTTTATTATTTTCACTCTACCATGGCCACGGGGTTATGGACTTGAGTTCTCATGATCATCATAGGGCTGCTCCTCATCTACTGAGGTAGATAGATCTCGCTATTAGGTGCAATCCCAATTTCTACAATAAACATGCTATATCCACCATACACCTCAGGATTTCGAATGACTAGCCAGATCGAGTTACTGGTGTAGTCAAACTATACACCTCAGATGAACTATCGATGCACCTCAGTCAAAGAATTAAACCACCACCACTGCAGCTTCGAGCCAGTCATCGATGAGAAGGTAGACTTCCTCATGTACTCGAGCGTGTTCACGCTCAATGTCCCCTCGTTCTCTAACGATACCTGTACTCTCGCTCGGTGTCTCTACCACCATAGACTAAGACTCATCTATCCTAAAGAAGCGATTTCTGAATCAATCACCATCCTCATGATGCATCTACGATTGGGAGCATTTTTATGAGTTAATAATAAAAAATTCAAGTTTATTCTGTCTTAAATAACTCTTGAAAATATAAAGTCCCTTACATTACTCAAGGATGTATCATAAACACTTCTAAAATACACGCACTATATAGAAAATAATCTATTTTATTATTTATAGTTAAAATTAAATTTCTTAGAAATGTATTACAAGTGTATGAATCTGTCAGGGCAATCTGGTTCCTCTACCCATTTTATTACTAAGTCAAAAAACCTATTTTTTGATCACTGCTAAATCTTATCTTTGGACATCTGAATCATGTTGATCCTAAAATACTTAGACAATCTACCCGTGTCATGCATCCATAGGAGTGAACCTGGGACTTTACCCCTGCTAAAAGCAGATAGAAAAGGGGCGCCATGCCTAGGGAGCTACGTTATGAAGGATAAAATATACGAGTCCCATACAGATGGACTCCAATTGCTCTAGAAATTAAATTAGGTGGCGCCAAGAAGACTTGTTTGACCTAGTCTTGGTCCACTAAGATATTTGAGGGTCTCTAATCTGATTGGATCAGATGAGTCATCCACCAATCAGATTTAGACCTGATTTGTATAAAGAACTGTGATTGGCCAGGATATTGGCAACTACATGCACAGCAGGGTCATATTCTAATCTAATCTAGAATTTATTCTTTGACTAGCCCAATCACAAGCCCCTCTCTCCTTCTTCAATGCCACCCTCCTGGTCCTCTCTCTCTCCTCCCACACCCAAGGGACTTTGGGCAATGAAGAAGGTTCGATCCAAGCAAGTGACAAGGCACCAAAAAAGGAAGAAGGCAGCACTGCTGCAAGAATAATACTGTTCTCAAAAATTAATTTTGAAGATCTTAAAGTATTAATCCAGATCTAATTTTTAGAGGATCGATTGAGAAGGAGCAAGATCTTCAGATCTATCCGAGTGGAATATGGTTAGAGACCAAGCACTTGCGTGGCTACATCGACCCTAAACAAACATCAAGGACTTCCAAAGATAATTGGATTACCTGGTAAAATAAAGTATAATTAAATTAGATTTTATTTTTATTTTTTATTTTATTATCTGATTCAATAAGATTAGATTTGAGAGTCTTAGATCTAACATAGGATCTTAGAAAAAAAAATTTAAAATATTCCTCTGATCTAATCAGATCTGAACAAACCTGATTTAAAAATAGATTTTTTTTTTTACAAACCCATGCTAGATGAAGAATAAAGAAAGCCTAGGCCAAGCCAAAAAATATATTAGCCAGGTAAACTCTTTTTTTTTTTTTATCACACTCATTTTTCTTTTTCCATTGAGGCATAATGAAAATTAAGTGGGCGACAAGGATAATAAAATAATTAAGTCACTTAAGTATGGAATTAATAGTCTTAATGCACCTAATTTTTAAATGTCGATTTAAGTTTCCAAAGTATTTTAATCGATGCTCTGATTAATGGTCTAGAGATTTTTTAAAATACTAAGGACAATTATTATTTAATAAATTAATCAAATTAGAATAATAATTTTTAGTATTCTAAATCTCTTCGTAGCCTATATTAAAGAATCTACATTATATGGGTATGATGAAAAAAATTATGAACAAAAAAATTAAAAAAAATGAAAAAAAATGAGTTATAAATATTGATCTTCCATTGAGTAATCAGGTCTCATTGCCTAAGTAAGAAATGCGATTCGCATAAAAAAATGGGCAATATGAAAAAACTTATTATACGGTTAGTTTTAACCTGTATCCTATTTGATTGAAGTAAATAAATCTGAGGGATGTTCTACATCTAATACCCTAAGCCAACTAGTTTGGAAATCATTGGCCCAAAGCTCGCTACAAGGATCAGATAGAAAGCTAAAGGGATTAAAACATTGCATGGACTATTAAAAAAAAACTCTATTCCATACTAAAGATAGAGGATTTAAAGAATAAAGATGAAAAATTGATTCAAAAAAAGCTCTAAAATTTTTATGTTATTCACTTAACCATTTGGGATAAGGGGAATTAATAACTACATATTTCAAATCTCATTAACCTAGAACTGACTTGACTTTAAAATGATCTAAAAAAATTTTATATCTATCAGTCGGTACAATTTCAATTTTTTTCTTTTTACTCGGGATAAGTAAAATCAGTTAAATATGAGGATTATCATAATTTATAAAAAAATATTTAAAATAATATATTTATTAATATTTATTTTTAAAAATTGATGACTTTATTTGTAGGTGGTGTGGTGCCTTCAAACTTGGAAGGTAAGGGCGGAGCTAGGGTGAGGGCTCCGGGGAGGCTAGGATCAGGTTAGTCCTAAGGGCTAAGGATAGGAGTTGTCCTAAGGTAGACGACGGCATGTAATCTCCCATGGGTTTAAGGTTCGGGTATTGAGGGCCTCAGGGGCTTGATTGGTGCTTCGAAATCCAAGATTCAGATGGAGCAAGAAATCAAATTCGAAAAATCAAACTAAGAAAGACATTTTCTACAGTAGTCGGCTTAGTCCAAAATTGGATTGGCTTAATCCAAAACATAGGCAAATAGAAGATCGAATTAGATGCACATGCACAAAATTGCTCCTCGTTTTGACTGAAATCAGTAAACTTAGCCACTCAGTTCGAATGGCTAGCTTGATTTGGGTCGGGTTTGAAAAAAAAGCCCAGCCCCCAACCCAAAAAGTGGGTGTAGGCAGGTTACGCAAGGGATCTATTTTGCGCGCTAGGGTCTGGGTGATCCTAAGGGACTTAAAGGCTGGTTTAGGGTCTTAAGGGGGGGCTAATTCCTGTATGGGTTGTGATTAGTCTCGGCGATGAAGCATGTGAGACCTTGGGCTGATGATGCCTTTCATGATTGGGTTAGCCTAAGAAAGTTTTTGAGCTGGGGTTTATTACGATTCATGTGGAAACTCTTGGGTATATAAACTGAGACATTGTAACTTTTACAAGAAGAAGAGAATATAATTGAGCTTTTCTTCCTAACCTCTCTTCTTTTTTCTCTCTGATTCCAACACCAAAATCCTAGCTTCTCTCTCTTTCTTTAGATCTTCTTCAGTTTTGTTGATTAACAACCCAAGTTCACGTAAGAGATTAGATCTACGACTGTGGCTCCAAGCAGTCGTAGGAACAATAATTGGTATCAGAGCAAGGTTGAGCATGAAGGAGGAAGAAGATTAGTTTTCAGTAGAGATCAGCAGTGAGATTCAGATCTAAAGGCTTTCTTAGGCTTTTCACTGAGGATGAAAGAGATCATAGGACTATTATCCCATCCTAGTCAGGGGTAATTCTTAGATCTATCTGTTGTTATTAATTTTGATTTGGATGAATCATGAAAATAATGGGTTAAGGTAGGATTAAGAGAAGTTTGATGAAAAGAGAAGGTTGTCATGATGTGGAATGGTAAGGGTGGAGCATTTGCTTGTTCAGATGAGGTTGGAAATTCGGCCTTAGAAGATCAGGCCGGAGGAATCACAAGATAAGGAGTGGTGTGTCTTTGGAGAAAAGGACATGTTGCCATGATTAGGACTTGCTTGATGATGAGTTTTTGTATGGTGTGTTGGGCGAGAGAACACCCAAGGGATTATGGTCGAGGTTGCAGTAGTTGTACATGGGGAAGAATATGTGCAACAAGTTGATGCTAAAGAAGCAACTATATAGCCTTCAGATGCAGAAGGATGAGGATGCTGCGGGCCATATTTAGTGGTTCGATCAGATGAGCATAGACTTGCTCAATATAGGGATGGATTTAGAAGAGGAGGACAAGAGTCTATTGTTACTGTGTTCGCTATCTGAGGGAGCTTCGATCCATTGGTGACAACTTTGTTGTATGCTAAGGAGACACTGATGTACGAGAAGATCGTATTAGTGCTCAAGTCCAACGAGCAGTGGGAATGGATGACAAAGAGAGAGGTCTTCTAGGAGAGTCTTATGGTTTCAGAGAAGCACAAGAAAGAAAAGAAGAAGGGCGAACAGAGGGGCAGCAAGGGGTCTAAGAGATGCTTCAAGTGCGAAGAAGCAGGGCACTTTAAGCAAGTGTGCTCGCTTTGAAAGAAGTGCAAGGGAGGAGAAAGCTTGGATTCTATCAGTACAGTCATTGAAAGTGAAGATTTGGATTAGCTCTTGGTGGTCTCGGAGGAGCCCACAGGGTGCGGTGTATCTGAGATGATTTTGGACAGGTCTGCAGAGTACAGAGGATCCGAAGGGTCAGCGACAGTGTTCGAGGTACAACGGCAGGCCCAGTAGTGCAGCATTGGATGGTTGGCCTTAGGGGACTCGAAGATAGAGTTGGCTTCTGCGGCATCAAGAGGACTTCAGTTTCAAGTGGAGCATCGGGCAGAGGTGGCTTTACAGATGAAAAAAGCCGTGACATGGGTTCAGAGCAAGGGGTGCAGAGGGAGGACCTATATCCTGCACTAGTGTTGGGGCTGTACAGATTCAGTTGGAGAGGATTGTGCAGGGAGATAGGTGTGGCTCTGAGGGGATAGTGTCAGGTCGAGTATCAGGATATGTGGCGAGTGCCAATAAAGAAACGTTGCATGATCTCCAGGGAAGTCTAGGATAAGTAATGCAGTTGCCAAGTAGAAGGATACCTACAAGTCCAAAGGTGGTGCAGAAAAATAAGTGAAGAACTTCAGTAGTGAAGGCGGTCACCCTGAAGGCCTCAAAGGGAGCTCAGCAGTTGAAGAAGAATGGTAGTGGCAAGGTGAGCACGAGGGGCTATCAGGACATGCAGGGACAGCAGGATCGTGTAGGAGGATGTTGCTAGGTGTGCCAAGGCTTGGGCGCACCAAGTAGAGATTATAGATCGTGTGGTGCTCTCAAGCCTTGGGAGGCCATGGGAGGAGCCAGGGTGAGGACTCCAAGGAGGCTAGGATAGGTGTGGTCCTAAGGCTAGGACAGAAGTTGTCCTAAGCTAGAGATGGCATGTAACTCTCCACGGGCTTGAGGTTCAGATATTGAGGGCCTCAAGAGGCTTGGTTGGTGCTTCAAAGATTTAAAATTCAAGATGGAGCAAAAAACAAAGTCGGAGAATCAAGACTGTAGAAAGTACATTTTCTATAGGTTAGCCGGCTCAGTCCAAAACTGGGTCGGCTAAGTCTCAGAGCATAGGCAAAATAGAAAGATCAAGTTTTGGGACTGCAGGCACGGCACAGAACTAGGCTGGCTCAATTTTAGACTGAGTCGACCTAGTGAAACTTAGCCAGCTCAGTGCTGAGATTGAGCCGGCTCAGTGCGCGGGCAGAGTTATGCGAGGATCTATTTTGGGCTAGGGTCTGGATTGATCCTAGGGGTCTTAAGGCCTAGTTTGAGAGGTCTTAAGGAGGCTAATTCATGTATGGGTTGGGATTAGATCCAGAAGATGAGAGCATGTGAGACTTAGGCTCGATGAGTACTTTCATGTATTGGGTTAGCCTAAGGGAGTTTTTAAGCTGGGGTTTATTAGGGTTCATGTGGGAACTCTAGGGTATATAAACCAGGACATTTTAATTTTTACAAGAAGAAGGGAATACAATTGAGCTTTCCCCCTAACTCTCTTCTCTCTTCTCTCTGGTTTCAATACCAAAACCCCAGCTTCTCTCATCTTTCTTAGATCTTCTTCAGTTTGCTGGATTAACACCCAGGTTTACGTAAGAGATTGGATCTACAGCTATGGCTTTGAGCAGCCATAGGAACAATATTTATTAATATTTTGTAGGAAAAATCTTCACTAATGCAAAGAGCTCGATTTATAGGTTTAAACAAATCAAATTTCACATAAATCAGAGATAAAATAAAAAAAATACAAAGGCTAGAAGTTTAAATAAAGAAAAAGATAACAAATAAACTAGAGAACATTAGCTAGCTCTGCCCATTGAATTGGTCTGTCTAGCAATTTTGGCCCACCATCTATGCCCAGCCTGCCTACAATCCAGTCTGATGTGCATATGCAAACTCAACCTAGCTCGTCAACCTGATTGGCTGATGTTACCACACGATTAAAATCATGCAGCTCACAAAGGGCGACCTCGCGAATGGTGGATCGGGCATTCACGTGGTCCATAGGGGCTTCATCAGGCGGGCTGTGCCATTGTGTGATCATATGAATGAGAGGCATTTCGATCAAGATCCAACGGTGGAGGTCGCTCTTGATTGATTCAAGACTCCTTTAGCCCATCTGCTAGCGCACCATCCATTGGCTCTCATTGCAGCCAGTTGACATCCGACGGTGGAAGGCAGTTCCTAGTTCGATCAAGATATTCCAAAGCTCCTATGTACTGATGGATGACATCCGATGGCCGATCAAGCAATCATATGGTCCAAATTTGATCTGACCATTGATCTTGAAGCTAAATGGGGTTTCTTGAATTTTTGAGCCTTTATCAGCAATCCAACAGCTAGGACTCAGTAGGTCCATTGATTTCGATCTAGGCTCCAACTTGAGTTCAACAAGGACTCATAAACTCCTTTTTTCCTCTATTTAAGGCCCTATTACGCCAGAAGCCAAAAAGAGAACCCCTTGGGAGGAATCAACCCTCTTCCAATCTCTCTCTCTCCCTTCTCCTCTCCTCTCCTCTCTTATCTTTTTCTTTCTTCTTTCTTCTTTTTTTCTTTTTCTTTTCTTTGGAAGATTTGAATATGCCAAAAGCTACAAAGATCAATACCATGTATGACTAAAGGTCTTGTGTCCAAGGGAGTAAGGAAAATCTTTTAATCATGAGAGTTTGTAATTTGAATCCTATTTATCTTTTTATTGGGCAATCAAATTTATTTATCTTTTATATGTATTTTTATTTATGCTTTAATATTTATTTTTTTTATAATTTATACCTAAGAAGATAGATTATGATCATAGATGAATACGGTCTGTGCTCAAATTAGGATGAATTATAAGAATTAATTAAGATTTATATTTATGTTCTTTGATTGCATGATCTAAATAGTCTATATCTATGAGATAGATCATGATCATGTTAGATATGGTCCATATTCGATAGAATAGGTTATATTAGAATCAGATCAAAGGAACATACATCTCGTAAGATTGCATGTTGATAATGAAAAGATTGCATGAATCAATTATAAACTTGAATGATGAAAGATGGAACTGAAATCCTAAATAATTTCTCTTCTTACCTTTAATTAATTCTAAACTCCTAATTAATTAATTAATTATTTACTTTCTTTTTTATTTTAATTTACTAAAATTTAAATCTATCCTCTTTAATTTATTTATTTAAATTTTTATTTTTAAAAATTAATTTAAAATTTTATTATTTTTAATTAAAATTGAACACAACCCAGCCTTCAATTCTCGAGGAAATCGACATCTGACTCACCACTGATCTAATCCATAGAAAGTTTGGTTTAAATTTTTATTTGTTGCTATAATGATAAGCATCATGAATCCTAATAAATCCTGGCTAAAAAACTTCCCTAGGCTAACCCATACATTAAAGCACTCACCCAAGTCCAAGTCTTGCATGCTCTCATCCTATGAACTTAATTCTAGTCTAAATCCTGAGTTAATCACCTTAAGACCTCTCAAACTAGGTCTTAAGATTCTTAGGATCAAATCCGACCCTAACCCAAATAGAAATCCTACTCAGTTCTACTCGTGAAAGCCTAGTCAACTCCTATTGAGACCCAATTGACTCGTCTGAAATCGAGTCGACTCGTCTGGATCTGAGTCAACTCCCCTACGTGCCATGCCGAAACACCATCTCTATCTAGCTCATCTTGAGATAGAGTCAACTCAACTAAGACTTGAGTCAACTCCCATAGATCCGAGTTGACTCATCTCAGAACCAAGTCAACTCATCTATGTGCTTGCTTTCTTTTTATCCCTTAGTTTCTTTTCATCTTTTTTCTAAAGCTTGGGAGCACCACACCAACTTCTGCACTCTCCTCCACGCATAGTTGAGGCATCGCCTTTCTATCCTCTAGTTGAGCCTTCTCTATTCGCTCCTCCTAAGCAGGCTCTTCATCCCTCCGCGCTCGAATGGACAACTAGGGAGGATCAGGTGATGATTTTTGAGTATTATCAATCCTAGAAGATAATTAATGGATCGATATCTCTTAGGGATGAAGAGTACCTTTCGGGCATGATCAATGAATAGGATCTTTTGAGTGTGTATCATAGCACTCTAATCATAAGTCTTGTTTCTCTTGCTCAATGCTTATGCCCATGCCCTTTGTTGACTAATCAGCCAACTTTATAGGCAAGTTTCAGTGTTCGAGCATTGGAGGCTCGGTTGGTAGCATTGCATGATTGTGCAAAGGCAGCCAAGAAGAGTGCATCTCAGGCCGAGCATTAGGAAAGGGTCATCGAGCATGGCCGAGTCTTGGTAGAGCTAGGGCGAAGCACCACCAAGGAGGTCTAGGAGAATCTCCAAAGGTAACTCCACAGCTCTCTTATAAGGAATGAGAGACTAAAGAGTGCCCTAAAAACTTCTCACCAGGAGAATGTTGAGCTGAAGAGGGGTGTTCCTTTGGTTGGAGTCTCTCATCTTGCTATGTACGAGTGAGGGACTCAGTCTAAGATGGGCGAGCTTATTAGGGAAGGTGATCACCTTTGTAAAACTCGTTGGGTCATCCAAGAGGAGGTTAATCTCTAGCAAGAGATCACCGTTGCCCCCAATAACGTAGATTTATCTTTTTGGTTCATATAACTATTTTTCTATATTGGTTTTGTTCTTTTTGAACTATTTTGGTAATGTACTCATGCAGTGTAAACTCTTGACAAAATTTCTAATGAACTATATCTTATCATCTTTCATTTAGTATTGATAATGTAATCAATAATTATTAAATTTGAGGTTTTTACCATCATTCATATGTTAAATTTTTGGAATAATATAATTTATAGTAGATATGACATGGTTGGCTTAGACTCTAATGTGCACTTGGAGCCGATAGATCCTATGGTGTTGTACCTCTAGATTCGATGCCGTAGTGACCGTATATATTCTAGAGAGAATACGGGGCCCCTATATTGCAGATACAGAGGGTCTATGGTAATGTGAGCCTGGCGGCCACATAAGAAGATCGTGCAATATCTTCATGTGATAGATTTTTATGAAGTATATAGAGTATATGACATACAGCTTGACATGGCTCTCATCATAGCCATGGTGGAGCAATGGCGTCAGGAGACTCACACTTTCCACCCACACTTTGGGGAGGCAATGATCACATTGCAAGATATTACTGCTCTCCCCAAGTTATGGGTGTATGGATTTGGCATCACTGGTACTATATAGATCATCTGGTCGGACCTCTGCGAGGAGTTGTTTGGGATTATACTGCTAGAGACGATGTTGTCGGAGTCTTCATTAAGTTTTCACTGGCTATACGAGATATTCCACCACTTACCAAATGATGCAGATAATGAGACTATGTAGAGATATGCTCGAGCATTCATTCTATACCTTATCGGTGGTCATCTATTTATCGATAAGTCTATATCTCACATGAAGCTATTGTATTTGCCCCTGCTATGTAATCTTCACGTATATGGATAGTTGAGTTGGGATAGCACTACTTTAGCATTCTTGTATCGCAAGCTCTGTAAGGCAACCAGGACAGATGCGTAGAGATAGTTGGTCTGTTGGTATTGCTGCAGCTTTGGGTATAGGAGTATTTACATGTTGGAAGGCCAGATAGATTGCTCCCTAGGATAGTAGCCCATCAATCGATGCCAGGAGATGATGTGGTAGGACATGGCCCATTGGATGAGGATGATGCTGGTATTGAGGGCCCATTTGGTGGGATACAACATGCTCAAGCTGTTCCACTAGGATGTAGGCATGTAACGAGTAGCATGATTATTATGATAAATGACTTTTGGTTTTAATAAAATAATATGTTGATTTTGTTTTGGATAGGTGAAGGACTTGACTAACTGGTGCTAGAAACTTAGTGCTACATACAATCTTATTATAGGGATCAGCTTAACCAGCAGTACGATGATCAAATGGTATGAGAGCCTTACACACGAGATATTGGTTGCATTGCCATGGTACATCAATTGGATCAGCATATATGGAGGACAGCGAACCACTCATTTACTTCAACATCATGGAGATATATTGTCCAAAGCGCATGATGTAATAGTTTAGCATGCATCAGGACATCCTCCCACCATGCGATACTCTGGATGCCTCCATAATCTAAATCAATCAGGATGGCATCGGCATGATTGGGCTCAAGAGCATCAGGAGCATATCGACACATGGGAGTGGTGGAAGGATTTGATTGTGGCTGGTCCAGCTATACTCCCCATAATGGATTATTATGATCTATATTTAGAGTGGTATAGGAGCATCACTAGATGATTCATCTCACTATTGACGACTAAGTAGCTCGAGATGAGGTTCCGTCTATCGAGCAGCGTGATGGATATTGTGGTAAGTATATTTTATTTTTTGTCTCATTTTGTTATGTTTTATTTTTTATACTAATGTATAATATCTATTTTCTCTTTGATACTAACAGTTTCAGAGGATCACGTCACTATATCATCAGGTAAGGAGCGGCTTCCATTTGGTCGATGTTGGATGCAAAGACCGAGCACTTGCTGATATCATAGACGGCCTTATCGATACTATGTGAGTCATCTCTAAGGATAGAAGACTTCACACTATGCCATCGATGGATGATTCGAGTACCTTATCACATGCCCAGCATACCTCTTTTCCTACCTTCTCGAACTTTGACCTCCCTATAGATAAGCTTGGAGACACATCATATTGACCTAATGAGTAGCACGTCAATCATATGCATGGGAGGGCTAGAGGTATGGGTAGACTGAGGGTTTCCAAAGCTAGACGTTAGGTACATAATGATGGGCCAAGCATGACAGCACATTCCTCCCCATCAATTGATACTATGCTTGAGCCATTACACTACTAGCCAGAGGTGACATATGTCAACAAGAGGTGAACATAGAGGAGGCCACAGTACTTTAGTATATACGCCTCTCGATGGTCATACTGGTTGTACATTTTTTTTCTTTTTTGTCACAAACTTTGTAATGATCAACTATTTGTTTATATTATTTGAAAGTAATGTTACAAGTTTTTTTAACTTAGTTACATATTATAGCATGACATAAAACATTGACTCCTCAACATCTGAACATAACTCATGGTGGTTTGAGATATGAAGACTATGATGATGTAAGGTACCTCTACATGAAAAATAACCCCATGCAACTTTCCATGTAACTATAGTAATCCTAGGATGAACACCTAACCTTCACACTTGATTGATTTGATGGTAAGGTGAAGGTCTGGGTAAGAAAAGCTTAAAAATCTTACATAAAGCATTAAGCATCAGTCCAGAAGACAAATCACATCCTAACCTATCCATACAATTGCTCTTGGGGTTGAAATAGAGATAATTCTATCAGGCAACTCTTTTGCAAAAAGTTGATAACCTAAGAGTTGAGTCCATTTTCTCTCACCAACCACTAAAAATCCTTCACCATTAGGCATTATATGAGATTAGTATTCACTTTGGAGAGCAATTAGGAGGACAAATTGGAGAAGACCATGAATCATATTTCACCCTCATAAATGAACTCTAAAAGCCATCCTAGAACAACAATACTCTCACCACATGCTTGACCAATGGAGCATTATGTGTTGAAACCAATCGAGCAAGTACCTGATCCTCCAACTTGGATGGGTTAGCATGTACATTATCAAGATATCTGTTGGTGCAGAAAATAGTCGGCCATTGAAGATTGTGTTAGATGTGTGCCCTAGAAGCCAGATTGGCTAAACACTTATAATACACTTCTAAGAATAATTTTATAATTTTGACTATAAATTAATAAAAAAATTATTTTCTATCATAGTGTGTATTTAAAGTGTCTGTGATATATCATTTGAGTTAATGATAATGATAATTCATATTTTCAAGAGTTGAAAATTTAAGACTTGAATTTTCATAATTAACTCATAAACTGCTCCCGACTATAGGATCATCATGAGGATGGTGATCGATCCGAAATGTTGGTGTACGATCACTTTCTTAGAATAGATGAGTCTTAAATATATGGTGTGGAGATACTGGAATAAGAGTATAGATACTCGTTAGAGAATGAGGGCACTGAGCATGACCACCTCGAGCAGTCATAAGAAAGTCTACCTTCTCATCGATAACTAGCTCGATGTTGCAGTGGTGTGTCTGGTTCTTTGACCTGAGGTGCATCGGTAGTTCACCTTGAGGGTGTTATAGTTTGACTATATCATAACTCAATTTTCTAGCCATTCAAAATCCTAAGGTGTATGTTGGCTATAGCATGTTCATTGTAGGAATTGGATTGCACCAATAGAAAATCTATCTACCTTGATAGATGAGGAGTAGCCCTATGATAATCATGAGATTGAGTCCTTAAGCCCATGGCCATGGTGGAGTGAAGATGATAGAAAGAGTTTCTATTAGGATTTTACATTGGACTCGAATCAAATGATTAATTCATATGACAGATGTTGGATTTGACGAGTTCACCTTAACCCTAATCCTGTCGGGGCTCAAGATAGAAGAACCCAATCACGTAGGTAGCTACTCCAAGAGATTTGCTTTTAGTTCTGATGGATTGCCATCATATACTGCTAGGTGTCACTGATGGATTTTGGGAGCAATTAGAATGATTTTGATGATCGATCATTCTAATTGTATGAATCAGAAAAGTTCTGGTCCATCAAAAGATATTTTGATGATATCGATGATAGAGATCGTGACATGTCTCATTACTATATGAAACTAAACCTAACTAGGTCATACTGGGTCTGCATGTCATCAATTAAGTTAATCTTATTTGATTGATTTGGATTAGATTCAATCAGGTTCAAGATAATCATGCTAGCACATGATTGAGCCTGGCTTTCTCCTTCTATAATCTTACTGATTCATCGCAATTGAGTCAAATTTGATTTGACTCATTCTTGTATCTTGAATGAATTTATTTTTATCTAACTAAAATTAATCTAGATCAGATTAATTATAGAAATTAAATCCATTCCTAGTATAATTGGACTAGGGTCAATAGTTGATGCTCTTTATGAGACTTTTCTCCTGACTTATCTTGCTCAATGCCGCTATCTAATTAAACTATTTCTGTTAAGAAGAAGATGCCATGTCGACCACAATTTACATTATGATTCTCTGGAAGTAAAAATAATATTCCTAATGACTCTTTAGGATATCCAATAAATCAGGCTCTGAAGAACCTAAAGTCTAACTTGTCACTTGTTGTCTCTTGACATGACC
The DNA here is from genome assembly GCA_006176705.1 of Cocos nucifera. Classification (NCBI taxonomy): domain Eukaryota; kingdom Viridiplantae; phylum Streptophyta; class Magnoliopsida; order Arecales; family Arecaceae; genus Cocos; species Cocos nucifera. The sequence continues at coordinate 225,132 of QRFJ01001538.1, read as the reverse complement.
GGATAATCCCAAATTCTGAGATGACTCAGACTTGGTTTCTTTACCATGCATATCTCATCTGGTATGATAGAACGGTTTTTAGAGGAAAACCTATTCAGAAGTATATGCAGCGAACAAATAGTGTCCTCAAAAAAAAATAGGAAGGTCTATGAAGCTCATCATGGATCGGACCATATCTAATAGGATCATGGTTCCTCCATTCTGAACCCACTGAGTTGAGATGTATCCAGGTGGAGGTCATTGAGAGACTATGCCATTTTTTTTTAAGATAGTCCAAAAATTTCTCGACTAAGGTATTCACCTCCTCGATCTGATGAAGAACCTTAATGATTTTTTCAATTTGCTTTTCTACTTCAGTCTGAATTTGTTGAACTTTTTCAAAGCTTCAGATTGTGTCTTATCAAATAATAATCCATACCTTGACAAATTCATCGTAAAGGTTATGAAATACGACAAAGTGCCTCTGCCGGTAACATCAAATGGGCGCACACATCCAGATATGTACTAGGGCAAAGATCCGTGGCACTATCCCCATGTCCTACAAAAAGAAAAGCTTAGTCTTTTTGCCATGCAAGACAAGATTCATAAATTGATATGACTCGGAAGTCAACGGACTTAATAGCCCATTTTCCTAATTTTGTTAATCCTATTCATCTTGCTATATAACCTAGCCTAGTGCCATAGATTACCTATCATTTGGACGATTCCCTACTCATCTTTGTTTTATGGCATTCAGTTTTTGCTCGAAATAAAATAGATACATCAACATTGTAAACTGATTAAAGATCGTTTAATAGGAAACCACTTGCTAATTTATTTTTTTCATAAAGAATGTTCAGTGAAGTCCTTAAGAAACTAATTACATAGCCTTCTAATGCAAAGACAAGAAATAGAAATATCAAATTCCTACTTGCTGTAGGTACATAATAACAAGTCTTTTAACACTAAGTCTAAACTAGATGGAGTCAAAGAGGATATGTTTCCATGGCACAACGGCAGCAATTCTTGCTTCTTTTTGATGCGTAGAATCAATCTCACCATCCCTCATCTCCTACTATCCTCAAGACCCTGCATAGAAGTGCACAAGTAAGCACTAAAACCAGAGTCAAGCAACCAACGGATGCAGAAGAAATCTAAGGTTAGATCAATAACGAGCATACCTTCAGAAGGACCTGCCTCCTTCTTCTTTAAGGTTGGCTAGGTAAGATAGGGCAGTTTCGCTTTCAGTGGCCATTCATTGTTGCAATGGAAATATTTTTCTTTGTCAAGCGCCTTCTTCTTAGCTCTGCCCTTTTTCTTCTTTCCTTTCTACCTTCTGCTTTTTGCAGACTTCTTTTCTTTCCAAAAGACTTTCTCTGAAAGAAGTCTTGTTCCATAGCAAGCACTGAGCCTTTAGAATCTTTCATGGAGAAGCTCAGTGGTAACCAGAATGTTCATAGTTTGGTCAGAAATTTTGAAGTTTATGCAAATGGTAGTTCATGATGAACTGCCCATATGCATCAGTCAGGATTGCAGAATTATTTCATCTGATAGATCAGTTCAACTCGACATCGAGCTTTCTTAAGCTCTTCCAAATTCCTGATCATCATCAGACAATGATCTTGGACTGACTGTCCATCATGCATCTTAGCCTTAAACAGTCGATCTTAGTAACTTAATACTTTGGCTGCACGACTCTGTCTCACCAAACATCTGCCTGTAGGTGAGTCAACATTTGGCAAGCAGTCCTGTAATATCTTTTATTGGCAGCTGAAGAGTTCATCAGATCATCGAAGCCTAACATGTCGCATCTAGCCCGTTATCTTCGTCATTTCCATTTATCGTAGAGACGCTTCTACATCGAATGGATTGGGCTAATGAGTGGAGGATCTTGGTTCCAGACATGAGTTAACCTTCTCAAAATTCAAAAAATATTTGAAGTTTCAGAGCCAATCCTTATTAATGTTGGGTCCAGTTCAATCTATGTGGTATCTAGGATTCGGGCTAATGAGTTGGATGCAGATATTTTCTGTGAGAAGTCAAAATTTCTCTAGTTAGATATTGTATTTAAGACTAAACTAATTTATTTAAAATTTTATTTTTAAAAAATTACTCCCACTATTTTCTCGGATCTCTATACAACTTCCTTTTAGAGATGCCAAATCTTCATGATTACTGAATTTCTAGTGGTTGTGCGTCCCACCCGATTACTCATCACCTCACCTAACAGTTATTGTGATGGGTTAGTCAATGAGTGAACAACTCTTGTTCAATGATTCTCTAATCATGGTGCACCAAACTTGGATCTCTAATTCATGAATCTCATTGTGTCCAAATATTGTCCACTCCTTAGTATAAGTCAAACCCACTATTTGCATAGATCGGATTCCTAATTGAGTCTCTCCATCTATCTAAGAATATTGAGCCCAATCCATCCTCCAAGCTGTAGCATCCAATACCTAATAGCATATGGTTAATTTTCGGTCAACTGAGCCACTAACCAGTCAAGAACAATCAACATTAGGAAGGGCTCGCACATCTACAAGGTGGAAGATCTTAGACTTAATCTTTTCTTAGAAAGATTAATTTAGGTCTCATTAAACTAACTTGACTCGTCATAACATTATGATAATCAGTGGCATGGTTAAGCTCAGATTATGACCATCTCAATCTAAATTATCTCATTATCAATTCTTAAAAAAATTAATTTAAATTTGTATCACATCAAAATAAAATTTAATCTAGATCTTTTGTAGAACTATTTTACAACTAGTCTAAGACATGCAAACTATCATAGCTCATATGAACAAATTAAAATTAATTTATTTTTTATTTTTAGATCTAATTATAATATTTATAAGATTTAAAAATAGTAAATAAATAGAATTTAAAATTATAATTAATCATAAAAAATATATTTACTAGACTATACAGAATATCTATTCCTAGTCCAGTTATGTATCTCATACACTTTAGATCTAGATTAAATTAATTTTAATTTTCTAATTTTTCTAATTTTAGATCTAATTACAATCTTATGTGATATTCTAAAAGTTATTTAATTATAGATTAAATATAAGATCTATAATATTTTATACAATCTGGCCTCTGATACCAGTTGAAGGAAAAAATCAGATTTTTTTGGGTCAGGTTCATTCAAATCTGATTGACTCGAGAGGCATAATTTCAAAAATTTTCTTAATCTAAATAAATCTGAGACTTTGCAGATCTAATTCTTATATATAAAAATAAAAAAATAAATTAAATTAAAATCTAAATTATATTTATCTTGTTGATAATCCGATTCCATCTTTTGATGATCCTAGTTGATTGCCTGAGGTTCTGGATTTTTTCTAGACCACATGCAAGCGCCTAGCCTCTAATCGGATACCCCTTGGCTGATCTGAACTATTTTTTTCTTCTTTCTCAAACTTATCTCAAATCTAATTTTGAGATCTCTCAAAACCTCTTTGAAATGTGCTGCTTGTCTTTGTAGACAGGGCTTTCTCTTGCTTTCGTCGTCGCTTTTTCTTGCCCTGCATCTCGCACCAAAACTGAAGCCCAATTTTTAGGGTGTGGAAGGAGGAGAGGGTGGTTAGAAAGATGGCATGGGAGGAGAGATCCAGCTCAGGGGTAGGGCACTCACACAAAGTTGGCACAGATAGGGTTATTTATAGACCTCTATACGCCATGCCAAGTCTGCATCATCACCGACCCAATCGCGTGCAATCAGATTTTAAATTTGAATTGATGGATACATCACGCTGATCCAATCAGATGAGACCACAGATTTCATTCTTAGATGGCCTAAGAGCTTGATCAATGTCTATGGCTATGGGTCATCCTAGTTGAGAATCCAGAACAACCTGGAGTCCCAGTCCGCATGGGACTCCAGCTTCCCTATTCATGGCGACACACCATCTAGCATGCACCCCCTCCTTTTCAAAACTAGTAAGGGGACAAGCCCCTATTGCTCTCCAATAGGCATGAACATGGGCAGATGTCCAAGCATCAAAGCGTCAATGTTTGAGCCAAGATCAAAGGACAAGAATTAGCAGGTGATGAAAATGGCAGGTGTTGTCTCAAATTATCTTATAAATTAAGATAATCCTTTTCTAATCTGAACAACTTCAGTCAAATCAAGTAAAGATACCGGCAGCAAGTACAAAACATTTTGGCTTTCGAGTCGGAAATTTTTAATGATAGAAAAGGTAGAAAGTTAGGTTCAATCGTGTGCTAGCATGATTTCGTTACCTAATTGAATCTAATTCCAAATCATTGACACTGGGTTAGTCCAGATTATAATCCAGATCCAAACCTTGTATTGTTGTGATCTAGTTTGTTCAATTCTGTTATGTAATGGATAGTTCATAGATTCCATCATCGACATCATCGAAACGTCCTTCAATGGATCAAAAACTCTTTTGATCAGACAACTGAAATGATCGCATCATCTAATCATCTAATTCTCCCAAAATCCATTAGTGACACTAGCAGTATATGGTGGCAAACCCATCCAAAACTAAAAATGAAATCTCTCGATGTAGCTACTTGTGTTTGATTAAGTTTTTCTATCTTGAAGTGATTAGATTAAGGTGAACTCGTCAAAACCCTAATTTCATTCATATGATTTAATCATTCGATTCAAGTACCGATTGTAAAAATCTCATAGAAAACTCTTTTTCTTATTTCTATATTTGCTCTCTAGCCATGGCCATGGGCTTATGACCTGATTTCTCATGTAATCATAAGGCTGCTTCTCTATCTACCGAGGTAGAATAGATTTCCTCTTGTGCAATCAATTTCTACAATGAATATGTTATAGCTAACATACATCTCAGGATTTCAAATGGACTAGGAGATCGAGTCATGTCGTTAGTCAAACTATAAACATCTATAAGGTAAACTACCGATGCACCTCAGATTCAAAGACCAGACACACCACTGCAGCTTCGAGTAGTCATCGATGAAAGGTAGCCTTTCCTTATGACTACTCAGGTGGTCACGCTCAGTGCCCCGTTCTCTAACGAGTATCTATACTCTCGCTCTGGTGTTCTCTACACCGTGAACTCAAGACTCGTCTACTATGAAGAAGCGATTACACTAACCCTTCCGGATCAATCACTATCCTCATGAGATCCTACGGTCAGGGAGCCTTTATGAGTTAATTAATGAAAATTCATGTCTAAATTTTCAACTCTTTGAAAATATGAATTATCATTATCATTAACTCAAAGGAATTATCATAGACACTTAAATACAACATATTGATAGAAATAACTCATTTTATTATTTATAGTCAAAATTATAATTTTTGCCCCTAGAAGTGTATTACAAGTGTAGCCAATTTCTGGCTTCTAGGGACACACAATCTAACTTTCTATTATCTTCACTCTGCCATGGCCATAGGCTTAAGAACTCAATCTCATGATTATCATAGGACTGCTCCTCATCCATCGAGGTAGATAGATCTCCTATTAGTGAATCCAATTTCTACAATGAACATGCTATAGCCAATTTATACCTCAAGATTTCGAATGGCTAGGAGACCAAATTATGGTGTAGTCAAACTATAACACCCTCAAGGTAAACTACCGATGCAACTCAGATCAAAGAACCAGACACACCACTGCAGCATCGAGTCAGTCATCGATGAGAAGATAGACTTTCTTATGACTGCTCGAAGTGGTCACACTCAGTACCCTCATTCTCTAATAAGTACCTGTACTCTCACTTCGATGGCTCCACACTATAGATTCAAGATACATCTATCCTAAGAAAGCGATCGTACACCAATCTTTCAGATCGATCACCATTCTTATATGATCCTACGGTCGGGAGCAGTTTATGAGTTAATTAAATGAAAATTCATATCTTAAATTTTTAACTTTTAAAAATATGAATTATCATTACCATTAACTCAAAGGATATAAAATAGACACTGTTACTAATATACACATATGTGATAGAAAATAATCCATTTTATTAATTTATAAGTCAAAATTATAAATTTTGCCCCTAGAAGTGTATTACAAGTGTTCAGCCTAATTCTGGCTTCTAAGGCACACATATCTAACAAACTTCCACTTGACCTAAAGCCTAATTGGCTACAAATCTAAGTTCCATCTTCTCAAGGTGGGCTTTCGATCTTCTACTGGCCCAATGGCTTTGTCAAGTGGGTTCGTCGCATTGTCTGTGGAGTCGTTAACTCTCTTGACCTCGACGTAATCCCTTTCTCGAGGTAATCGCGGATGAGGTGGTATCGTTCGCTCGATGTGCTTGAATTTTTTGGTGAGACCTTGGCTCCTTAGCAAGGGCTATGGCGTACCATTATTATCGCAGTACAGAGGAATGGCATCTGACGGCTTTCACTCCGAGTTCTCTGCGGCAAACTTCTTGTACCAGAATGCCTTCTTTATAGCCTTCTGATGCAGCAATGTATTCTGCTTTCCATGGTGGAATCTGCTATCACCTGTCTGCTTGGAACTCTTCCAACTGACAGCTCCACCATTGCACACAAATAGACTTGTCAGATGTCGACTTTCAATCATCTACATGTCGGACATAAAATTTCGAGTCTATGTACCCCTGGAACTTGGCAGTTCTCCATTACCAAAGACCAACAACATATCCTTTAGTTCTTCTCAAAGTACTTAAGGATACATTTCATAGAAGTCCAGTGCTTTCTTCATCTGGATTTGACTGATATCTGCTCGTGACACTCACAGCATGGGCTATATCAGGTCGTGTACATAGCATGGCATACATGAGGCCTCCCTATTACTGAAGCATAAGGGATCTTACTTATGCATTCAATCTCCTCAGGATGTGCTAAGGGCACATCTTTCTTGGAAAAGATGAATGCCATGTCTGAAGGGTACTAAACCCCTCTTAGAGTTTTCCATGCTAAACCTCTTTAGCACCTTCCTCTATGTACATTTTCTGTGAAAGTCCTAGCATCCTATTCGGTGTATCCCTATAGACCTTAATTCCTAGAATAAAAGAATGCCTTCTCCTAGATCTTTCATAGAGAACTCCTTAGACAACCTTATTTTGACTGTAGTCAACATAGGAATATCATTCCCAATTAAGGAGGACATCATCTACGTATAGTATGAGGAAGACAACAGTGCTCCCATTGATCTTTTTGAAAATACAGGACTCCTCCTCGTTCTTGATGAATCCACATGATTTGATTACATCATTGAAATAAGCATTCCAACTCCGAGAATGCTTGCTTAAGTTCATATATGGATCTTTGGAGCTTGCATACTTTGTGATTCATTATCACTGGATGTGAAATCTAGTGGCTATTCCATATAGATATCTTCCTCAAGATATCCATTTAAGAATGCCATTTTCACGTCCATTTGCCATATTTCATAATCAAAATAGGCTGCAACAGCAAGCAATATGCGGATGGATTTAAGTATAGCTACTGGCGAAAAGGTATCCTGATAGTCACTGCCTTTGCACTGACTATAATCTTTTGCCACTAATCTAGCCTTGAATGTCCCCACATTCCTATCTGCACCAATCTTTCTCTTGTAGATCCATTTACATCTAATAGGTACTATACCTTCTGGTGGATCTACCAAGGTCCAGACTTGGTTTGAGTGCACCGAGTCAATTTTTGACTTCATTGCCTCTAACCATTTCTCAGAGTCGATATCTGATATCACCTCATTATAGATTTTGGGATCATCACCATGAAGCCCATTACCTATGAGAAACATTTCCTCTACTTTCTCTGAAATAGTACCTAAGTACCTCTCAGGGGGTCAAAAAATTCGTTTTAATCTATGAGGTGGAGGAGGTAGTGAATGGATTGGCTTAATCTGATTTGGTTCCATTTGGTCCTTAGCTCGTTGCTCTTATGAGATTTTCTCCTCGAGCTTAATCTGCTTTTCAATGCCGCTATCTTGAATAAACTATTTTTTAAGAAAGATGGCATGTCGACTCACAATTACATTATGATCTTCTGGAATGTAAAAATAATATCCTAATGACTCTTTAGGATATCCAATAAATCAGGCTCTGAAGAACCTAAAGTCTAACTTGTCTACTTGTTGTCTCTTGACATGAACCGGATAATCCCAAATTCTGAGATGACTCAGACTTGGTTTCTTACCATGCCATATCTCATGTGGTATGATAGGAACGGTTTTAGAGGGAACCCTATTCAGTAAGTATATTGCAGCGAACAAATAGTGTCCTCAAAAAAAAATTAGGAAGGTCTATGAAGCTCATCATGGATCGGACCATATCTAATAGGATCTGGTTCCTCCATTCTGAAACCCCACTGAGTTGAGATGTTCCAGGTGGAGTCCATTGAGAGACTATGCCATTTTTTTTAAGATAGTCCAAAAATTCTCGACTAAGGTATTCACCTCCTCGATCTGATTGAAGAACCTTAATGGATTTTTCAATTTGCTTTTCTACTTCATGTCTGAATTCTTTGAACTTTTCAAAAGCTTCAGACTTGTGTCTTATAAGATACATATATCCATACCTTGACAAATCATCGGTAAAGGTTATGAAATAGACAAAGTTGCCTCTAGCCGGTACATCAAATGGGCCGCACACATCAGTATGTACTAGGGCAAGAAGATCCGTGGCACTATCCCCATGTCCTACAAAAGAAAGCTTAGTCATTTTGCCATGAAGACAAGATTCATAAATTGGATATGACTCGGAAGTCAACGGACTTAATAGCCCATTTTTCTCTAATTTGTTAATCCTATCATCTGCTATATAACCTAGCCTTAGGTGCCATAGATACCTATCATTTGGACGATCCCTAGCTCATTTTGATTTTATGGCATTCATGTTTTGCTCGAAATTAAAAATAGATACATCAACATGTAACTGATAAAGATCGTTAATAAGGAAACCACTTGCAATTTTATTTTTTTCATAAAGAATGTTACGTGATCCTTAAGAAAACTAATTACATAGCCTTCTAATGCAAGACAAGAAATAGAAATCAAATTCCTACTTGCTGTAGGTACATAATAACAGTCTTTTAACACTAAGTCTAAACTAGATGGGAGTCAAAGAGGATATGTTTCCATGGCCACGGCAGCAATTCTTGCTTCATTTTTGATGCGTAGGATCATCTCACCATCCCTCAATCTCCTACTATCCTCAAGACCCTGCATAGAAGTGCACAAGTAAGCACTAAAACCAGAGTCAAGCAACCAACTGGATGCAGAAGAAATCGTAAGGTTAGACTCAATAACGAGCATACCTTCAGAAGGACCTGCCTCCTTCTTCTTTAAGGTGGCTAGGTAAGTAGGGCAGTTTCGCTTTCAGTGGCCATCATTGTTGCAATGGAAATATTTTTCTTTGTCAGCGGCCTTCTTCTTCAGCTCTGCCTTTTTCTTCTTTCCTTCTTCTACCTTCTGCTTTTTTGCAGACTTCTTCTTTCCAAAAGACTTTCTCTTGAAAGAAGTCTGTTCCATAGCAAGCACTGAGCCTTTAGAATCTTTCATGGAAAGCTCAGTGGTAACCAGCATGTTCATAAGTTTGGTCAGAAAATTTTGAAGTTTATGCATATGGTAGTTCATGATGAACTGCCCATTATGCATCAGTCAAGGATTGCAGAATTATATCATTCTGTAGATCCAAGTTCAACCTCACTCCGAGCTTCTTAAGCTCTTCCAAATCCTTGATCATCATCAGACAATGATCTTGGACTGACTGTCCATCATGCATCTTAGCCTTAAACAGTCGTTTAGTAACTTAATACTTGGCTGCACGACTCTGTTCACCAAACATCTCCTGTAGGTGAGTCAACATTTGGCAAGCAGTCCTGATATCTTTATGTTGGCACTGAAGTTCATCAGATATCGAGCCTAACATGTCGCATCTAGCCTTGTTATCTTCGTCTGTCCATTTATCTAGAGACGCTCTCTACTCAATGGATGGATGAGCTGGTAAGATGGGAGGATCTTGGTCCAGTACATGAGTTAACTTCTCAAAATTCAAAATAATTTTGAAGTTTCAGAGCCAATCCTTATAATTTGGTCCAGTCAATCTATGGGTATCTAGGATTCGTGCTAATGAGTTGGATGCAGATATTTTTCTGTAGAGAGTCAAAATTTCTAGTTAGATATTGTAATTAAGACTTAACCAATTTATTTAGAAATTTTATTTTTAAATAAATTAGCTCCCACTATTTTCTCGGATCTCTACACTTCCTCTATAGAGATGCAAAAATCTTCATGATTACTGATTTCTAGTGGTTGGTGCAGTCCCACCGACTTACTCATCACCTCACCTAACAGTTATTGGTGATGGGTTAGTCAATGAGTGAACAACTCTTGTTCAATGATTCTCTAATCATGGTGCACCCAAACTTGGTCTCTAATTCATGAATCTCATTGTGTCCAAAATATTGATCCACTCCTTAGTTAAGTCAAACCCACTATTTGCATAGATTGGATTCCTAATTGAGTCTCTCATCGTATCTAAAATATTGAGCCCAATCCATCCTCCAGCCTGTAGCATCCAATACCTAATAGATATGGTTGTATATTTTCGGTGCAACTGAGCCACTGTAACCAGTCAAGAACAATCAACATTAGGAAGGGCTCGCACATCTACAATGGTGGAAGATCTTAGACTTAATCTTTTCTTAGAAAGATTTAATTTAGGTCTCATTAAACTAGACTTGACATCGTCATAACCATTATGACTAATCTAGTGGCATGGGTTAGCTCAGATTATTGACCATCTCAGATCTAAATTATCTCATAATCATCTAAAAAATTTAATTTAAATTTGATCACATCAAATAAAATTTAATCTAGATCTTTTGTAGAACTATTTTACAACTAGTCTAAACATGCAACTATCATAGCTCATATGAACAAATTAAATTTAATTTATTTTTTATTTTTAGATCTAATTATAATATTTATAAGATTAGAAAATAGTAAATAAATAGATTTTAAAATTATAATTAATCAAATAAAAATTATGATTATACTAGACTATACAGAATAATTCTATTCCTAGTCCAGTTATGTATCTCATACACTTTAGATCTAGATTAATTAATTTTAATTTTCTAATTTTCTAATTTTAGATCTAATTACATCTTATGTGATATCTAAAATTATTAATTTATTAGATTAAATTAGATCTAAATAAATTTTATACAATCTGGCTCTGATACCAGTTGAAGGAGAAAATCAGATTTTTTGGGTCAGGTTCATTCAAATCTGATTGGATCGAGAGGCATATTTCAAAAATTTTCTCTTAGATCTAAATTAAATCTGACACTTTTCAGATCTAATTTTATAATATAATAAATAAAAAAATTAAATTAAATTAAATCTAAATTAATATTATCTTGTTTGGATAATCCGATTATCCTTTGATGATCCTATTGATTGCCTGAGGTTCTGGATCTAGCCACGCAAGCGCCTAGCCTCTATCGATACCCACTTGGGCTGGATCTGGAATCTTCTTTTTTTCTTTCTTTTCTCCAAAAATTAGATCTAAATCTAATTTTGAAGATCTTCAAAACTCCTTTTGAAGATGTGCTGCTGTCTCTTGTAGCAGGGCTGTCTTCTTGCTTTCTCGTCAGCCTTTTCTTGCCTGGATCGCACCAAACTGAAGCCCAACTTTTTTGGGTGTGGAGAGGAGAGAGAGGGTTAGAAGATGGCATGGAGGAGGGAGAGGATCAGCCTCAGGGTGTGGGCTAAGAGCAACTCACACAAAGTTGGGCACAGATAGGGTTTATTTATAGACCCTGCTACGCCATGCAGTGCTGCATCATCCCGACCAATCGCGTGCAATCAGATCTAAATTTGATTGATGAGATGACATCACCTGATCCAATCAGATGAGAGCCCTACAGATTCATTCTTAGATGGTGCCTAAGATTGATCAATGTCTATGGCTAGGGGTCATCTAAGTTGAATCCAAGAAGCAACCTGGAGTCCCATCCGCATGGGACTCCAGGCTTCCCTATCCATGGGCGCACACCATCCTAGGCATGCACCCCCTCCTTTTCAAAATCTAGTAAGGGGACAAGCCCCTATCTGCTCTCCAATAAGTGCATGAAACATGGGCAGATGTCCAAGGATCAAAGGTCAATGTTTGACCAAAGTCAAAGGACAAGAATTAGCAGGTGATGGAAAATGGCAGGTGTTGTCTCAAATTTATCTTATAAATTAAGATAATCCTTTTCTAATCTGAACAAGCTTCAGTCAAATCAAGTAAAGGTACCGGAGCAAGTACAAACACATTTGGCTCAGTCGAGATAATTTTTAATGATAGAAAAAGGAGAAAGTTAGGTTCAATCGTGTGCTAGCATGATTTTCTTAAACCTAATTGAATCTAATTCAAATCAATTGAACTGGGTTAGTCCAATTGATGATATCCAGATCCAAACCTTTATTTGTGTGATCTAGTTTGGTTCAATTCTGTATGGTAATGGGATATGTCATGATCTCCATCATCGACATCATCGAAACTCCTTTCAATGGATCAAAACTCTTTTGATTCAGACAACTGAAATGATCGATCATCTAAATCATTCTAATTACTCCCAAAATCCATTAGTGACACCTAGCAGTATATGGTGGCAACCCATCAAAACTAAAAATGAATCTCTCGATGTAGCTACTTGTGTGATTAAGTTTTTCTATCTTGAGTGATTAGGATTAAGGTGAACTCGTCAAACCCTAATTTCTATCATATGATTTAATCATTCGATTCAAGTCCGATGTAAAAATCTTCATAGAAACTCTTTCTATTATTTTGCTCTCTGCCATGGCCATGGGCTTATGGACTTGATTCTCATGGTCATCATAAGGCTGCTTCTCTTCTACCGAGGTAGATAGATTTCCTCTTGTGCAATCCAATTTCTACAATGAATATGTTATAGCTAACATACATCTCAGGATTTCAAATGACTAGGAGATCGAGTCATGGTGTAGTCAAACTATAACATCTATAAGGTAAACTACCGATGCACCTCAGATCAAAGAACCAGACACACCACTGCAGCTTCGAGTCAGTCATCGATGAGAAGGTAGCCTTCCTTATGACTACTCAAGGTGGTCACGCTCAGTGCCCTCGTTCTCTAACGAGTATCTATACTCTCGCTCTGGTGTCTCTACACCGTAGACTCAAGACTCGTCTACTATGAAGAAGCGATTGTACACTAACCTTCCGGATCAATCACTATCCTCATGACGATCCTACGGTCAGGAGCCTTTTATGAGTTAATAAATGAAAATTCATGTCTTAAATTTTCAACTCTTGAAAATATGAATTATCATTATCATTAACTCAAGGAATGTATCATAGACACTAAATACACATATGTGATAGAAAATAACTCATTTTATTATTTATAGTCAAAATTATAATTTTGCCCCTAGAAGTGTATTACAAGTGTCAGCCAATTCTGGCTTCTAGGACACACATATCTAACAAAAAATTTAAGACATAAATTTTCATAATGAACTTATAAACTGCTCTCGATCGTAGGATCATCATGAGGATGATGATCGATCTAGAAGGTTGGTATGTGATCACTTTCTTAGGATAGATGAGTTTTAAATTTATAGTGTGGAGATACCGAAGTAAGAGTATAGATACTCCTTAGAGAATGAGAGCACTGAGCGTGACCACATCGAGCAGTCATAAAAAAGTTTACCTTCTCGTTGATAATTGGCTCGATACTGCAGTGGTGTATCTAGTTCTTTGATCTAAGATGCATCGATAGCTCATCTTTAGTGTGTTATAGTTTGACTATACTATAACTCGATCTCCTAGCCATTCAGAATCCTGAGGTGTATGTTGGCTATAGCATGTTCATTGTAGAAATTGGATTGCACCAATAGAAGATCTATCTATCACAGTAGATGAGGAGTAGCCCTATGATAATCATGAGATTGAGTCCTTAAGCCCATAGCCATAGTAGAGTGAAAATGATAGAAAGAGTTTCTATTAGGATTTCATATTAGACTCGAATCGAATGATTAATTCATATGACGGATGTTGGGTTTGATGAGTTCACCTTAACGCTAATCCTGTTAAGGCTTAAGATAGAAGAATCCAATCACGTAGGTAGCTACACCAAGAGGTTCGATTTTAGTGCTGATGGATTGCCATCATATACTGCTAGGTATCACTGATGGATTTTGGGAGCAATTAGAATGATTTTGATGATCGATCATTCTAATTGTATGAATCAGAAAAGTTTTGGTCCATCAAAAGATATTTCGATGATGTCGATGATAGAGATCGCGATATGTCTCATTACGATATGAAACTAAACCTAACTAGATCATACAAATAAGGATTTAGGTCTGCATGTCATCAATTGACCTAATCTAGTTCGATTGATTTAGATTAGATCCAATCAGGTTCAAGGTAATCATGCTAGCATATGATTGAGCCTGACTTTCTTCTTCTGTAATCTTTCTAATTCATTGCAATCGAGTTAAATTTAATTTAACTCATTCTTGTATCTTGAATAGGTTTATTTTCATCTAACTGAAACTAGTCTAGATCAGATTAATTTTAGAAATTAAATCCATTCCTAATGCAATTGGACTAGGGTCAATAGTTGACCTAATTGAGAGAATTGAGGGTCACCTGATTAGATATTTTTAGAAAATTCTTTAGAAATTATTTTGCTCTAATTTTTGGATATGTGATAGGACTCGAGTCATGCTATGGGTGTGCCAAATTTTGTGATTTATGATGGTGTTTTGACTAGGTTTTGATAGAGTTTGATTTGGATCAAACTCTTGAGCGAACAGTCCTAGGCATAATGGACTCTTCCTTATCTACTCATGTCGCCCCCTTTTTGATTATTTTTTGATGAGAAAACTAGATAAGATCTAGTGTTTTGATGTGGAGAATATTTCTAGATGTCCCTTAGATCAAATAATAGGTTATTTGGTTGAAGAGGGACTCTTAGATGGTGTTGGGTTTAAAACCCTTTCACATACCAAAAAGCATTCATCGCAAGAAATTTTTTCACACCCAAAGGCTATCATCCCTATCATATCCCACACCCTCTCTAATCCTCTCTCTCTCCCTCTTCTATATGCCAAAAATTGGGCATAAATTAGAGAAGAAGGTCCAATGATTTTTGGCATAAGATTTAGCATCTATACGATGGTGTTTGTGAGATGGATGGGCTACCTTTTGAAATTATTTTGAAGGACTTATAGATTAGATCCAGATCTAATCTTTTGAACAAAGATTTATAAGGAGAAGACATCTAGATTCTACCTAAGTAGATATCGATAGAGATCAGGCACATGCGTGGCTCCTTCTAGAACCTCAAGAATGATCAGGATCATCGCAGGATAATTAGATTATCCAATCAGGTACTTAAAATTAAATCTAATTTAATTTTATTTTAAATTTTTAATATTTGATTACCTCGATCAAATCTGAGAACTCTTAGATTTGATCAGATTATAGAAATCTTTATAGAAAAATCCACCTCAGATCTGATTAGATTTGGACAATCCTGCGGTAGAAAATCAGATTTTTCTTCAGATTGTTGGAGGTAGGATCTGGAATCTCATTGAATGGAACCTACAAGACAAAGTCCCAGTCAGAGGTAGCTCTGGCATGAATCCTTTGACGATCAAGTTAGTATTCTGGCCAATAAGAATGGAGTACTTAAGAGATTGGAGATAAAAAGAGAGCTTGGAGAGAGAGACATATCTAAAGAATCCTATTTATAAATGGAGCCTATAACAAATTGATGGTGAAAACCACAACAGAATATCAGTAAACCATTCAGGCCACTCAAAGTATGTTACGAAGAGTAGGCTATCATTATCACGACTTGCTAATCATTAGATATTATTTGCTAGAGTTTGTTACAATTTGATGTCTTGAATTCAACCTAAAAGAAGCCCATAGCGAGATCTAGGATGATGAGTGGAATCCAACGAGCCCAAGAACAGCTCAAATGGAGTTTGGATGGAGAAGAATTAGTATATAGCAGTCGGGCCAGCTCAGATATGAGGTCGAGCCAACTTAGGCTGAGATCGAGCTAGCTCAAACCATAACCGAGCCAGCCCTCTCAAGCAGATAGAAATAGGAGTTCGAGCAAAATGTAGTCGAGCTAGCTCGATCCCTGATCGAGTCAGCTTGACGAAAATGAATAGAACAAGATGGGGTTTTCTGTTTGAACTTGAATTGTGATTAATCCAAAGAGTCTACGAAAGTTGCGCATGGACCACAGGATCCAGCGGTCATGGAGGGTTGTGGTCATGATCTGAAGGTTAAAAAATATATCAAGACTCCATCAAGGTTATGTTTGACTCATATTAGGAGAAAGAGCCCTGTTAGGACTCTTGTGAGCTGCTGAGAAAAGGATTCTCATCCTATTTAAAGGCTATTGGTGCTGTGGAGAAAGAAGAGAGCATAGAAGGCTCTAGCAGCCACCAGGAGGAGCCTAGCAGAGCATCGAGAGCGTGCATCCAGTAGAGCAGACACAGGCAGAGCAAAGCATCAGTTAGAGTGAGGTAATGATCGTGTAACTGGTCGTTAGGCATGATGTAGCAACTTTCATAGGAAGCATCCAGGGGCGTCGAGGACCCTGGTACTGGTAGGCCAGTGAGAGGGTCTCCTTGGGGATTTTGAGAGCTTTTATGAGGGTGGATTCCAGTTGAGATAAATTTGTGTACAGTGAGTTGAGAGTAGGTGTTCTGCTCTTGTACTTGATTTTTCTCTTTTATAGTGAAATTTGCATGCCCCATGGAGGTTGCACTTGGACTAATCCATGTATCTGATTATATTCTTATTTTTATTTCTTCTTTCTTCCTACTGTCAACAAAAGGATACCAGATCTTGAAGTGGTGGTGTCCTAACCGAGACATCTCCAATAATTGGTATCAGAGCGGTACCAATTATCATAATAATTGGTATTAGAGCTAGGTGGAGTTGGATTGGTATCGAGACAAGTTTCGATGGTGGTGATCGAGATTGAAGATGGAGAAGATAGGCACAATCAAGATGGAGATCAACTGTGAAGGGTTGATCAATACTCTCTTATACAAGGAGGAGCCGTCTACATGAAAGATGCTAGCAAGAGTCTAGCACAAGGTGAAGCTCCAGGTGGAGATGGATTGGACACAAGATGGGAGACTTGGAAGGATGAGCGACGTCATAAGGAGGCTACTCTGAGTAGGTCTTGAGTCAGATGGAGCACGGCATACGATGGAGATGGGATCGAGCAGCCTAGCTCGACTCCTATATTTGCCCATCCATAAGTAGCAGGCATGCCCCAGGGCACGGGGGTGAGAAGATCCAAAAGCTCTCAAAATCAGATGGAGGCCGAATGTCGAATCAAGGTGAATATTGTTAAAATTTGATATCTCAAATTTGACCCATAAGAAGCCCATAGCAAAATCCAGGATAAAGAGTGGAGTCCAACAAGCCCAAGAATAGCTCAAACGGAGTATGGATGGAGGAGAATCAGTATCAGAATAACAGTCGAGCTGGCTTGGATACGAGGTCGAGCCAGCTCAGACTGAGATCAAGCCAGCTCAAACCATAGCCGAGCTGGCCCTCTCAGACAAATAGAAAGCAGAAGTTCAGATGAGATGTAGTCGAGCTAGCTCGACCCCTGACTGAGCCGGCTCGATGGAAATGAATAGAACAGGAAGGAATTTTCTATTTGGACTCAGATTATGATTAATCCAAAGGGTCTATGGGAGTTGCACGTGGACCACAGGATCTAGTGACCATGAAGGGTTACGATCATGATCTGAAGGTTGGAAAATATTCCAAGACTCCATCAAGATCATGTTTGATTCATATTATAAGAAAGAGCCATGTTAGGACTCCTGTGAATTGCTAAGAAAAGGATTCTCATCCTATTTAAAGACTGTTGGTGTTGTGGAGAAAGTAGATAGCACAAAAGGCTCTGGCAGCTACCAGGAGGAGCCTGATAGAGCATCGAGAGCATACATCCTGCAGAGCAGACATAGGTAGAGCATCAAGGTAGAGCAAAGCATCAAGCAGAGTGAGGCAACGATCGTGTATTTGGTCATTAGGCATGGAGGAGAGAGGGAGATGGCAATGTGGTATGGGCAAGGGGAGAACCTCTCTAAACCTAGGCGCAGACAAGGTTTATATAGATCCTACTATGCCATGCAGTGCCACATCATCTCGGCCAATCATGTCTCTTCGTGCAATCAGATTTAAATTTAATTGGCGGGATGACATCACCTGATCCAGTCAGATGAGAGCCCCTCTCCAACATCCTTAGGTGGCGCCAAGACAGGTCAAAGTGGAGTCTTTGGCACGACCTAGTTTGATGCCAAGAAACAACCTGGAGTCCCATCTGTATGGGACTCCAGGCATCATTATCCTTAGGTGCACACCTCCTTAGGTGTGCGCCCCCTCCTTTCCTCTTTCTAGCATGGGGACAAACCCCTATCTACTCTCCAATGGATGCATGACACATGGGTAGATGTCTAAGTGTCAAAGATCAACAAACTAGCAGGTGACGAAAAATGACAGGTATTGTCTCAAATTTATCTCATAAATTAACATAATTCTTTTCTAACCTAGACAAGCTCCAGTTAGACTAAGTAAAGGTACATGAGTGAGCCCAAACACATTTGGCTCAGTCGAGACAACATTTAATAATTGTTGAAGGAGAACTTTAGGCTCAATCATGTGCTAGCACGATTTTTTGAACCTAATTGAATCTAATTCAAATCAATTGAACTGGATTAGTCCAATTGAAGATATCTAGATCCAAACCCTTATTTATGTGATTCAGTTTGGTTCAATTCTAAATGGTAATGAGATATGTCACGATCTCTATCATCGACATCATCGAAATACCTTCTAATGGATCAGAACTTTTTTGATTCAGACAACTAGAATGATCGATCATCCAAATCATTCTAATTGCTCCCAAAATCCACCAGTGACACCTAGCAGTATATGGTGGCAACCCATCAGAACTGAAAATGAACCTGTTGGTGTAGTTACATGTGTGATTAAGTTCTTCTATCTTGTGCCCCTATCGGTTTAGGATTACGGTGAACTCATCAAACCCTAATTTTCGTCATATGAATTAATCATTCGATTCAAGTCCAATATGAAAATCTTAATAGAAACTCTTTCTATTATTTCACTCTGTCATGGCCATGGGCTTATGGACTTGATTCTCACAATCATCAAAGGGCTGCTCCTCATCTATCGAGGTAGATAGATTCCTTTTTGGTGTAATCCAATTCCTACAATGAACATGCTACAGCCAACATACACCTCAGAATTTTGGATGGCTAGGAGATCGAGTCATGGTGTCATCAAACTATAACACCCTCAAGATGAACTGCCGATGCACCTCAGATCAAAGAACCAAATACACTACTACAGCTTCGAGCCAGTCATCGATGAGAAGGTAGACATTTTTATGACTGCTCGAGGTGGTCATGCTCAGTGCTCTCATTCTCTAACGAGTATCTGTACTCTCGCTCCGATATTTCTATACCGTAGACTCAAGACTCATCTATTATAAAGAAGCGATTGTACACCAACCTTTCAGATCAATCATCATCCTCATGATGATCCTACGGTCGGAAGCATTTTATGAGTTAATAATGAAAATTCATGTCTTAAACTTTTAACTCTTGAAAATAAGAATTATCATTGCCATTAACTCAAGGGATGTATCACAAACACTAAATACACATTATGATAGAAAATAATTTATTTTATTATTTATAATCAAAATTATAATTTTGCCCTTAGAAGTGTATAACAAGTGTCAGCCAATTCTGGCTTCCAGGGCACACATATCTAACAAACTCGCACTTGACCTAAAGTCAATTGGCTATAAATCTAAGTTCCATCTTCTCAAGATGGATTTCGATCTTCTATTGGCCCAACGGCTTTGTAAGTGGATCTACTGCATTGTCTGGGGAGTCGACTCTCTTGACCTCGATGTATCCTTTCTCGAGGTAATCACGGATGAGGTGGTATCGCTGCTTGATGTGTTTGAATTTTTGATGAGACCTCGGCTCCTTAGCAAAGGCTATAGCACCATTATTATCACAGTATAGAGGAATGACATCTGATGGCATCATTTCAATCTCTGTGATGAACTTCTTATACCAGAATGCCTCCTTCATAGCTTCTGACGCAGCGATATATTCTGCTTTCATGGTGGAATCTACTATTACTATCTGTTTGGAACTCTTCCAACTGACAGCACCACCATTACATATAAGTAAACTCCCAGATGTCGACATTCGATCATTTATATCGGACATAAAATTTGAGTCTATATACCCTTGGACTTTGAGTTCTTCATTACCAAAAATCAAGAACATATCCTTAGTGAAGGGAAATCCTGATTTCCCGGACCAGGTTCGTTCAGATCTGATCAGATCAAAAGATATATTTCAAAATTTTTTCTCTTGATTTCAATCAGATCTTGATGTGTTTTAGATCTAATTCTTATTATTTTAATAAACAAAATAAAATAAGGATAAATTAAATCAAATTTAATTTACCTAAATTTGGGTAATCCTATTATCCTGTTGATGATCCTGTTTGCAGCGGAAGGTTCTGGATCTAGCCATGAAAGCGCCTGACCTCTACCGGTATCCACTTGGGCTGAATCTAGAGATCCTCTTCTTCTCTATCACACCTCCAAAAATCAGATCTGGATCTAATCTGGAGGATCTTCAAAACTTCTTTTGAAGATCAGCAGTCGTCCTTTTGCAGCAGTGCAACCTTCTTACTTTTGATCGCCTTTCTTTGATCTGGATCGCACCAACCAAGGTCTAAAACTCTTTTGGATGTGGAGAGGAGAAGGAGAAGAAGCTTTGGTGTGGAGGAGGAGGGGAGAGGCAGCCTTGGGGCGTGGGGTTTTCAATTCTTAATTGAATCTTTAACTGAGTTGGGCGCAGGGTCCTTTTTATAGACTAAGCGTGATCCAACTCCTCTTCCTCCCAACCAATCACAACCCTTTGTGAAATCAGATCTAAATCTGATTGGTGGGAATAGAGACCCCTGGATTCTTTCTTAGAGGGTGCCTAAGACCAGTCAAAGTTGGTTCTTAGAAGAACTCTAATTGGAATCCAAAAAGGAGATGGAGTCCTTGTCCAACAAGGACTCCTAGGCGCCTCCAACTTGGGCACATGCCTAGGGTGGCGTGCACCCTTCTCCTTGTCAGGTTCTGGCAGGAGGATAAGCCCCCACCAGCTCTCCAATAGGTGCATGACATGTGGTCAAAAGTCAAAGTATCAATGGTCAACATTTGACCAGTCAAAGGTAGACTTTTGACCAAAGTCAAAGAATAAGAAATGGCAGGTGACCAAAAATGGTAGGTAGTGTCTTATAAATAAGACAACCTTTTCTGACTTGGACAACCTCCAGTCAGACCATATGAAGGCCTCTGTTTGAGCACAAACTCCTTTGGCTCAGATAGGACAACTTATTTATGATAGCAAAAGAAGAACGTTAGGTTCAATCGAGTGCTAGCACGATTTTCTTGAACCTAATTGAATCTCATTCAGATCAATTGAACTAGATCAGTTCAATTGATGATCACCAGATTCAAACCCTTGTTTGTATGACCTAGTTAGGTTCAGTTCTGTATGGTAATGGGATATGTCATGATCTCCATCATTGACATCATCGAAACTCCTTTCGATGGATCAGAACTCTTCTGATTCGAACAGCTAGAATGATCGATCATCTAAATCATTCTAATTGCTCCCAAAATCCACTAGTGACACCTAGCAGTATATAGTGGCAACCCATTAGAGCTGAATGTGAACCTCTTGGTGCAGCTATCTGTGTGATTAAGTTCTTCTATCTTGAGCCACGATCAGATTAGGGTTAAGGTAAACTCGTCAAACCCTAGTCTCTGTCATATGATGTAATCATTCGATTCAAGTCCAATGTGAAAATCTAAATAGAAACTCTTTCTATTATATCACTCTACCATGGCCATGGATTTTTGGACTTGACTCTCATGATCATCATAGGGCTGCTCCTCTACCACCTAGGTAGATAGATTCTATCTTGATGCCATCCAGTTCCTACAATGAACATGTCATAGCCAACATACACCTCAGGATTCCATATGGCTAGGAGATCGAGTAATGGTGTAGTCAAACTATAACACCCTCAAGGTGACTGCCGATGCACCTCAGGTCAAAGAACCAGACACACTACTGCAGCATCGAGTCAGTCATTGACGAGAAGGTAGACTCCCTAATGACTACTCTAGGTGGTCACGCTCGATGCCCTCGTTCTCTAACGAGTACCTATACTCTCGCTCCGGTGTCTCTACACCATAGACTCAAGACTCATCTACTAAATAGAAGCGATTGTACACCAACCTTCTGGATCAATCACCATCCTCACAATGATCCTATGGTTGGGAGCAATTTATGAGTTAATAATGATTATTCATGTCTTAAATTTTTAACTCTTGAAAATATGAATTATCATTGCCATTAACTCAAAGGATGTATCACAGACACTAAATACACATATGTGATAGAAAATAACTTATTTATTGATTTTAGTCAAAATTATAATTTTGCCTCTAGAAGTGTATTACAAGTGTCAGCCAATTCTGGCTTCTAGGGCACATATATCTAACAATCTCCCACTTGTCCTAAAGCCAATTGGCTACAAGTCTAAGTCCCATCTTCTCAAGGTGGGCTTCGATCTTCTGCTAGCTCAACGGCTTTGTAAGTGGGTCTGCCACATTATCTGCGGAGTTGACTCTCTTGACCTCGACATAATCCTTTTCAAGGTAATCGCGGATGAGGTGGTATCGCCGCTCAATATGCTTGAATTTCTGGTGAGACCTCGGCTCCTTAGCAAGTGCTATGGCGCCATTGTTGTCACAGTATAGAGGAATGGCATCTGATGGCATTACTCCGATTTCTGCAGCAAACTTCTTGTACCAGAATGCTTCCTTTGCAGCCTCTGATGCTGCGATATATTCTGCTTCCATGGTGGAATCTGCTATCACCATTTGTTTGGAACTCTTCCAGCTGACAGCTCCACCATTACACACAAACAGACTTCCAGATGTCGACTTTCGATCATCTATATCGGACATGAAATCTGAGTCTATGTATCCCTGGACTTAGAGTTCTCTGTTACCAAAGACCAGCATCATATCCTTAGCTCTTCTCAAGTACTTAAGGATACAT
>QRFJ01001538.1:179758-200955 GCA_006176705.1 Cocos nucifera | reverse complement strand
CTCCTTCAGGTTCTGGCAGGGGGACAAGCCCCCACCAGCTCTCCAATAGGTGCATGACATGTGGTCAAAAGTCAAAGTGTCAATGGTCAACATTTGACCAGTCAAAGGTAGACTTTTGACCAAAGTCAAAGAACAAGAAATGGCAGGTGACCAAAAATGGCAGGTAATGTCTTACAAAATAAGACAACCTTTTCTGACTTGGACAACCTCCAGTCAGACCATATGAAGGCCTCTGATTGAGCACAAACTCCTTTGGCTCAGACAGGACAACTTATTTATGATAGTAAAAGAAGAACGTTAGGTTCAATCGAGTGCTAGCACGATTTTCTTGAACCTAATTGAATCTCATTCAGATCAATTGAACTAGATCAGTTCAATTGATGATCACCAGATTCAAACCCTTGTTTGTGTGACCCAGTTAGGTTCAGTTCTGTATGGTAATGGGATATGTCATGATCTCTATCATGACATCATCGAAACTCCTTTCGATGGATCAGAACTCTTCTGATTCGAACAGCTAGAATGATCGATCATCTAAATCATTCTAATTGCTCCCAAAATCCACCAGTGACACCTAGCAGTATATGGTGGCAACCCATCAGAGCTGAATGTGAACCTCTTGGTGCAGCTACCTGTGTGATTAAGTTCTTCTATCTTGAGCCCCGATCAGATTAGGGTTAAGGTAAACTCGTCAAACCCTAGTCTCTGTCATATGATGTAATCATTCGATTCGAGTCCAATGTGAAAATCTAAATAGAAACTCTTTCTATTATTTCACTCTACCATGGCCATGGATTTCTGGACTTGATTCTCATGATCATCATAGGGCTGCTCCTCTACCACCGAGGTAGATAGATTCCATCTTGATGCCATCCAGTTCCTACAATGAACATGTATAGCCAACATACACCTCAGGGTTCCATATGGCTAGGAGACCGAGTAATGGTGTAGTCAAACTATAACACCCTCAAGGTGAACTACCGATGCACCTCAGGTCAAAGAACCAGACACACTACTGCAGCATCGAGTCAGTCATTGACGAGAAGGTAGACTCCCTAATGACTACTCGAGGTGGTCACGCTCAGTGCCCTCGTTCTCTAACGAGTACCTATACTCTCACTCCGGTGTCTCCACACCGTAGACTCAAGACTCATCTACTAAAGAGAAGTGATTGTACACCAACCTTCTGGATCAATCACCATCCTCGTGATGATCCTATGGTCGGGAGCATTTTATGAGTTAATAATGATTATTCATGTCTTAAATTTTCAACTCTTGAAAATATGAATTATCATTACCATTAACTCAAAGATAGATGTATCACAAGTGACAATTCTGGCTTCTAGGGCACAATATACACATATCCTGTGAGTCTAAGAAAACGGCTTTGTAAGTGGGTCTGCCACATTATTTACTCTCTTTGTAATTTTAGTCAAAATTATAATTTATGCCCCTAGTGTACCAGAATTAGCCTCATGCAGATATATTCTGCTTCCATGGTGGAATCTGCCAACTCTTTGACAGCACAAACAGACTCCAGATGTCGACTTTCGATCATCTATATCAGACATGAAATCTGAGTCTGTGTATCCCTGAACTTGGAGTTCTCCATTACCAAAGACCAACATTATATCCTTAGTTCTTCTCAAGTACTTAAGGATACATTTCACAGAAGTCCAGTGTTCTTCACCTGGATTTGACTGATATCTGCTTGTGACACTCACAGCATGGGCTATATCAGGTCGTGTACATAGCATGGCATACATGAGGCTCCCTATTGCAGAAGCATAAGGGATCTTGCTCATGCATTCTATTTCCTCAGGTGTGCTAGGGCACATCTTCTTAGAAAGATGAATACCATGTCTGAAGGGTATCAATCCCCTCTTAGAGTTTTCCATACTAAACCTCTTTAGTACTTCCTCTATGTACATCTTCTGTGAAAGTCCTAGCATCCTATTCGGTCTATCCCTATAGACCTTAATTCCTAGAATAAAGGATGCTTCACCTAGGTCTTTCATGGAGAATTCCTTGGACAACCATAATTTGACTGTTGTCAACATGGGAATATCATTCCCAATAAGGAGGATGTCATCCACGTACAATACGAGGAAGACAACAGCGCTCCCACTGACCTTTTTGAAAACACATGGTTCCTCTTCATTTTTGATGAAACCAAACATTTTGATCACATCATTGAAACGAGTGTTCCAGCTCCAAGATGCTTGCTTAAGTCCATATATGGACCTTTGCAGCTTGCATACTTTATGATCAGTATCACTGGATGTGAAATCCAATGGCTGTTCCATATAGATATCTTGCTCAAGATATCCATTTAAGAATGTCGTTTTCACATCTATTTGCCATATTTCATAATCGAAATAGGCTACAACAGCAAGCAATGTGCAAATGGATTTAAGCATGGCTACTGGTGAAAAGGTATCCTAATAGTTAATGCCTTCGCGCTGACTATAATTTTTTGCCACTAATCTAGCTTTGAATGTCTCTACATTTCCATCTGCACCAATCTTTCTCTTATAGATCCATTTACACCTAATAGGTACTATACCTTCTGGTGGATCTACCAAGGTCCAGATTTGGTTTGAGTGCATCGAGTTAATTTCTGACTTCATTGTCTCCAACCATTTTTCGAAGTCGATATCTAATATCGCCTCGTTATAAGTTTTGAGATCATCACCATGAACTCCATTACCTATGAGGAATATTTTCTCTACTTTCTCTGAAATAGTACCTAAGTACCTCTCAAGAGGATAGAAAATCCTTTTCGATCTTTGAGGTGGAGGAGGTAGTGATTGTATTGGCTCAACCCGATTTGGTTCCAAAGGGTCCTTAGCTCTTTGCTCTTGGAAGACTTTCTCCTCTAGCTTGATCTGCTTTCTAATGCCACCATCTTGAATAAATTATTTTTTAAGAAAGATGGTATGTCGACTCATAATTACATTGTGATCTTCTGGAATGTTGAAATAATATCCTAATGACTCTTTAGGATAACCTATGAATCGAGCTCTAAAGGACTTATAGTCTAACTTGACCGTCTATTATCTTTTGACACAAGCCGGACAACCCCAAATTCTGAGATGACTCAAACTTGATTTCTTACCATACCATATCTCATACGGTATGGTAGGAATGGTTTTAGAAGAAATCCTATTCAGTAAATATATAGCAGTTAACAAACTGTATCCCCAAAAAAAATCAAAAAGGTCTGTGAAGCTCATCATGGATCAAACCATACCTAATAGGGTTCGATTTCTCTGTTCTGAAATTCCGTTGAGTTAAGGTATTTCAGATGGAGTCCATTGAGAAACTATGCCATTCTGCTTGAGATAGTTCAGGAATTTCTGACTAAAGTATTCACCTCCTCGATCTGATTGAAGAACCTTAATGGATTTTTTAGTTTATTTTTCTACTTCATATCTGAATTCTTTAAACTTTTCAAAGACTTTAAACTTGTGTCTCATAAGATACACATATCCATACCATGACAAATCATCGATGAAGGTTATGAAGTAGACAAAATTATCTCTAGCCGATGCACATCAAATGGGCCGCACACATCAGTATGTACTAGGGCAAGGTAAGATCTGTGGCCCTTTCTCCATGTCCTACATAAAAGGGAGTTTAGTCATTTTGCCATGAAGACACATGATTCACAAATTGGATATGACTCGAAAATCAATGGACTCAATAGCCCGATTTTTCTTTAATTTGTTAATCCTATCTTCTGCTATATGACCTAAGTCTAAGGTGCCATAGATATCTATCGTTTGGACTATCCCTAGGTCATTTTGATTTTATGGCATTTCACATTTTGCTCGATAGTTAAAAATAGGATACATCAATATGTAACTGGATAAAGACCATTAATAAGGAAAACCTATTTGCAATTTTATTTCTTTCATAAAGAATGTTACAATGGTCCTTAAAGAAAACTAATTACATAGCCTTCTTATGCTAAGCATGAAACAGAAATCAAATTCCTGCTTAGCTGTAGGCACATAATAATGATCTTTCAAAGTACTAAATCTAAACCAGATGGTAAGTCGAAGAAGATAGGTTCCTACAGCCACAACAGCAATCCTTGCTCCATTTTCAATGCGTAGGATCATCTCACCATCCCTCAGCCTCCTGCTATCCTCAAGACCCTGCATGGAAGTGCACAAATAAGCACTAGAACCAGAGTCAAGCACCCAACTGGATGCAGAAGAAATCATAAGGTTAGATTCAATAACGAGCATACCTTCAGAAGGACCTATCTCCTTCTTATTCTTCAGGGTAGCCAGGTGTGAAGGGCAGTTTCACTTTCAGTAGCCGTCAGTGTTGCAATGAAAATATTTTTCTTTATCAGTGGCCTTCTTCTTTAGCTCTGCCTTTTTTTTCTTTTCTTCTTCCTCCTTCTGCCTTTTCACAGACTTCTTTCTTCTTTCCAAAAGACTTTCTTCTTGGAAGAAGTCCATTCCATAGCAAATACTGAGCCTTTAGAACCTTTCATATAGAAAGCTCAGTAGTAACCAGCATGTTCATTAAGCTTCGGCCAGAGTATTTTGAAGTTTATGCATATATGGTAAGTTCATGATGAACTGCCCATATGCATCAGTCAAGGATTGCAGAATTATATCATTCTATAGATCCAAGGTCCAACTTTACACCTAAGCTTCTCAAGCTCTTCCAATGTCCTTGATCATTATCAGACAGATAATGATCTTGGACTGACTGTCCATCATGCATTTTAGCCTTAAAATAGTCATTTAGTGACTTGATATTTGGCTGTGCGACTCTGTTCACCAAACATCTCTTGCAGGTGAGCCAACATTTGGCAGAGCAGTCCTTCGATATCTTCATGTTGGTACTGAAGCTCATCAGACATCGAGCCCAACATGTAAGTATCTGGCCTTGTTATCTTCGTCCATCCATTTTGTCAAGAGACGCTCTCTGTTCAGCGGATGGACGAGCTGGTAAGGTGGGGAGGGATCCTGGTCCAATACATGAGTTAACTTCTCGAAACCCAAAATGATTTTAAAGTTCTAGAGCCAATTCTTCTAATTAAGTCTGGTCAGTCTATGGGTGTCCAGGATACGTGCTAGTGGATTGGATGCAGATATTTTGCTTTTTTTATAGAGAGTCAAAGTTTCTAGTTAGATATTGTAATTAAGACTTGACCAATTTATTTAAGAATTTAATTTTTAAATAAATTAGCTCTCACTATTTTCTTGGATCCCTACACTCCCTCTATAGAGATGCAAAAATCTCCATGATTAATGATTTCTAGTGGGTGGTGCGGTCTCACCAACTGACTCATCACCTCACCTAACAGTTATTGGTGATGGGTTAGCCAATGAGTGAACAACTCTTGTTCAATGATTCTCTAATCATGGTGCACCCAAACTTGGTCTCTAATTCATGAATCTCACCGTATCCGAAATATTGATCCACTCCTTAGTTAAGTCAGACCCACCATTTGCATAGACTGGATTTCCTAATTGAGTCTCTCACCGTATCCGAAATATTGAGCCCAACTCATCCTCCAGCCCATAGCATCCAATGCCTAATAGACATGGTTGCATCTTTTCGGTGTAACTGAGCCACTGTATCCAGCCGAGAACAATCAACCCCGGGAAGGGCCCGCACATCTACAATGGTGGAAGACCTCAGACTTAATCTTTTCTTAGGAAGAATTGATTCAGGTCTCATTAAACTAGACTTGTCATAGTCATAACAATTATGACTAACCTAGTGGCATGGGTTAGCTCGGATTATTGACCACCTCAGATCAGAACTGTGTCAACAGATATGGCCAGGTAAGTGAGATCGATGGAAGGAATATGCCATTAACTCGTACAAGAATGCATTCAGAGTCGAGTAGCTTCCAATTAAAAACCAGTCGGTCGTATGTGCCAAACTTACCTTAGACACCAAATTATTGAGTCAGAACCAATTGGGTTAGCCTACAATCCAGACTCTAACCTCTGAGCCTAATTAGGTCTTGCTTGATTGTGACTCGATCTTGACCCAGACTTAATCCTATTAGGCTGGTCAATTTAAGCATTGTTGATCCCATCTAACCAACTCTTGATTCGGTTTGATCAACCGCTTAGACCTAATTGAGCTACCCAAGCCCGAACCCAGTATTATGAATATGTCTTAGATCTAAAATTCATAATTTTAGACCTAATTAATATTTCATAATCTTAATTTTTAATTAAGTAGGGTTCATAAATAAAATATGCACAATAAATCCTAGGATTTCAGGATCTTGGGTTTTATAGAAAATAAGTTTTAGATTTCTGATTAAGGACGAACACGTGCACCCATACATGTCATAAGAACGCCCCATCAAATGGGAGGAGAGGACCTTTAAATCCTTCTTCATTCTTATGATCGGACGGCCAAGAGGAATGCCTTAATCAGGAACATGCAATACTACGAAACAGTTTTAGATCCATATCATATATCTCATATACAAATTAGATCTAATCATGGCATATTTTGCATACATCTCGTGTATTGAATCATGCATGTTTTTAGATTTAAATTATCTTATAATAATCTAAAAAATTAGATTTAAATTGATCTAATCAAAATAAATTCTAATCTAGACAATTATGTAGAACTATTCTACAACTAGTCTAGACATGCATCAATCATATCTCATATGATATTTAAAATTAAATAATTTTTATTTTTTATTTTTTAGATCTTATTATAATATTTATAACATCAAAAAATAGTAAATAAATAGATCTAAAAATCATAACTTAATCAAATTAAATTATGATCATGCTAGATTATACATAGAATAATTCTATTCTACAACTAGTATTGCATCTTGTACAACTTAGATCTAAATTTTTTAATTTTTTTAATTTTTTTGATTTTAGATCTAATCACATCTCATGTGACATCTAAAATTACCTAATTATTAGATCAAAATTAAAATAAAATTAGATCTAATAAAAATACAACCTAGCTCTGATACCAGTTGAAGAAAAAATCTAATTTTTTGGGTCAGGTTCGTTCAGATCTGATTGGATCAAAAGAGATATTTCAGAAAAAAAAAATTTTAGATCCAGATCAGTTTTGAAACTTTTTAGATCTAATATTATTAATCTAATAAAATAAAATAAAATAAAGAATAAATTAAATCCAATTTAATTTATCTTGTTGAGGATAATCTGATTATTTTGTGATGATCCTGATGTCTACCTGAGGTTCTGGATCTAGCCATGCAAGTGCCTGGCCTCTATCAGTATCCACTAAGGTAGGATCTAGAGATCTTCTTCTTTATCACCTCTTCAAAAATCAAATCTGGATCTGATTTTGAAGATCTTCAAAACTTCTTTCGAAGATGTGAGTTGTGTCTTGCAGCAATACTGCCTTCTTTCTTTTCCTATCGCCTTTCTCTTGCTTGGATCGCACCAAACTAAAGCCCAAAAATTCTTGGGTGTGGGTAGGAGAGAGAAGACCTAAAGATGGCATGGAGGAGGGAAAGGGGTAGCCTTGTGGCATGGGCAATGGATCAAGGTTCTTAGATCTTGGCGCAGACATGATTTTTTATAGACCCTATTGCGCCATGCAGTGTGACATCATCCCGGCCAATCATAGCCTTTTGTGCAATCAGATCAAAATCTGATTGGTGGGATGACATCATCTGATCCAATTAGATGAAAGGCCCTCTGAGTCATCCTTAGATGGCACCAAGACTGGTCAAAAATAAGTCTTTGATGCCACCTAGGTAGAAACCCCAAAGCAACTGGAGTCCCATCTATATGGGACTCCAGATGCTCTATCCATGGGCGCATGCCTCCCTAGGCATGCACCCCTTATCCATCTACTTTTTAGCAGGTGGACTGATCCAAAAATTCTCTTCTATGATGGCTTGACACATAGGCATATGTCTAAGTATCAAAGATCAATGTTTGACCAAATGTCCGAAATAGGATTTAGTAGGTGATAAAAAATAGTAGGTGTTGTCTCAAATTCATCTCATAAATTAAGACAGCTCATTTCTAACCTAAATAAGCTTCAATCAGACCAAGTAAAGGTACCTGAGTGAGCCAAAATATATTTGGCTCAGTCGAGACAAATTTCAATGATAATTAAAGGAGAACATTAGGCTCAATCGTGTGCTAGCATGATTTCCTTGAACCTAATTGAATCTAATTCAAATCAATTGAACTAGGTTAGTCCAATTGATGATATCCAGATGAAAATTCTTGTTTGTGTGACCCAGTTAGATTCAATTCCATATGGTAATGAGATATGTCACAATATCTATCATCGACATCATCGAAGCACCTTCCTATGGATCAGAACTTTTTTGATTCAGACAACTAGTATGATTGATCATCTAAATCATTCTAATTGCTTTCAAAATCCACTAGTGACACCTAGCAGCATATGGTGGCAATCCATCAGAACTAAAAATGAACCTCTCGGTGCAGTTATCTGTGTGATTAAGTTCTTCTATCTTGAGCTCCGATAAGATTAGGGTTAAGGTAATCTCGTCAAACCCTAATATTCATCATATGATTAATCATTCGATTTAAGTCCAATGTGAAAACCTTAATAGAAACTCTTTCTATTATTTCACTCTGCCATGGCCATAGGCTAATGGACTTGATTCTGATGATCATCATAGGGCTTCTCCTCATCTACCGAGGTAGATAGATTTTCTATTGGTGAAATCCAATTCCTACAATGAACATGCTATAGCCAAAATACACCTCAAAATTCTGAATGGCTAGGAGACCAAGTTATGGTATAGTCAAACTATAACACCCTCAAGGTGAACTACCGATGCACCTCAGATCAAAGAACTAGATGCACAACTACAGCTTTGAGCCAGTCATTGACGAGAAGGTAGACTTCCCAATGATTGCTCGAGGTGGTCACACTCAGTGCCCTCATTCTCTAACGAGTACCTATACTCTCACTCTGGTATCTCTACACTGTAGACTCAAGACTCATCTACTATAAAGAAATAATTGTACACCAACCTTCTGGATCAATCACCATCCTCATGATGATCCTACGGTCAGGAGCATTTTATGAGTTAATAATGAAAATTCATATCTTAAATTTTTAACTCTTAAAAATAAGAACTATCATTGCCATTAACTCATGGGATGTATCACAGACACTAAATACACATTGTGATAGAAAATAATCTATTTTATTATTTATCATCAAAATTATAATTTTGCCCTTAGAAGTATATAACAAGTGTCAATCAATTCTGACTTTTAGGACACACATATCTAACAGAAGCTCTGGAGTGTTCTAGACTATTGGATGGTGCACAAGAGGCTGAAGAACTTGGAATTAAATCAGGAAATGATGCCACCCATCCAATCTTGATCGAGAATGTCTGGACCGTCTGATGGTGTAATTACTATGCTGATGGACTGCATGACCCAAGCACCATGAAGACCGCAATGAATTGGAGTGTGCCATGCTAGATAAATTGATAGAAATGCCCTTCAATGCCACATGGTTCGTTCTATGGACCCTTTAAGGGTTCACGCATACTGCATCTATCGTCAGTCCACCATGGACTGCATGATTTTATGATGTCAGTTGGAGGGAAATGGGCTGTCGGCTTCACACATGGGCTGGCTAGGCTCTGAAGTCTTTAGCGGGCATTGGGCTGCTATGCTACAAGCTAGGCTGGTTGGCATGGGTTGGGCCGCATTGGCTAGCTTACGGGCTAGCAGGTTGGGCCTCCTTTTTTATTTTATTATTTTTCTTTGAAACTTCATACTAAATCTAATTTATATTGGATTTGCTCCAAATTTATTTTATTTTGACTAAAAAAATAAGCTCTTTTCATTTATGATCATATTTTTTAAAAAATAAAATATTAATTTTTAAAAATAAAAATAAATTAATTCATAAATTAATATTTTTATTGATGCATTTATGATAATTATCATATCTCCCAACTTAAGCTTTGCTCATCCTTAAGTAAAGAAAGAATTTAGTTTTAGATACCTTTTAAGCTTTAGTGTTTTGAATTTTACCAAGCAATTTTTCAAAATGGCCACTGATGTTCAATAGAGCTTAAGTAAGATACATCATTAGAATATTAATACTTACTAATATAAAAATTAAGTGAAGAATATTCAATTTTTTAAATTTTTTTCTAAATTATTTCTATCTTTATCTCTAAATTATCTAAACTTTCATATGGATAAGTATATTATTAATTTTGTCCTTCATTTATTAATTTTTTTTATTCACATTGTCCATTTCTTGACATAAATATCATTGCTTACTTAGGCAATGAGATCCGATTACATGGTGGAAAATCAATGTATTACTTTAAACGTTGTACCACTATTTAGTGTCTTAATTCTTTAAGTTTTCTATTTGATCCATGTAGCGAGTCTTAGGCCAATGACTTCCAAAGCAGTTGGCTTT
The DNA here is from genome assembly GCA_006176705.1 of Cocos nucifera. Lineage (NCBI taxonomy): Eukaryota > Viridiplantae > Streptophyta > Magnoliopsida > Arecales > Arecaceae > Cocos > Cocos nucifera. The sequence goes on along the minus strand of QRFJ01001538.1, from coordinate 190,518 downwards.
AGAGCACTAGATATAAAATATCTCTCGGGCTTACTAGCTTGAATCAAATAGGTTACAAGTTAAGACTAGCTTTACAATAAGCTTATTTGCCTTTCCCTGTTAGATGTGTGCCCTAAAAGCCAGATTGGCTGACACTTGTTAAATATATTCTAGGAGCATTTTTATAATTTTGACTTAAAATTAATTAAAAAGTTATTTATTCTATTACATTATATATAAAGTGTCTATGATACATCCATTAAGTAAATGGCATGATAACATATATTCTCAAGAGTTGAGAATTTAAGGCATGTATTATCATAATTAACTCATAAATTGCTTCCAATCATAGGATCATCATGAGGATGATGATTGATTTGAAAGATAGATGTACAATAATTTTTTTAGGATAGATGAGTCTTGAGTCTACGGTATGGATATACCGAAGTAAGAGTACAGATACTTGTTAGAGAATGAGGGCACTGAGCATGACCACCTCAAGCAGTCATAATAGAAGAATCCAATCATATAGGTAGCTACATTGAGAGGTTCGCTATTCAATTTTGATGGGTTGCCACCATATACAGTTAGATATCACTGGTGGATTTTGGGATCAATTAGAATTGTATTGATGATCGACGATTCTAATTAAGTGAATCGAAAGAGTTCTGATCCATCGAAAGATATTTCGATGATGTCGATGATGGAGATCATGACATATCCCATTACCATACAGAACTGAACCTAATTGGATCATACAAATAAGAGTTTGGATCTGGATGTCATCGATTGAGCTAATTCAGTTTGATTGATTTGGTTTAGATCCAATTAGGTTCAAAGAAATCATGCTAGCATACGATTGAGCCTAACATTCTCCTTCTATAGTCTTTCTGGATCATCTTGATTGAGCCAAATTAGATTTGACTCACCCAGAAGCCTTGTATAAGTTTGTCCTAGTCTGATTGAAACTTGTCCAGATCAAAAAGGTCTTGTCCTAACCTGATCTAGGCTTGTCCTAATCCATCGGATGGAAGTAGGACAAGACCTGCTAATTTGTGAAACTTTTTGGACAAGGCTTATCCAAAAACTCTATAGAAATTTGTCTTGATCTGACTGAACCTTATCCTGGCCTAATCAAGACTTATCCTAAATCCCATAAGATAGGAACAAGATAAGAGTTGCCTTTGCCATATTAGGGCTTGTCCTAAAATCATGAGATGAAATTTGGACAAGCCTCTCCTAAAAATTTTAGATGGATTTTTCTTGATCTAACTGAACCGAGTCCTGGTCTGATCAATGATTATTCTAACTTGATTAGGACTTGACATAAATCCATTAGATAGAACTTGAAAAGGTTATGTATTAATCCCATAAGATGGGAACAAGATAAGGTCAAATATTGATCTAGTATGCAGGAAAGAAGAGATATGGCATGCGCCCCCTAGAATTTATCTGAGAGCACACATCCATATGGGATTTATGTGAGGAATAAGGGGTGCACTCCCCTTTTGACCATGCACCCCATATAGATATGTATGGAGGTGTCCCATTCAAATCAAGTTTGAATGGGTCAAAAGTTTGAATAGTTCAAACTCTTGGGAGATAAGAGTTGTGCGCCAACTTAATCTTATCCCAAATTGTTCCACACTATTTCCCTTCATTTTGTGTGACAAAAATCTGAAAAAAAGTGGGTGTGGGGTGTGGAGATTATGGAGGAGTCCTTCTACATGTTAAACTTTGATCTATTCAAAGTTATATGCAAAGGGACTCTTGACTAGGTTTATAAATAGGGCCCTGTGCAAGCTGTTGTGCATTGCGATTTCTCTATGATGAAGTCCTGCCAAAATCTTCATCTCCATGCTTCCCTCATCTGATCATCTCCCTCTTCTCCATGCCCAAGAGTTGGGCAAAACTTGTGAGTAAAGATCAAGTCCCATTAGCATGAAGATCAGCGAGAGACGACGGTATTCGTGAGACGAATGCGCAACCTTTAGAGTTCGTTTTGAAGGCTCTATGGGAAGACATCAGATCTGATCTTTGAAGATCAGATCTAGAAGGAGGAGACTTTCAGATCTGATTTAAGTGGATATTGATAGAGGTTGAGCATATGAATGGCTTAATCAGAACCTCGGATCAGTCGTCAGATCATCACAACGAGTAAACAATTTACCCGATCAGGTGATAACTATTATCACTATTTTTATTTTTATTTTACTTCTAAATTTTAGATCAATATAATTAGATCTAAAAATTCTTAGATTTTATCAGATCATAAAAAAAAAAATTTAAATAATTTTGCTGCAAATCTGATCCGATCAGATGCATCCTACGGTAGGAAAAATCTGGTTTTTTCTTCAGCTGGTATCAGAGCCAGGTTGCTGCTTTCAGATCTATCTTTAGATTGATCTAAAATTTTTTTCTATGATCTAATTATTTAATTTTTAGATGTTACATAGGATGTAATCAGATCTGAAATTAAAAATTACATGTTTTATATATATATATGTTTGATATAAACAATGCATGTTCTAGTCTAGATCTGTTGTTTTATATCATGATAGTTTTCAAATATATTTTAGATTAGATCTGATTTAACTTTTTTTATGATTTGATCATTTAAATTTTAGATGTTACATTAGATGTAATCAGATCTAAAATATAAAGTCTAATTTAAAATTTTGATATATATGATATGGGCAGCATAAGTCTAGACTATATCTCTAGTTTAATCTCATAGTCTAGATCAAAAATTTAATGAAATATTCATTTAATTTTCTAAAGATTATGTGATTAGATTAGTTAAATTTTAGATATTATATGTGATATAATTAGATCTAAAAGCATGAGATACATTTAAAAATTTCATATGTATGACATATGCAATGCATGTCTAGACTAGTTCCATAGATCTATGCCATGAGTAGTCTAGATTAAAAATTTCTTTTGATGAAATTATTTAAAATTTTATTTTTTGATATTACATTAGATGTAATCAGATCTAAAATATAAATTTAAATATTAAATTTGATACATGAAATGTATGCAAAACATGTATAGATTAGATCTTAAATCATGTAACAGTTATATGCTTTAGATCTAATAGTTTTGTAGTATAGTTCATATTTCTGATTAAGGCATTCCCCTTGGCCATCCGATCATTAGAGTAAGAAGGATTTAAAAGCCCTCTCTTTCCATTCGATGGAGTGCTCTTATGGCGTGTAGGGGTGCTGCGCATTTGTCCTTAATCAAAAATTGAAAACTTATGTTTCTGTAAAACCCTAGATCCTAAAATCCTAGGATTTTTTTGATACATATTTTTTTATTGAACCCTTGAACTTAATTAAGAATTAAGTTTATGAAATTAATTAGGTCTAAAAATTATGAATTTTCAGATCTAAGAGACCTTCATAAATCATGGGTTCGGATGTGGGTAGCTCAATTAAGTCTAGCGATTGATCAAATCGAATCAAGAGTTGGTTAGATGGGATCAAGAGTGCTTAGATTTGATCAACCTAATTAGATTAAGTCTGGATCAAGGTCGACTCATAGTCACATATGGTCGATCAAGTTAAGACCTAATTTGGCTCTATGGTTCGAGCCTAGATTGTAAGCTAATCCGATCAGTTCTGGTTAGACAAGTCGGTGTCTAAGGTAAGTATGGCAAATATGACTAGTGGTATTTAATTGGAAGCTACTCGACCTAAATGCGTTCACGATGAGTTAATGGCATATTCCTTCCACTGATCTCACGTACCTGGCTGATTGAGTCAACCTAGTTCTAATTTGAGGTGGCTAATGATTCAAGCTAGCCCATGCCATTAGGTTAGTCATAAATGTTATGACTAGTTGAGTCTAGGAGATCAAATCAAATCTTCCTAAGAAAATATTAAGTCCTAGGTCTTCTACCATTGTAGATGTGCGGGTCCTTCCCTGGGTTGATTGTTCTCGGTAGGATATAGTGATTCAGTTGCACTAAAAAGATGCAACCATATCTATTAGGCATTGGATGCTACAGGTTGCAAAATGGGTTGGGCTCAATATTTTGGATATGGTGAGGGATCCAATCAGAAATCCAATTTATGCAAATGGTTGGTATGACTTAACTAAGGAGTGGAGCAATATTTCGGGCACAGTGAGCTTCATGAATTAGAGACCAGGTTTGGGTGCATCATGTTTAGAGAAATATTGGATAAGAGTTATCCACTCATCGGTTGACCCATCATCAATAACTATTAGGTGAGGTGGTGAGCCAGTCGGTGGGACTGCACCATCCACTAAAAATTAATGATCATGAAAATTTTTGCATCTCTGCCAAGGAAGTGTAGGGATTCAAGAAAATAGTGGGAGCCTAATTTATTTAAAAATGAAGCTCCTAAACAAATTGGTTGAGTCAAATTATAAGTCTAACTAGAAACTTTAACTCTCTATAGGAAAATGTCTACATCAAAATCCCAAGCCCAAATCCTAGTTACCCACAAGTTGATTAGACCAATTTATAGGATTGGCTAAAGAACTTCAAAATTATTTTGGATTCGAAAAAGTTGACCTATGTATTGGACTAGGACCTCCCCTTTACCAGCCCGTCCGATTGCTGATCAGAGAATATCTCATAAGAAGTGGTCTGACGATCATAACAAAGTAAGGTGCCATATGTTGGACTCAATGTCAGATGAATTGCAGCACCAACATAAAGATATTAGGACTGCTCGCCAAACGTTGGTGCATCTGTAAAAGTTGTTCGATGAATAGAGTCACGCATCGCATTAAGTCTTGAAGAGACTTTTTAAGGTGCAAATGCGTGATGGGCAATTGTCCAAGATTATTACTTGGCAATGGTCAAGGACCTAAAGAGCTTGAAAAGCTCAGAGTTTTGATGGACAAGGAACTGCAGATTGATGTGATCCTACAGTCCTTGATTAATTCATATGGGCAATTCCTTATGAACTTCCATATGAATAAGCTCCAGTGCATCTTGGCTGAGTTAATAAATATACTGGTTACTACTGAGCAAACTTTGAAGGGTTCAAAGGGCTCAGTTCTAGCTATAGAGTAGACTTCTTCCAAGAGAAAGTCTTTTAGAAAGAAGAAGAAGTCTATGAAGAAGCAGAAAACAAAAGGGAAAAAGAAGGGCGAGCCGAAGAAGAAGACCATAGAGAAGGAAAAGTGTTTTCACTGCAACTCCGATGGCCATTGGAAGCGAGATTGCCCTGCGTACCTAACCAGCCTAAAGAACAAGCAGAAAAAAGGACCTTATGAAGAAATGCTCATTATTGAGTCTGTGAGCAAAATGTGAATGCCATAGGATCAAAATGATCTAGAGATAGTGTTAATGAAAGGTACCTGTGGCACCTTAAGCTAGGTCATATAGCTAAAGATAGGATCAACAAATTAGAGAAATCTGGACTAATGGATCATTGACTTTCGAGTCATATCTAATTTATGAATTATGCCTTTAAGGCAAAATGACCAAGCTTTCTTTTATGGAATATGGGAAAGGGCCACAGACCTACTTGCCCTGGTACATATAGATGTGTGCGGCCCATTCGATGTGCCGACCAGAGGTAATTATGTCTACTTTATTATCTTTACCGATAATCTATCTCGATATGGGTATGTGTACTTGATACGACATAAGTCTGAAGCCATTGAAAAGTTCAAGAAATTTGAATACAAAGTAGAAAAGCAAATCAAAAAGCCCATTAAGGTTCTTCAATCAGATCGAGGAGGTGAATACCTTAGTCAAAAATTTTTGAACTATCTCAAGGACAATGGTATAGTCTGATAATGGACTTCTTCTAAAATGCCTCAACTTAACGAAATTTTAGAATGGAGAAAATAGATCCTATTAGATATGGTCTATCCATGATGAGCTTCATGGATCTTTCTGACCTTTTTTAGGGATATAGTTTAACAGGATTCCATCTAAAACTGTTCCTACCATATTGTATGAGATATGGTATGGTAAGAAGCCAAGTCGAGTCATCCTAGAATTGGAGCTATTCGATGGCGGACAAGTTAGAGTCTAGATCTCTTAGAGCTCGGTTTATTGAATATCCTAATGAGTTATTAGGGTATTACTTCTATCTTCCAGAAAACCACAAGATGATTGAGGGTTGACACATCATTTTACTTGAAAAATAGTTTTTTTCAAAATGATGGCATCGAAAGATAGATTAGACTCGAGGAGAAAGTCTTCAAAGAGCAACGAGCCAAGGAACCTCATGAACCCAGTTAGTCTGAGCCGATCCATAATTCACTACCTCCTCCATCTTGCAGGTCAAATAGGATTTTCTATCCTCTTGAAGGTACTTAGGTACTATTTTAGAGGATGTAAAGAAAATATTTCCTATGAAAAATGGGTTCATGGTGATGATCTCAGAACCTATGATAAGATGATATCAGATATCGACTCCAAGAAATAGTTAGAGATGATAAAGTTAGAAATTGACTCGATACGCTCGAACCAAATCTGGATCTTGGTAGATCCACCCGAAGGTATAGTACTTATTGGGTGTAAATCGATCTTCAAGAGAAAGATATGTGCAGATAAAAATGTAGAGACATTCAAGGCTAGGCTAGTGGCGAAAGGATAGCAGGTTACCTTCTCGTTAGTGGCCACCATCCGCACATTGCATGCCATTGTAGTATATTTCAATTACGAAATATGGCAGATGGATGTGATAATAAAATTCATAATCGAATATCTTGAGGAAGATATTTACGTTAGATATGTGTGCCCTACAAGCCAGAATTGGCTGACACTTATAATACACTTCTAGGGGCAAAATTATAATTTTGACTATAAATAATAAAATAGGTTATTTTCTATCATAAATGTATATTTAGTGTCTGTGATACATCCTTTGAGTTAATGGTAATGATAATTCTTATTTTCAAGAGTTAAAAATTTAAGACAAGAATTTTTATTATTAACTCATAAAATGCTCCTGACCGTAGGATCATCATGAGGATGGTGATTGATCTGAAAGATTGGTGTACAATCACTTCTTTATAATAGATGAGTCTTGAGTCTATGGTGTGGAGACATCGGAGTGAGAGTACAGGTACTCGTTAGAGAATGAAGGCACTGAGCGTGACCATCTCAAGCAGTCATAAGAAAGTCTATCTTCTCGTTGATGACTGACTTAAAACTACAGTGGTGTATCTAGTTCTTTGACCTGAGGTGCATCGATAGTTCATCTTGAGGGTGTTATAGTTTGACTACACCATGATTCAGTCTCCTAGCCATTCGGAATCCTAAGGTGTATGTTGGCTATAGCATGTTCATTGTAGGAATTGGATTGCACCAAGAGAGAATCTGTCTACCTCGGTGGATGAGAAGCAGCCCTATGATGATCATGAGAATTAAGTCCATAAGCCCATGGCTATGGCAGAGTAAAATAATAGAAAGAGTTTCTATTAAGGTTTTCACATCGGACTTGAATCGAATTATTAAATCATATGATAGAAATTAGGGTTTGACGAGTTCACCTTAACCCTAATTTCATCGGAGCTCAAAATAGAAGAACTTAATCACACAAGTGGCTACACTGAGAGATTTATTTTCAATTTTGATGGCTTGCCACCATATACTGCTAGGTGTCACTGGTGGATTTTGGAAGTAATTAGAATGATTTGGATGATCGATCATTCTAATTGTCTAAATCAGAAGAGTTCTAATCCATCGAAAGAAGTTTCAATGATGTTGATGATAGAGATCGTGACATATCACATTACTATATAGAACTAAATCTAACTGGATCACATAAATAAGAGTTTGGATCTGGATATCATCAATTGGACTAATCCAGTTCAATTGATTTGAATTAGATTCAATTAGGTTCAAGGAAATCATGCTAGCACACGATTGAGCCTAACGTTCTTTTTTTATTATAATTAAAAGTTATCTTGATTGAGCCAAATAAGTTTGTGCTCCCTCAAGTATCTTTACTTAGTCTGACTGGAGCTTGTCCAGGTCAGAAAAGGATTGTCTTAATTTATAAGATAAATTTGAGACAATACCTGTCATTTTTCATCACCTGCTAATTCTTGTCCTTTGACTTTGGTTAAACGTTGACCTTTGACACTTAGACATCTGCCCACGTGTCATGCACCTATTAGAGAGTAGATAGGGGCTTATCTCCTTGCTAGATATTAGAAAGAAGGAGGTGCATGCCTAGGGAGGCGTGCGCCCATGGATAGGGACGACTGGAGTCCCATACGGATGGGACTCCAGGTTGCTTCTTGGTTTCTACTTTGGTGGCCCATAACTATAGACTTTGACCAGTCTTAGGCACCATCTAAGGATAAATTAGAGGGGCTCTCATCTGATTAGATTAGGTGATGTCATCCCACCAATCAGATTTAGATCTGATTGCACGAAGCAACGTGATTGGCCGGGATGATGTGGCACTGCATGGCGCAGTAGGGTCTATATAAACCCTGTCTGTGCCCAACTTTTATAGAGTTTTCTTTTAGCCACACCCTAAAGCTGCCTCTCCCTCTCCTTCATGCCATCTTCTGATCCTCTCTCTCCTATCCATGCCCAAAGGATGTTGGGCTTCAGTTTGGTGCGATCCAGGTAAGAAAAAGCTGACGAGAAAGAAAGAAGGCAGCACTGCTGCAAAGATGACTACAGATCTTCGAAAGAAGTTTTAAAGATCCTCCAAATTAGATCCAGATCTAATTTTTGGAGAGATGATAAAGAAGGAGAAGATCTCTAGATCCAGCTTGAGTGGATACTGGTAGAGGTCAGGCGCTTGCATGGCTAGATCTAGAATCTCAGGCAATCAGCAGAATCATCAAAGGGTAATCTGATTACCCAACATCAAGATATAAATTAAATTAGATTTAATTTATTCTTATTTTTATTTATTAGATTAATAAAATTAGATCTAAAATATCTCAGATCTGATCTAGATATATGAGAGAAATTTTTGAAATATCTCTCTTGATCTAATCAAATCTGAACGAACCTAATCCAGAAAATCAGGATTTCCCCTTCAACTAGTTTCAGAGCCAGGTTCTATAAATTATTTAGATCTAATTTTTATTTACTTTTGATCTAAAAATTATGTGATTTTAGATGTCATATGATATGTGATTAGATCTAAAATCAAAAAAATTGAAATTAAATAATATAGATCTAAGTTCTATAATATGCATGACTAGTTGTAAAATAGAATAGTTCTATACGTAGTCCTACATGATCATGATTTATTTTGATTAAATTATGATTTTAGATCTATTTATCTTTTATTTTTTGATAATTATAAATATTATAATAAGATCTAAAAAATAGGAAATAAAATTATTTAATTTTTAGATCATATGAGATATGATGCATGCATGATTAGACTAGTTGTAGAATAGTTCTAGATAATTATCTAGATTAGAATTTATTTTAAAGTGATCAATTTAAATCTGATTTTTTAGATAATTATAAGATAATTTAGATCTAAAAAAATATGCATGATATGATACATGAGATGTATGCAAAACATATATTAAGTTAGATCAATTTTATATATGATGTAGATCTAACTAGTTTTATAGATTTATATTTCTGATTAAGGTATTCCCCTTAGCCGTTTGGTCATAAGAATAAAGTAGGATTTAAAAGCCTTCTCCTCTCATTTGATGGGGCGTTCTTATGATGTGTAGGGGTGCTGCACGTTCATCCTTAATCAAAAATCAAGAACTTACTTTCTACAAAATCCTAGATCTTAAAATCCTAGGATTTTATTTACATGTTTTGTTTGTGAATCCTAACTTAATTAAGAATTAAGATTATGAAATATTAAATATATCTAAAATTAAGAATTTCAGATCTAAGACATATTCATAATATTGGGTTCGAGCTTGGGTAGCTCAATTAGGTCTAAGTGGTTGATCAAGCCGAATCAAGAGTTAGTTAGATGGGATCAATAGTGCTTAAATTGACCAGCCTAATAGGATTAAGTTTGGGTCAAGATCAAGTCACATGAGTGATCGATCAAGCTAAGACCTAATTAGGCTCAGTGGTTAGAATCTGGATTGTAGGCTAATCCGATTGGTTCTGGCTCAATAATTTGGTGTCTAAGGTAAGTTTGGCAGATACGACCGACTGATTTTTAATTAGGAGCTACTCGACTTGAATGTGTTCTTATCGAGTTAATGGTATATCCCTTCCATCGGTCTCACTTACCTGGCCATGTTTGTTAGCTCAATTCTGATCTTAGGTGGTCGATAATCTGAGCTAACCCATGCTATTAGGTTAGTCATAATGGTTATGACTATGTCAAGTCTAGTTTAATGAGACCTAAATCAAATCTTCTTAAGAAAAGATTAAGTCTAAGATCTTCCATCATTATAAATATGCGGGCCCTTCCCAGGGTTGATTGTTCTCGGCTTATTATAGTGGTTCAGTTGCATCGAAAAGATGCAATCATATCTATTAAGCATTGGATGCTACGGGCTGGAGGATGGATTGGGCTCAATATTCTGGATACAGTGAGAGACTCAATTAGAAATCCAATCTATGCAAATGGTGGGTCTGACTTAACTAAGAAGTGGATCAATATTCTGGGCATGGTGAGATTCATGAATTAGAGACCAAGTTTGGGTGCACCATGATTAGAGAATCATTGAACAAGAATTGTTCACTCATTGGCTAACCCATCATCAATAACTATTAGGTGAGGTGATGAGTCAATTGGTGGGACCACACCATCCACTAGAAATCATTAATCATGGAGTTTTTCGCATCTCTATAGAAGGAGTGTAGGGATCCAAGAAAATAG
>QRFJ01001538.1:0-179733 GCA_006176705.1 Cocos nucifera | reverse complement strand
TGGGGTTTTGTTTATTAAACATTGATTAAGTCTTATTACAAATCTAACTAGAAACTTTGACTCTCTACAGAAAAATGTCTGCATCCAACCCACTAGCATGAATCTTGGACACCCATAGACTGACCGAACCAAAATTATAAGATTGACTCCAGAACTTCAAATTATTTGGTTTTTGAAAAGTTAACTCATGTATTGGATGAGGACCCTCCCACTTACCAGCTCATCCATCCGCTGAATAGAGAGCGTCTAGATAAGGGGATGAACATGAAGATAACAAGGTTAGATATTACATGTTGGGCTTGATGTCTGATGAACTTCAGTGCCAACATGAAGATATCAGGATTGCTCACCAAATGTTGGCTCACTTAGAAGAGATGTTTGGTGAACAGAGTCCACGCAGCCAAGTATCAAGTCACTAAATGACTATTCAAGGATAAAATGCACCATGGCAAGTCAGTCCAAGATCATTATATTGAGATGGGACATTGGAAGAAGCTTGAGAAAGCTTGGAGTGAGGTTGGAATTGGATTATAGAGATGATAATAATTCTACAAATCTTTGACTGATGCATATGGGCAGTTCATCATGAACTACCATATTGCATAAACTTCAAAATTATTAGGCCGAACTTATGAACATGTTGGTTACCACTGAGCTTTCTATGAAAGGTTCTAAGGCTCAGTGCTTGCTATTGGAACGAACTTCTTTCCAAGAGAAAGTCTTGGAAAGAAAAAGAAGTCTGTGAAAAAGCAAAAGATGGAAGGAAGAAAGAAGAAAAAGGCAGAGCTAAAAAAGAAGGCCGCTGACAAGAAAAGTATTTCTATTGCAACAATGATGGCCACTGAAAGTGAAACTGTCCTACATACCTAGCCACTCTGAAGAATAAGAAGGAGGTAGGTCCTTCTGGAGGTATGCTCGTTATTGAGTCTAACCTTACGATTTCTTTTGCATCTAGTTGGGAGCTTGACTCTGGTTCTAGTGCTCATTTGTGCACTTTCATATAGGGTTTTGAGGATAGTAGAATGGCTTGAGGGAATGATGAGATGATCCAGCACGTCGGAAATAGAGCAAGAATTGCTGCCGTGGTGGTGGGAACATACCCTCTTCGACTACCATCTGGTTTAGTCTTAGTTTTAAAAGATTGTTATTATGTGTCTACAGCAAACAGGAATTTAATTTCTATTTCATGCCTAACACTAGAAGCCTATGTAATTAATTTTCTTAAGGACCATTGTAACATTCTTTATGAAAAAAATAAAATTGCAAATGGTTTTCTTATTAATGATCTTTATCAGTAACATATTGATGTATCTATTTTTAATATCGAGCAAAATGTGAATACCACAAAATGACTTAGGGATAGTCCAAATGATAGGTATCTATGGCACCTAAGACTAGGTCATATAGCAAAAGATAGGGTTAACAAATTGGAGAAAACTGAGCTATTAAGTCCATTGACTTCCGAGTCATATCCAATTTGTGAATCTTATCTTCATGGCAAAATGACTAAACTCTCTTTTGTAGGACATGAGGAAAGGGCCACGGATCTTCTTGCCTTAGTACATACTGATGTGTGCGGCCCATTTGATGTACCGACTAGAGGCAACTTTGTCTACTTCATAACCTTTATCGATGATTTATTTAGGTATGGGTATGTGTATCTTATGAGACACAAGTCTGAAGCTTTTGAAAAGTTCAAGAAATTCAAACATGAAGTAGAAAAGCAAACTGAAAAATCCATCAAGGTTCTTTGATCAGATCGAGGAGGTGAATACCTTAGTCGAAAATTCCTAGACTATCTCAAAAAAATGGAATAGTCTCTAAATGGACTCCACCTGGAATACCTCAACTCAACGGAGTCTCAGAATGGAGGAACCAAACCCTATTAAATATGGTCTAATCCATGATGAGCTTCACAGACCTTCCTAATTTTCTTTGGAGATATTGTTTATTAACTGCAATATACTTACTGAATAGGGCTCCTTCTAAAATCGTTTCTACCACACCGTATGAGATATGACATGGTAAGAAACCAAGTCTAAGTCATCTCAAAATTTGGGGTTGTCCGACTCATGTCAAAAGACAACAAGCGGACAAGTTAGACTTTAGGTCCTTCAAAGCTCGATTTATAGGATATCCTAAAGAGTCATTAGGTATTATTTTCTATATTTCAAAAGATCACAATGTGATTAATGAGTCCGACATGCTATCTTTTTTTCAAAAAATAGTTTATTCAAGATAGTGGCATTGGCAACAGATCAAGCTCGAGGAGAAAGTCTCACAAGAGCAACGAGCTAAAGGACCAAATGGAACTAAATTAGGTTAAGCCAATCCAATCACTACTCCTCCTCCTTGCAGATCGAAGGATTTATCCATCCCTAAGACGTACTTAGATACTATTTCAGAGGAAATTAGAGAAATATTCCTCGTAGGTAATGGGGTTCATGGTGATGATCCAAAATCTATAACGAGGTGATATCGGATATCGACTCTAAGAAAATGGTTAGAGGCAATGAAGTTAGAATTGACTATGCACTCAAACCACTGGGACCTTGGTGATACCACCAAAAGGTATGATTCTATGATGTAAATGAATCTACAAGAGAAAGATTGGTGCAGATAGAATGTAGAGACATTCAAAGCTAGATTAGTGGTAAAAGTTATAGTCAATGTGAAGGCATTGACTATCAGGATACCTTATCGCCAGTAGCTAGCTTAAAATCCATCCGCACATTGCTTGTTGTTGGCAGCCTATTTTTGATTATGAAATATGGCAAATGGATGTGAAAATGGCATTCTTAAATGGATATCTTGGGGGATATCTTTGGGCCGCCTAAGTTTCACATCCAGTGATGATGATCACAAGGTATGCAAGCTGCAAAAGTTCATATATGGATCTTAAGCAAATATCTCAGAAGCTGGAACAACTTGCTTTAATGATGTGATCAAATTGTTTAATTTCATCAAAAATGAGGAGGAGCCATGTGTCTTTAAAAAGGTCATGGGAGCACTGTTTGTCCCTTCCTTGTATTGTAACGTGGATGACATCCTTCTTATTGGAAATAATATTCCCATGTTGACCACAGTTAAAATATGGTTATCTAAAGAATTCTTCATGAAAGACCTAGGAGAAGCATCCTTTATTCTAGGAATTAAGGTCTATAGAGATAGACCGAATAAGATGCTAGGACTTTCATAAGAAAATGTACATAGAGGAAGTGCTAAAGAGGTTAAGCATGAAAAACTCTAAGAGGGGTTTGGTACCCTTCAGACATGGCATTCATCTTTCAAGAAGAGTGCCTGCAGCACCTGAGGAAATAGAACGCATGAGCAAGATCCCTTATGCTTCAGCAGTAGGGAGCCTCATGTATGCCATGTTATGTACACGATCTGATATAGCCCATGTTGTTAGTGTCACGAGTAGATATCAATCGAATCTAGGTGAAGAACACTGAACTTCTGTAAAATGTATCCTTAAAGTACTTGAGAAGAACTAAGGATATGTTGTTGATCTTTAATAATGGAGAACTCCAAGCCTAGGGGTATACGAACTCCGAATTTTATGTCCGATATAGATGATCGAAAAGTCAACATCTGAGAGTCTGTTTGTGTGCAATGATAGAGCTATCGGATGAAAAAATTTTCAAGCAGACAATAATAGCAGATTTTAACTATAGAAGTAGAATACATCGCTGCATCAGGAAGCTACAAAGGAGGCATTTTGGTATAAAGAAGTTTGCCGTAAGATCGGAGTGATGCCATCAAGATGCCATTCCCTATGTAATTGCGACAACAATGGTGTCATAGCCCTTGCCTAAGGAGCCGAGGTCTCATCAAAATCAAGCACATCAAGCGCGATACCATCTCATCCACAATTACCTCGAGAAAGGGATACGTCGAGGTCAAGAGAGTCTACTCCGCAAGATAATGCGGGGGATCCACTCACAAAGCTGTTGGCCCAGTAGAAGATCGAGCCCACCTTGAGAAAATGGGAATTTAGATTTATAGCCAATTAGCTTTAGTCAAGTGGGAGTTTGTTAGATTATTGCCCTAAAAGCTAGAATTGGCTACACTTGTAAGCACCTTTAGCGGGAAGAAATTGAATAATTTTGACTATAACATGAATACAAAATGGATTATTTTCTATCAAAATGTGTATTTAGATGGTCTGTGATACACTCTTGAAGTTCAATGTGTATGATATTTAATTTTCAAAGGGTTGAAAATTTAAGAACAAGGATTTTCATTAATTAACTCATAAAATGCTCCCTGACGCGTAGATCAATCAATGAGGATGATTGATAATCCAAAAGGTTGGGAATACAATCAACTTCTTTATAGTAGATGAGTCTTGAAGTTTATGGTGTAAGAGACACAACCGGAGTGAGAGTACCAGATACTTTGTTAGAGAATGAGGGTACATAAAGCATGACCACCTTGAGCAAGTCATAAGGAAGTCTACTTTCTTCGTCATGACTGACTCGAGCTGCAGTGGTGTGTCTGGTTCTTTGACCTGAAAGGTGCATCGACAGTCCAAACCTTGAAGGTGTTATAGTTTGGACTACACCTTGACTCAGTCTCCTAGCCATCAGAACCCTGAGGTATAAATTGGGCTATAGCATGTTCATTGTAGAAATTGAAATTGCAACACAAGAGAAAAAATCTATCTACCTCGGTGGATGAGAGGCAGCCCTATGATGATCAATGAGAATCAAAAGTCCATTAAGCCATGGCCGTGGCAGAGTAAAATAATAGAAAAGAGTTTCTATTAAGGTTTTCACATCGAACTTGAATACAAAATGATTAAATCCATAATGAATAGAAAATTAGGGTTTGACAGTTCAACCATTAACCCTAATCTGATCGGAGCTTAAGATAGAAAAACTTAATCGAACACAAGTGCTGCAAGACACGAGAAGGTTCATTTTCGCATTTTGATCGGTTGCCACCATCTGCCAAGGTGTCACTTGGTGATTTTGGGAAGCAATGAATGATTTGGATGATCGATCATTTAGAATTGTCCTAAATCAGAAAGAAAGTTTGATCCAATCGAAAGAAATTTCAATGATGTCAATGATGGAGATCGCGAACATAATCATTACCATAATTAGAATTGAAACCCTAACTAGATGCACAACAAAGATGTTTGGATCTAGATATTATCAATTGACTAAACCCAGTTTATTGATTTGAAATAGATTCATTAGATTCAAAAAAAAATCGGCTAAGCACACGAATGAGCCTAACGTTTCTCCTTAATCATCAATAAGTTATCTCGAACTGAGCAAATAAAGTTTGTACTCACTCAGGTACCTTTATACTTGGTCTGATAGGAGCTTGTCGCAAAGTTAAGAAAAAGATTGTCTTATTTATAAGATAAATTTGAGATAACACCTATCATTTTCCGTCATCTGCTAATTCTTGTCCTTTGACTTTAGTCAAGACGATTGACCTTGAACATTCGACATCTGCCCATGTGTCATGCACCTATTGGAAGAGTAGAATAGAGCTTATCCTTACTAGATATTGGAAGGAAAAGGACATGCCTAGGGAGGCAATCGCGCCCAATGGATAGGGATGACTTTGGAGTCCCATACGGATGGGACTCTAGTTGCTTCTTGGTTTCTACTTAAGGTGGCCCATAACTATAGACTTTGATCAGTCTTAAAGCATCATCTAAGGATGATAGAGAGACTCTCATCTGATTAGATTAAGGTTTATTCATCCCACCGAATCAGAATTAAATCTGATTGCACGAAGCAACGTGATTGGTCCGGGATGATGTGGCACTGGCATATGCAAAAGGGTCTATTATAAACCCTAATCTGCAAACCCAACTTTTATAAGGTTTTCTCTTAGCCATGCCTAAAGCTGCCCTCTCCTCCTCCATGCCATCTTCTGATCCTCTCTATCCTTCATGCCCCAAAGAAAAGTTAGGCTCAAATTTGGGTGCGATCCAAACAAAAAAAAAGCTGACGAGAAAAAGGAAGAAGGTAGCACTACTCAGAGACGACGTAGATCTTCAAAAAAAAAGAAATTTTGAAAATCCTCACAAATTAAATTCAGATCTGATTTTTTGGAAAAAGGCGATAAAGAAGGAGAAGATCTCCAATGCTCTAGCCTAAGTGAATATCGGTAAGAAGGCCAGGCGCTTGCATGCTTAGATCCAGAATCTCCAGGCAATCAGTAGAATCATCAAGGTAATTTGATTATCCAACAATCAAAGATATAAATTAAATTAGATTAATTTATTTATTTTATTTATTAGATCGATAAAATTAAATTTGAAACAATCTCAGATCTAATCTGGATACATGAGAGAAATTTTGAAATTTTAATCTCTCTTGATCCGATCAAATTTGAACGACTTGGTCAAAAAATCAGATTTTCTTCAAACAATTTATATGGAAGCAACCATTTTATTTTCACATCCAGTGTGGTGATTCATAAAGATCTACAAGCTGCAAAAGGTCGCATCTATGGAACTCAAGCAAGCATTTTGGAGTGGAATACCTTGATGTAATTATCTCATTTGGTTTCAAATCAGAACAAGGAAGAAATCAAGTGTGTTCAAGAAGGTCAGGGGAGCATTGTTGTCTTCCCTCAATTGTAATGTGGATGACATCCTCTCTGATTGAGAATGGATATTTTCTGCTGACATAAGGTCAAAGTATGGTATCTAAAAAAATGTTCTAAATGACAAGACCTAGATAAGGCATCCTTCTTTTTTAAGATCTATAGGGATAGAACTAAAAAGAGGATGCTGGGTCTCATCAATAGAAGAGGTGTTAAGAGGTTCAGCATGGTGAAACTCTAAAAAGTCCAAGGGTATGCAGACCAGACCTATGTCTAATTAAGATGATCGAAAGTCGATGTCTAAAAGTTTGTTCCTCGTGCACTGGTAGTACCGTAAGTTTGAAGAGTTTTCATAGAAAATGGTTTCACCTATTCCGCGATTACCTCGAGAAGGATACATCGAGGTTAATGAGAGTCGATCCACAGACCATGTGTTGCCCATTGACGAAAACCTTTAGGCCTGCAAAAGATCCAAGCCACATTGAGAAGATGGGACTTAAAGATTTGTAGCTAATTGACTTTTTTAGGTCAAGTATGGGAGTTTGTTAGATGTATGCCCTAGAAGCTAAGATTTTGGCTGACACTTGTTAATACTTTCTAGAGAAATTTTCATAATTTAATTTAAAATTAATTAAAAAAAAATTATTTATTCTATACATTGTGTATAAAAATATCTGTGATACATCCATTGATTAATAGGCATGAATAACATATATTCTCACAGAGTTGAAGAATTTTAAGGCATGTGTTATATAATTAACTCATATTTTACTTCAATTCGTAGGATCAATCATGAGGATGATGATTGATCCAAAAGATCGGTATACGATCGATTTCTAGGATAGAAAGTCTTGAGTCTATGGTATGGAGACATCGAGTAGAGACAGAAATACTCGTTAGAGATGAGGGCATTGAAGTGTGACCCCCTTGAGCAGTCATAAGGGAAGGCCTACCTTCTATCGATACTAGCTTGATGCTGCAAACGTGTGTCTAGTTCTTTGACCTGAAAGGTGCATCGATAGTTCAACCTTAAGGATATTATAGTTTGACTACACCAATAACTCGTCTCGCTAACATTCGAAATCCTGAGGTGTATTTGCTATAGCATGTTCATTGTAGAATTAGTCACACCAAAGTTGGGATCTATCAACCTCGTAGAGGAGGGAGTAGTCCTATGATGATCATAAGAATCGAGTCCTAACACCCATGGCCATGGTATGTAAAATAATAGAACAGAAGTTTCTATTAGAAATTTCAATCGAACTCAAAAATCGAATGATTCTTCATAATGACGGGTGTTGGAATTTTGAATGAGCTTACCTTTATACCCTAATTCCATCGGAGCTCATGTAGAAGAACCCAATCATATTAGGTAGCGCATCGAGAGGTTCATTATTCGCTCTGATGGGTGCCACCAAATATACTGCTAAGTGTCATTGATGGATTTTGGGATCAATTAGAATTGTCTTGATGGATGGATGTTCTAAAATGAGTGAATCGAAAGAGTTCTAGTCCATCGAAAAAGATGGTTTCGATGAATGTCAATGATGGAGATCATTGAACATGTCCATTACCATACAGAACTAACACTTAACTAGATCCACATAACAGGGTTTGGAATTTGGATGTTATCAATTGAGATAATCCAGTCGATTGATTGGTTTATGATCTAATTAGGTCAAAGGAAATTATGCTAGCACATGATTGAGCCAAAAATTCTTCTTCTTAGTTATTTCTGATCATCTCAACTAAGCCAAATTGAATTTGGCTCATCCAGGAGCCTTGTATAGGTTTGTCCTAGTCTGATGAACTGTCAGATTAAGAAAATCTTGTCCTAAACGTATCTAGGCTTGTCCAATCATCGGATGAAAATAGGACAAGACCTGCTAATTGTGAAACTTTTTGGATAAGGCTTATTCGAATAACTATAGGGAATTTATCTTGATCTGATTGGACCTTGTCCTGGCCCTAATCAAGACTTGTCCTAAATCCCATTAAGATGGAACAAGATAAGAGTTGTCTTTTCCATATTAGGATTTGTCCTAAAATCATAAAGATAAAATTTTGACAAGCCTCTCCCGAAAAATTCTAGATGGATTTTTCTTGATCTAACTAGAATGCGAGTTCTGGTCTGATCAAGAATTGTTCTAACTTGATTAGGACTTGACATAAATCTATTAGATGGGAATTTGAAAAGATTTGTCTTAATCCAATAAGATGGGAAATAGACAAGGGTCAAATGTTGACCGAAAAAAACAGTATGCAGGAAAGAAGAGATATGGCGTGCACCCCCCTAAAGAAATTTATCTGAGGGTGCCACGTCCAATATGGATATTAAATAGGAATAAGGGGTTGCACTCCCTTTGACGCGTGTGCCCCATAATGGATATGTAATGGAGGGTCGGCCATTCAAATCAAAAGTTTGAATGGGTCAAAAGTTTGAATGTTCAAACTCTTGGGAGATAAGAGTTGTGCGCCACCTAATCTTATCCCAAATTATTCCACACCATTTTCCTTCATTTTTGTATGAAAAAATATCTAAAAAAAAAGTGGGTGTGGGCATGGAGAATTATGGAGGAGTCCTTCTACAGTTAAACTTGACCTGTTCAAAGTTTTATATGCAAGGGACTTTTAACCAAGGTCTATAAATAGGGCCTTGCGCAAGCTCTGTGGATCAACATTTCTTCTATGGTGAAGCAGCTAACAAAATCTTCAATCTTCTTGCTCCTCATCTGAATCCTCTCCTCTCTCCAAGCCCAAAAAGTTGGGCAAAAAACCTATGAGTAAAGATCAAGTCCCATTGGCATGAGATCAAGCGAGAGGACGTACGGTGTTTGTGAGACGAACGCACAACCTTGGAGTTCATTTTAAAGGCTCTACGAGAAGATATCAGATCTATCTTTAGAGATCAATCTAAAAGGAGAGATTCCAAATCTAATCCGAGTAGATATTAGTAGAGGCCGAGCATGTGCAACAGCTCAAATCAGAATCTCAGATCAGTGCGTCATTAAAAAAGATCATCACAATGGTAAATAGTTTTTATCCGATCAGGTGATAACTATTATCATAATTTTTATTTTTATTTTTTTTACTTCTAAATTTTAGATCAATTTAATCAATTTAGAACTCTCATATCTGATCAGATCAATTAAAAAAAAAAATTAAAAATTATTACTGCAAATCTGATCCGATAATGCAACCTGTGCAGGAAAAACCCAATTTTTCTTTCATTCCCATCTTTTAATGCGAAGCTTCATACTTGCTATAGGCAAAGACAGTCCGACTACTTAGTGAGAAATACTTGAAAACTTTTTATATTTTAAAATTTTTAATTGAGAAATATATAAGTTGCCCTAAAACATAAGTCCATAAAAAGTAAACTCTTCTTTGATGTTGGTAGGAAAAAAATTAGAAATGCTCAAGAAAAAAATTATTTATATTCTAGATTACTTTTAATTGAATTTTTTAAATACTTAACCCTCAATATATCACAAAATTCTCTGGATCTGTGTATTAATATTTTTTAAAATGCCTTAGTTCAACTGAATTCTTAAGCATGAATTGAGTGTCTAATTCTAAGATACTAACTTCTTCCCGAGATTTTAAAAATTTAAAAATTTTTATTACTCTCAACCCTCCCCCAACTAAATCAATATGTCTCCAATGAGAAAGAAAAATAAAAGATGCAATAAAGAATAGGAAAGAAATAACCTGCTTAATGTATTTTCAGTCCAGCATGATTTTGAAAATTTGCTCTCCTACCAACTTATTCAACATAGGCCTAAAAAAAAAAATAAAACTAAAAAAAGATAAATTAGATGCAAAAAAAACTAAATATTAGGATTGCCCTCCTAATAGCGCTAAAGTTACAGTCTTCAATCATATAATGTAAGCTTACCTATCTAAATATCAAAATTAGTGGAAAAAATTCAAATAGTTTTGGGATTGCCAATCTCAGAAGATGACCTTATGATCCTTTAATTGATAATTTCATTGCTAATTTTCAGAAAGATATGATGCGACTTCATCCTCAAGACCCTTGTTTGTTAAGAATTCCTTCTATTTATTTTTCTAAAATACTCATGATTGAGTTTTTTTTGGGTTAGAGTTAAGTCTAATGGAATGGAATAGTCGAAGGAATGTTTTTTGGTTTCTGAACATTCATTTAAAATATAACATAAAAGATGGCTTTCGATTCTGAAAGTAAAATTAATATAAATCTTGCTTAAACAACTTCATTAGCTTCATTGCATCCTCTTGCTCTTTAAATGGAAAGAATCGACATCTTAGAAAATTGAAGATAAAATATGGACTTTAAGATTTAATAAAGTCTCAAGGTAAACATCTTATTCGCTTCTTTTCTTTGTCTGTCTTAACCATTAGATTGGAACAGCATCAGTACTAATTCCGAACTCAGATTCTTTTATATGGTTAGTCCTCAAGTAAATAATCTCTTTTTAAATTTTTAATTTTGCTAAAGCATCAGTACGTAGCCTCTCTCACCTATCTTGATAATGGGTTCTTTAACAATCCTACCACTTCATAATTTAGAATTAACTTTATGCATTCCTCAAAAATTGAGATTCATTAGATGAACATTAGATTGATAATTAAATCCCAGATGGTTGATAAATATTAAGCTGAATTATTTATGGGATTTTACTATCAACTAGTTCAATAATTGAACCTGTTCTCTCCTCGGTAGAACTCAGCTAATTATCCTTTTAATACTTCTAGCTTGGCGATGAAATCATTGTTAATCAAAAATCAGTTTTTGAAAGTTAATTAAATCTATCATCAGAGATCTAAGACATATTCATAATATTGGGTTCGGCTTGGGTAGCTCAATTAGGTCTAAGTGGTTGATAACCGAATCAAGAGTTGGTTAGATGGGATCAATAGTGCTTAAATTGACCAGCCTAATAGGATTAAGTCTGGTCAAGATCGAGTCACGTGAGTGATCGATCAAGCTAGACCTAATTAGGCTCAGTGGTTAGAATCTGGATTGTAGGCTAATCCGATGGTTCTGGCAATAATTTGGTGTCTAAGGTAAGTTTGGCAGATACGACCGACTGATTTTTAATTAGGAGCTACTCGACTTGAATGTGTTCTTATCGAGTTAATGGCATATCCCTTCCATCGGTCTCACTTACCTGGCCATGTTTGTTAGCTAATTCTGATCTTAGGTGTCGATAAATCTGAGCTAACCCATGCTATTAGGTTAGTCATAATGGTTGACTATGTCAAGTCTAGTTTAATGAGACCTAAATCAAATCTTTTAAGAAAAGATTAAGTCTAAGATCTTCCATCATTATAAATATGCGGGCCCTTCCCAGGGTTGATTGTTCTCGGCTTATTATAGTGGTTCAGTTGCATCGAAAAGATGCAATCATATCTATTAAGCATTGGATGCTACGGGCTGGAGGATGGATTGGGCTCAATATTCTGGATACAGTGAGAGACTCAATTAGAAATCCAATCTATCAAATGGTGGGTCCTGACTTAACTAAGAGTGGATCAATATTCTGGGCATGGTGAGATTCATGAATTAGAGACCAAGTTTGGGTGCACCATGATTAGAGAATCATTGAACAAGAATTGTTCACTCATTGGCTAACCCATCATCAATAACTATTAGGTGAGGTGATGAGTCAATTGGTGGGACCACACCATCCACTAGAAATCATTAATCATGGAGTTTTTCGCATCTCTATAGAAGGAGTGTAGGGATCCAAGAAAATAGTGGGAGCTAATTTGTTTAAAAATAAAACTCCTAAACAAATTGATTAAGTCTTAATTACAATATCTAACTAGAAACTTTGACTCTCTACAGAAAAATGTCTGCATCCAACCCACTAGCATGAATCTTGGACACCCATAGACTGACCGAACCAAATTATAAAGATTGACTCCAGAACTTCAAAATTATTTTGGATTTTGAAAAGTTAACTCATGTATTGGATCAGGACCCTCCCACCTTACCAGCTCATCCATCCGCTGAATAGAGAGCGTCTCTAGATAAGGGGATGAATGAAGATAACAAGGTTAGATATTACATGTTGGGCTTGATGTCTGATGAACTTCAGTGCCAACATGAAGATATCAGGATTGCTCACCAAATGTTGGCTCACTTAGAAGAGATGTTTGGTGAACAGAGTCACGCAGCCAAGTATCAAGTCACTAAATGACTATTCAAGGATAAAATGCAGCATGGGCAGTCAGTCCAAGATCATTATCTGATGATGAGCAAGGACTTGGAAGAGCTTGAGAAGCTTGGAGTGAGGTTGGAATTGGATCTATAGAATGATATAATTCTACAATCTTTGACTGATGCATATGGGCAGTTCATCATGAACTACCATATGCATAAACTTCAAAATTTCTTAGCCGAACTTATGAACATGTTGGTTACCACTGAGCTTTCTATGAAAGGTTCTAAAGGCTCAGTGCTTGCTATGGAACGAACTTCTTCCAAGAGAAAGTCTTTTGGAAAAAAAGTCTGTGAAAAAGCAAAAGATGGAGGAAGAAAGAAAAAAAGGCAGAGCTAAAAAGAAGCGTGATAAAAAAAGTATTCTATTGCACAATGATGGCCACTGAAAGTGAAACTTCATACCGCCATCTGAAGAATAAGAAGAGGTAGGTCTTCTGGGGTATGCTCGTTATTGAGTCTAACCTTACGATTTCTTTTGCATTCAGTTGGGAGCTTGATCTGGTTCTGGTGCTCATTTGTGCACTTCCATATAGGTCTTAGGATAGGAAGCTGATGATAAGATGATCCGCACGTGAAAATAGAAGCAAGAATTGCTGCATGGTGGTGGGAACATCCCTTCGACTACCATTGGTTTAGACTTAGTTTAAAAGATTGTTTTATGTGTCCAGCAAACAAATTTAATTTCTTTCATGCTAACACTAAGCCTATTAATTTTTTTCCTAAGACCATTGTACTTTTATGAAATAAAAATTGCAAATTTTTCTTATTAATGATTTTATCAGTTCATATTGATGTTCTATTTTTAATATGAGAAATGTGAATACCACAAATGACTAGGGATAGTCAAATGATAGGTATCTATGGCACCTAAGACTAGGTCATATAGCAAGATAGGGTTAACAAATTGGAGAAAATGGCTATAAGTCTTTGACTTCCGAGTCATATCCAATTTAGTGAATCTTATTTCATGGATGACTAAACTCCCTTTGTAGGACATGGGAAAGGGCCACGGATCTTCTTGCTAGTACATACTGATGTGTGCGGCCATTTGATGTACCGACTAGAGGCAACTTTGTCTACTTCATAACCTTTATCGATGATTTATTTAGGTATGGGTATGTGTATCTTATGAGACACAAGTCTGAAGCTTTTGAAAAGTTCAAGAAATTCAAACATGAAGTAGAAAAGCAAACTGAAAAAATCCATGGTTTTGATCAGATGAGGAGGTGAATACCTTAGTCGAAAATTCTAGACTATCTCAAAAAATGAATAGTCTCTAAATGGACTCCACCTGGAATACTCAACTCAACGGAGTCTCAGAATGGAGGAACCAAACCCTATTAAATATGGTCTAATCCATGATGAGCTTCACAGACCTTCCTAATTTTCTTTGGAGATATTGTTTATTAACTGCAATATACTTACTGAATAGGGCTCCTTCTAAAATCGTTTTTACCACACCGTATGAGATATGACATGGTAAGAAACCAAGTCTAAGTCATCTCAAAATTTGGGGTTGTCCGACTCATGTCAAAAGACAACAAGCGGACAAGTTAGACTTTAGGTCCTTCAAAGCTCGATTTATAGGATATCCTAAAGAGTCATTAGGATATTATTTCTATATTTCAAAAGATCACAATGTGATTATGAGTCGACATGCTATCTTTTTTGAAAAATAGTTTATTCAAGATAGTGGCATTGGCAAGCAGATCAAGCTCGAGGAGAAAGTCTCACAAGAGCAACGAGCTAAGGACCAAATGGAACTAAATTAGGTTAAGCCAATCCAATCACTACCTCCTCCTCCTTGCAGATCGAAAAGGATTTTTCATCCCCCTAAGACGTACTTAGATACTATTTCAGAGGAAATAGAGAAAATATTCCTCGTAGGTAATGGGGTTCATGGTGATGATCCCAAAATCTATAACGAGGTGATATCGGATATCGACTCTAAGAAATGGTTAGAGGCAATGAAGTTAGAAATTGACTTGATGCACTCAAACCAAGTCTGGACCTTGGTAGATCCACCAAAAGGTATGATATCTATTGGATGTAAATGAATCTACAAGAGAAAGATTGGTGCAGATGAGAATGTAGAGACATTCAAAGCTAGATTAGTGGTAAAAGGTTATAGTCAATGTGAAGGCATTGACTATCAGGATACCTTATCGCCAGTAGCTATGCTTAAATCCATCCGCACATTGCTTGTTGTTGCAGCCTATTTTGATTATGAAATATGGCAAATGGATGTGAAAATGGCATTCTTAAATGGATATCTTGAGGAAGATATCTATATGGAACAGCCGCTAAGTTTCACATCCAGTGATGATGATCACAAGGTATGCAAGCTGCAAAAGTTCATATATGGACTTAAGCAAATATCTCAGAGCTGGAACACTTGCTTTAATGATGTGATCAAATTGTTTAATTTCATCAAAAATGAGGAGGAGCCATGTGTCTTTAAAAAGGTCAGTGGGAGCACTGTTGTCTTCCTTGTATTGTACGTGGATGACATCCTTCTTATTGGAAATAATATTCCCATGTTGACCACAGTTAAAATATGGTTATCTAAAGAATTCTTCATGAAAGACCTAGGAGAAGCATCCTTTATTCTAGGAATTAAGGTCTATAGAGATAGACCGAATAAGATGCTAGGACTTTCATAGAAGATGTACATAGAGGAAGTGCTAAAGAGGTTTAGCATGAAAAACTCTAAGAGGGGTTTGGTACCCTTCAGACATGGCATTCATCTTTCCAAGAAGATGTGCCCTAGCACACCTGAGGAAATAGAACGCATGAGCAAGATCCCTTATGCTTCAGCAGTAGGGAGCCTCATGTATGCCATGTTATGTACACGATCTGATATAGCCCATGTTGTTAGTGTCACGAGTAGATATCAATCGAATCTAGGTGAAGAACACTGAACTTCTGTAAAATGTATCCTTAAGTACTTGAGAAGAACTAAGGATATGTTGTTGATCTTTAATAATGGAGAACTCCAAGTCTAGGGGTATACGAACTCGAATTTTATGTCCGATATAGATGATCGAAAGTCAACATCTGAGAGTCTGTTTGTGTGCAATGATAGAGCTATCGGATGAAAAAATTTCAAGCAGACAATAATAGCAGATTTTACTATAGAAGTAGAATACATTGCTGCATCAGAAGCTACAAAGGAGGCATTTTGGTATAAGAAGTTTGCCGTAGAGATCGGAGTGATGCCATCAGATGCCATTCCTATGTATTGCGACAACAATGGTGTCATAGCCCTTGCTAAGGAGCCGAGGTCTCATCAGAAATCCAAGCACATCAAGCGGCGATACCATCTCATCCACAATTACCTCGAGAAGGGATACGTCGAGGTCAAGAGAGTCTACTCCGCAGATAATGCGGGGGATCCACTCACAAAGCTGTTGGCCCAGTAGAAGATCGAAGCCCACCTTGAGAAGATGGGATTTAGATTTATAGCCAATTAGCTTTAGGTCAAGTGGGAGTTTGTTAGATATATGTGCCCTAGAAGCTAGAATTGGCTGACACTTGTAATGCACCTTTAGGGGTAAAATTATAATTTTGACTATAAATAATAAATGGATTATTTTCTATCATAAATGTGTATTTAGTGTCTGTGATACATCCTTTGAGTTAATGGTAATGATAATTCTTATTTTCAAGGGTTGAAAATTTAAGACAAGAATTTTCATTATTAACTCATAAAATGCTCCTGACCGTAGAATCATCATGAGGATGATGATTAATCCAAAAGGTTGGGATACAATCACTTCTTTATAGTAGATGAGTCTTGAGTTTATGGTGTAGAGACACCGGAGTGAGAGTACAGATACTTGTTAGAGAATGAGGGTACTAAGCATGACCACCTTGAGCAGTCATAAGGAAGTCTACTTTCTCGTCAATGACTGACTCGAGCTGCAGTGGTGTGTCTGGTTCTTTGACCTGAGGTGCATCGACAGTCCACCTTGAAGGTGTTATAGTTTGACTACACCATGACTCAGTCTCCTAGCCATTCAGAACCCTGAGGTATATATTGGCTATAGCATGTTCATTGTAGAAATTGAATTGCACCAAGAGAAAATCTATCTACCTCGGTGGATGAGGAGCAGCCCTATGATGATCATGAGAATCAAGTCCATAAGCCCATGGCCGTGGCAGAGTAAAATAATAGAAAGAGTTTCTATTAAGGTTTTCACATCGAACTTGAATCAAATGATTAAATCATATGATAGAAATTAGGGTTTGACAAAGTTCACCTTAACCCTAATCTGATCGGAGCTTAAGATAGAAAAACTTAATCACACAAGTTGCTGCACCGAGAGGTTCATTTTCCATTTTGATCGGTTGCCACCATATACTGCTAGGTGTCACTGGTGGATTTTGGGAGCAATTAGAATGATTTGGATGATCGATCATTTAGATTGTCTAAATCAGAAGAGTTTTGATCCATCGAAAGAAATTTCAATGATGTCAATGATGGAGATCGCGACATATCCCATTACCATATAGAATTGAACCTAACTAGATCACACAAACAAGAGTTTGGATCTAGATATTATCAATTGGACTAACCCAGTTTAATTGATTTGAATTAGATTCAATTAGATTCAAAAAAATCGTGCTAGCACACGATTGAGCCTAACGTCTCCTTTTATTATCATCATAAGTTATCTCGACTGAGCCAAATAAGTTTGTACTCACTCAGGTACCTTTACTTGGTCTGATAGGAGCTTGTCCAGGTTAGAAAAAGATTGTCTTAATTTATAAGATAAATTTGAGATAACACCTATCATTTTCCGTCATCTGCTAATTCTTGTCCTTTGACTTTAGTCAAACGTTGACCTTTGACACTTCGACATCTGCCCATGTGTCATGCACCTATTGGAGAGTAGATAGAGCTTATCCCCTTACTAGATATTGGAAAGGAAAAGGTACATGCCTAGGGAGGCATGCGCCCATGGATAGGGATGACTGGAGTCCCATACGGATGGGACTCTAGGTTGCTTCTTGGTTTCTACTTAGGTGGCCCATAACTATAGACTTTGATCAGTCTTAAGCATCATCTAAGGATGAATTAGAGAGACTCTCATCTGATTAGATTAGGTTATGTCATCCCACCAATCAGATTTAAATCTGATTGCACGAAGCAACGTGATTGGTCGGGATGATGTGGCACTGCATAGTGCAAAAGGGTCTATATAAACCCTATCTGCACCCAACTTTTATAGAGTTTTCTCTTAGCCATGCCCTAAAGCTGCCCCTCTCCCTCCTCCATGCCATCTTCTGATCCTCTCTCTCCTCTCCATGCCCAAAGAAAGTTAGGCTTCAATTTGGTGCGATCCAAACAAAAAAAAGCTGACGAGAAAGGAAGAAGGTAGCACTACTACAGAGACGACTGTAGATCTTCAAAAGAAATTTTGAAAATCCTCCAAATTAAATTCAGATCTGATTTTTGGAAAGGCGATAAAGAAGGAGAAGATCTCCAAATCTAGCCTAAGTGAATATCGGTAGAGGCCAGGCGCTTGCATGGCTAGATCCAGAATCTCAGGCAATCAGTAGGATCATCAAAAGGTAATTTGATTATCCAACATCAAGATATAAATTAAATTAGATTTAATTTATTTTTATTTTTATTTATTAGATCGATAAAATTAAATTTGAAACATCTCAGATCTAATCTGGATACATGAGAGAAATTTTTGAAATATCTCTCTTGATCCGATCAAATTTGAACGAACTTGGTCCAAAAAATCAGGATTTTTCCTTCAACAATTTATATGGAACAACCATTTATTTTCACATCCAGTGATGGTGATCATAAAGATCTACAAGCTGCAAAGGTCCATCTATGGACTCAAGCAAGCATTTTGGAGTTGGAATACTTGATGTAATTATCTCATTTGGTTTCATCAAGAACAAGGAGAAATCAAGTGTGTTCAAGAAGGTCAGTGGGAGCATTGTTGTCTTCCTCATATTGTATGTGGATGACATCCTCCTGATTGAGAATGATATTTTCATGCTGACATAGGTCAAAGTATGGTTATCTAAAAAATTTTCTATGACAGACCTAGATAAGGCATCCTTCTTTTTAAGATCTATAGGGATAGACTAAAGAGGATGCTGGGTCTCTCAAATAGAAGAGGTGTTGAAGAGGTTCAGCATGGTGAACTCTAGGTCCAAGGGTATGCAGACTCAGACCTTATGTCTAATTAAGATGATCGAAAGTCGATGTCTAAAAGTTTGTTCCTGTGCACTGGTAGTACCGTAAGTTTGAAGAGTTCCAAGAAAATGGTTTCACCTAATCCGCGATTACCTCGAGAAGGATACATCGAGGTTATGAGAGTCGACTCCACAGACCATGTGGTTGACCCATTGACGAAACCTTTAGGCCTGCAAAAGATCCAAGCCCACCTTGAGAAGATGGGACTTAGATTTGTAGCTAATTGACTTTAGGTCAAGTAGGAGTTTGTTAGATGTATGCCCTAGAAGCTAGATTGGCTGACACTTGTTAAATACTTTCTAGAGAAATTTTCATAATTTTAATTTAAAATTAATTAAAAAATTATTTATTCTATTACATTGTGTATAAAATATCTGTGATACATCCATTGAGTTAATAGGCATGATAACATATATTCTCACGAGTTGAGAATTTAAGGCATGTGTTATCATAATTAACTCATAATTTACTTCCAATCGTAGGATCATCATGAGGATGATGATTGATCCAAAAGATCGGTATACGATCGATTTCTTAGGATAGATAAGTCTTGAGTCTATGGTATGGAGACATCGGAGTAAGAGTACAGATACTCGTTAGAGAATGAGGGCATTGAGTGTGACCACCTTGAGCAGTCATAAGGGAGCCTACCTTCTCATCGATGACTAGCTTGATGCTGCAACGTGTGTCTAGTTCTTTGACCTGAGGTGCATCGATAGTTCACCTTAAGGATATTATAGTTTGACTACACCATAACTCGGTCTCCTAACCATTCGAAATCCTGAGGTGTATATTGGCTATAGCATGTTCATTGTAGGAATTAGATCACACCAAGTTGGGATCTATCAACCTCGGTAGAGGAGGAGTAGTCCTATGATGATCATAAGATCGAGTCCTAAAACCCATGGCCATGGTATTGTAAAATAATAGAAAGAAGTTTCTATTAGAATTTCATATCGAACTCAAATCGAATGATTCATTCATATGACGGGTGTTGGATTTGATGAGCTTACCTTAACCCTAATTCCATCGGAGCTCATGGTAGAAGAACCCAATCATATAGGTAGCTGCATCGAGAGGTTCATTATTCGGTTCTGATGGGTTGCCACCATATACTGCTAAGTGTCATTGATGGATTTTGGGATCAATTAGAATTGTCTTGATGATGGATGATTCTAATTGAGTGAATCGAAAGAGTTCTAGTCCATCGAAAGATGTTTCGATGATGTCAATGATGGAGATCATGACATGTCCCATTACCATACAGAACTAAACTTAACTAGATCACATAAACAAGGGTTTGGATTTGGATGTTATCAATTGAGCTAATCCAGTTCGATTGATTTGGTTTAGATCTAATTAGGTTCAAGGAAATTATGCTAGCACATGATTGAGCCAAACATTCTTCTTCTATAGTATTTCTGGATCATCTCAACTAAGCCAAATTGAATTTGGCTCATCCAGGAGCCTTGTATAGGTTTGTCCTAGTCTGACTGAAACTGTCCAGATTAGAAAAATCTTGTCCTAACCTGATCTAGGCTTGTCCTAATCCATCGGATGAAAATAGGACAAGACCTGCTAATTTGTGAAACTTTTTGGATAAGGCTTATTCGAAAACTCTATAGGGATTTATCTTGATCTGATTGGACCTTGTCCTGGCCTAATCAAGACTTGTCCTAAATCCCATAAGATGGGAACAAGATAAGAGTTGTCTTTTCCATATTAGGATTTGTCCTAAAATCATAAGATAAAATTTGGACAAGCCTCTCCCGAAAATTCTAGATGGATTTTTCTTGATCTAACTAGATCGAGTTCTGGTCTGATCAAGAATTGTTCTAACTTGATTAGGACTTGACATAAATCTATTAGATGGGATTTGAAAAGATTATGTCTTAATCCCATAAGATGGGAATAGGACAAGGGTCAAATGTTGACCCAGTATGCAGGAAAGAAGAGATATGGCGTGCACCCCCTAGAATTTATCTGAGGGTGCACGTCCATATGGGATTTACATGAGGAATAAGGGGTGCACTCCCCTTTTGACCGTGTGCCCCATATGGATATGTATGGAGGTGTCCCATTCAAATCAAGTTTGAATGGGTCAAAAGTTTGAATAGTTCAAACTCTTGGGAGATAAGAGTTGTGCGCCAACCTAATCTTATCCCAAATTATTCCACACCATTTTCCTTCATTTTTGTATGAAAAAAATCTGAAAAAAAGTGGGTGTGGGGCATGGAGATTATGGAGGAGTCCTTCTACAAGTTAAACTTTGACCTGTTCAAAGTTATATGCAAAGGGACTTTTAACCAGGTCTATAAATAGGGCCTTGCGCAAGCTACTGTGCATCACGATTTCTCTATGGTGAAGCACTACCAAAATCTTCATCTTCTTGCCTCCCTCATCTGATCCTCTCCCTCTTCTCCATGCCCAAAAGTTGGGCAAAACCTATGAGTAAAGATCAAGTCCCATTGGCATGAAGATCAGCGAGAGACGACGGTGTTTGTGAGACGAACGCACAACCTTTGGAGTTCATTTTAAAGGCTCTACGAGAAGATATCAGATCTAATCTTTAGAGATCAGATCTAAAAGGAGGAGACTTCCAAATCTAATCCGAGTAGATATTGGTAGAGGCCGAGCATGTGCACAGCTCAATCAGAATCTCAGATCAGTCGTCAGATCATCACAATGGGTAAATAGTTTATCCGATCAGGTGATAACTATTATCACTATTTTTATTTTTATTTTTATTTTACTTCTAAATTTTAGATCAATTTAATCAAATTTAAGAACTCTCATATCTGATCAGATCATAAAAAAAAAAATTAAAATTATTTTACTGCAAATCTGATCCGATCAGATGCATCCTGTGGCAGGAAAAACCCAATTTTTCTTTCATTCCCATCTTTTAATGCGAAGCTTCATACTTGCTTAGGCAAAGAAGTCCGACTACTTAGTGAGAAATACTTGAAAACTATTTTATTTTAAATTTTTTTAATATGAAGAAATATATAGTTGCCCTACATAAGTCCATAAAAAGTAAACTCTTCTTTGATGTTGGTAGGAAAAATTAGAAATGCTCAAGAAAAATTATTTATATTCTAGACTTAACTCTTTATTGAATTTTTTTAATACTTAATCCCTCAATATATCACAAATTCTCTGATCTGTGTATTAATATTTTT
Source organism: Cocos nucifera (assembly GCA_006176705.1). Classification (NCBI taxonomy): domain Eukaryota; kingdom Viridiplantae; phylum Streptophyta; class Magnoliopsida; order Arecales; family Arecaceae; genus Cocos; species Cocos nucifera. The sequence continues at coordinate 157,538 of QRFJ01001538.1, read as the reverse complement.
TAAAAATGCTTAGTTCAACTTGATTCTTAAGCATAATTGAGTGTCTAAATTCTAAATACTAACTTCTTCGAGGATTTTAAAAATTTAAAAATTTTTATTACTCTCCCCCTCCCCCCAACTTAATCAATATTGTCTTCAATGGAGAAAGAAAAATAAAAGATGCAATAAAGAATAGGAAAGAAAATACCTGACTTAATGTATTTTCAGTCCAGCATGATTTTGAAAATTTGGCTCTCCCTCCAACTTATTCAACATAGGCCTAAAAAAAAAATAAACTAAAAAGATAAATTAGATGCAAAAAAACTAAATATTAGGATGCCTCCTAATAAGCGCTAAGTTTACTGTCTTCAATCAGATATAATGTAGCTTACCTATCCTATATCAAAAATTAGATTGATAAATTCAAATAGTTTTGGATTGCCAATCTCAGGAAGATGACTTATGATCCCTTTATTGATAAATTCATTGCTAATTTCAGAAAGATATGATGCGACTTCAATCTCAGACCCTTGTTTGTTAAGAATTTCTTCTATTTATTTTTCTAAAATACTCATGAATTGAGTTTTTGGGTTAGGAGTTAAGTCTAATGGAATGGATAGTCGAAGGATGTTTTTTGGTTCTGAACATTCAAATTTAAATATAACTAAAGATGGCTTCGATTCTGAAAGTAAATTAATATAATCTTGCTTAAACAACTTCATTAGCTCCTCATTGCATGCCTCTTGCTCTTTATGGAAAGAATCGACATCTAGAATTGAAGAAAATAGGACTTTAGATTTATAAGTCTCAGGTAAATCATCTATTCTCTTCTTTTCTTTGTCTGTCTTACTTAGATTGGAACCAGCATCAGTACTAATTCCGAACTCAGATTCTTTTATATGGTTAGTCTCAGTAATAATCTCTTTTTTTAAATTTTTAATTTTTGCTAGCATCAGTACTAGCCTCTCTCACCTAATCTTGATATGGGTTCTTAACAATCCTACCACTTCTAAATTTAGAAATTACTTTAGCATTCTCAAATTAGAGATTCTTAGATGGAACATTAGATTGATAATTAAATCCAGATGGTTGATAAATATTAGCTGAATTATTTATGGGATTTACTATCAACTAGTTCAATAATTGACCTAGTTCTCTCCTCATGGTAGACTCAGCTAATTATCCTATTTATACTTCTAGCTTGGCGATGAATCATTGTTAAGTCAAAATCAGTTTTTGAAGTTAATTAAATCTATCATCAGCTAGATTGGTTTGTTGAGGAGGTAGATATGATGGGTGATTATAATACGATGGCTAGGTAGACTGACTAGGCTGACCTCTAATATAGGCATTGCTCTAGTATTGGGGCCTATTTTAATAATTTTGGATAAGTAAAATTTGGGTCTGAGCCTGAGCCTGTTGCGGTCTCCAAGAGAAATTAAGATGGTTCCACCAACTAGGGTTATATGACTTTGAAAAAGGATTATTAACTAGCTTGGAGTAGTCTTGTATAGCTTAAAATTGTTCTTGAATGAAAGGAGGAAATTATGCAACCATAGGACATTCACTCATATGATGGGCTGGGTTAGCATAGATAGAACAAATCTCCTGATAATTAGAAGGTGATGTATATTATGCAGGAGATTGTTGATCTAGCATCAAGAGTTGATCTAGTATCTAGGCAAGAAGATCTACTTTATTTATCAGGTTCAAGTTAATCTTAGAACTAGATTCTAGATCATAGATTCATGTACGCATAGAAAGATAATAAAGCATGGTTAATTAAGTTTTCACTCAAGATTTTAAATAAGATATAAACTTCATCCTCACTCTTACTCATAAATGCACCTCCACAGGATGCATCTACCATCTATCTATAATGGTCTCCTAAATCCTCATAAAAAGCATGAATAATTTGCCATTTAGATAAACCATGATGTGGACATTTTCTAAGAAGTTTCTTAAGTGTCTCCTGTTGTCCAGGTATGGCCATCCAAAAAGGGGGGTGAATTGGATTTCTAAAAACTTTTGGCCAAATTATACTCTAATACAAATATGTGCTTCTAATTAAAAGAAACTTGAATGCTTATGGTGAATGAGCAATGCATAGCAGCAAAATTAAAAGCAACTAACTAATGCAAATATGTAAAGCAAATAAGGAAAGCAAGAAAAGCAAAAACATAAAACAAACACACAAAGATTTTATAGTGGTTTGGTGCAATCCTGCACCTACGTCCACTCCCCAAACTATCCCCTTGGAAATTTTACTATAATCCAAGATTACAGTGCATTTGTTTTGAACTGGGATCACAAACAAATCCAATTGGTTTTGTCGGGCTCACCAACCATAACCCTACATCGATAATTTTCTCGAGTTCACTATCAACCCGATTGGTTTTAACCTAGGAGCACCAACCACAACTTTTACACTATCCAATTTTTAGCTTAGACCAACCTACACCCCAAGTTTCTTTCCTTCAAAGAAACTTGTAGAGAAATAAAAATATAAGTATAAAGTTTAGCACAAAAATAAAAAGAAAAAGAACTCATTTTGAAGTTTGATGGAGAGGCTGAAAATGGCTCTTGAAGCTTTGTATTCTCTCCTTTGAAGGTTGAGAGGAAGCTTGAATGAATGAGGATGATCATACTTTGAAGCTTTCTGAATTTGATGCATAAGGTCCTCTCTTTCACTTTTTTCCTTTAGATATTCAATGAACCTCACTATTTTAATGATTTCTACTTTCAATCCACTTGATCTTGCTTCCTAAATATTTTTCTAGCCTTTTATACTCTTTATGATAGCTTAAGGATCAGTTCTAGCCATTGAAAGTCTTGAAATAGCCATTGGAGTGGAGAAATGACCATTTGAAAAAGTTGCAGAAAACTAGTCATTACGATCACTAGGTCGGCTCAGTTTTTGATTGGGTCGACTCAGTCCTAATTGGATCAGCTCAATTTATAACTGGGTCGGCTCAGTCCTCTGGATCTTGAAAAACTAGCTTTCTGCACTTTCTATCTTTTACTTCTATTAAAATTAGGTCGACTCAATCTCAGATTGGGTTGGCTCAGTTTGCTTGCCAAGCGTGTCGAGCAATCCATTTCAAAAGGAGATGACCTAGGGGTTGTCCCTTGGATTGACCCTTTTACTACAACTGATTTTCTTCTAATTTATGCATCCAAAAATTATGGGACTGCCTCCAAAAGATCAAAAATCTTCTAAGCTTATTCTTGAAGCTTCTGAAATAGATATTCTTCAACTTTATAAAATTACCATTTTGCCCCTTATCACTTTTTCTTGATCTCCAACTTGATAAAATTATAATTTTAACTTGAAAATCTGAAAAGACCTACATCCATTCTTGAAATACATGGTTAAATACTTAAACACTCAAAGTTTGATAATCATCAAAATCAATCATGGGATTAACAATCTTTTTTTTTTATGATGGCAAAACTTTGAGTATATGCATAAAAATATAATTTAATGTATTTCAATAAATTGGCTAGTATAAGTCATGAAGTGATAATACACAAAAACATAAATGCATACTTCATGAAAGCTCCAACTAATGTTTCACATAATTTATATACCCATATCAAAATATTATATCAATTTAAAATAATGAGTATTAAGGTTCCAAGCATGAAATTCATTGAGTTTTTTAAGTATTAATTCCTTAAGCATATACTCAATATACCTCTCCCTCTTTTTGACAACATCAAAAAGCTCATGAGAAAGAACAGAAAAAAAATTATCAAAATCAACATCAAAATATTAAATTGAGAGATGTATCAAATTCACAAAGTTAAATCAAAAAAATCATCTCTCCTTTTGAATGAATATTTCTTTCTTTTCAAAAATTAGCTTGAATTCAAATATTATAGACTCTCCCCTATTTTTAAATGAATATAATCTTTTAATCAAATTTTTAAATATATATTTTTAAGCTTTAAGAGGATCAAAATTTTTCAAAAGATTTGATCACAAAATCAAGCATAATATATACTTTAATATTCAATCTTTCTTTTCTTAAGAAATTTTAGTTAATTAAGCTCGAAAAAGATATGTATCGAAAATGTATCGAGCAAGTCAATGATAGTATCTGAGCAAAAATAATTTTACAATAATTTTCAAATGCACATCAAAAGTTTTGTATTATGTTTATATTTTTAAATAAGTTTCAAAATTAGAAGTATGTATCAAAACTAATTTGTTTGGAGTAAGAATATGTTTCAAATTTAATTTAACTCCAAAATTATCAAGTTCATACAAATCAGCATATGAATAATATCTAAATTCATAAATAAATTTTGATAATGAAAATCAATTTGTTCATCTAATACTACTTTAAATTAAGTAAATCAAATTTAATAATCATATGTAAGCATAATTAGAGAAAAACTATAAGGTACCTGATTGAGAGTCTAAAATCAATTAAAGAAAAGCTCAAAATGAGAAAATTTTAAGATAAATGATTAAAAATTTAAAATTAATATTAATATTCATTAATATTTATAATTAATCAAATTTAAATTAGTTAACTTAATCAATATCTCTCTCTCTAAATATTAGAAAATTCATCACATGATATTTTCTCCCCTTTTTTTATTTATAATTATTGCAGAATAGATTTTAACATTTAAAATTATTCTCCTCCTTTTTCTTTCAAGTTAAGTATAATTAATTGATACCACATTAATCTTAATTAATACAAATTTGACTTTTAAGCTTAGATTTTTAAATTTGATTGATACTAAGTTAGTAATCATTTTACCTTTGATATTTTCTTCCTCTTACTTTTGCAAATAAAGCTATTTTAAAATTAAATAAAATTTTAAGAGAACAAGCATCAATTGAGTGAATTAAGTATTAAATTATGCATTCAATTTAAATAAACATACCATTCACTCATGTAGAAATTATTTTTTTATTTACTTTTTATTTATTTCAAAAGATATTTACAATGATACCAATCTATTAAAAATCAAGCATATGCTATGTAGATGTACTTCTCAATTTTACTTAATAAGAACTTTAGATTTTAAAAATTTGAATAATATAATCTTGAAAATACTTTCCTTCACTTTGATATTAAAGTAAATTATTCAAACATGTATCGCAAGAATTTATCTCAAATGTTATAATAGCAAGAATATAATCATGAAAATTCATATTTGAAACAAAGCAACTATTCTTTTGCTAAAAGATAAATCAATAAAATATAAGACATATTATAAGCTATCTATTCCTAAATGAATAAAACTAAAATTTTCTTTAAAAATTTAGCTTTAAAAGCAAATGACAACTTTCTTAAAATATTTTGCATGATATCAACTTCAAAATATTTAAGAAGAGCATTTTTCAAATTCATTTTTTGATATATCATTCAAAGCAAATCATAAAAGGATTTGTTTAATTTTTTAAAAAACATCTCTTTCTCATCTTAAGTAATATCAATTAATTTGAAGTATAAATGTATCAATCTTATAATTTATCTCAAGGTATAATATCAAAAATATATTCATGCAGACCAGATTATATGCAAGAATATTTTCTTCTTTTTGTCAAAGATAAAGCAATAGAATACAAGACGATAATGATTTATTTGATATCAATCATTAAAGTTTTTGATCAAAAAAGATAAATCAATTTAAATTCAGATCAAATTATCTTGATGAGTTTATTTGAATTGATATCAATAAATCATGCAAAATAAATCATAGAGAGATATTCTATTTAAACTTAGATCTTTCTTTTTTTAAGAAATATCATTTAATTAAGTTTAAAAATATATGAAATTCTTAATTTTATCTCAAATGACATCATATAAGCTATGCAAAATTAGATTTGAGATAAAATATTTTTTTCTTTTTATCGAAAAAAAGTAGTGGAGTGCAAGGTACAAAAAAAATCTGTTTGATACCAATTATAAAACTTTACTTTGATTCCACTTTAAATAACTTTTAACATTGAAGAATAATTTGTTTATCTAATAGCACTTTAAATCAAGTAAATTAAATTGAATAAACACATAAGAGCATATTTTCAAATTAAATAATTTATTTACTTTTCAACTTTCTCCCTCTCTGTATTTTAAAATAAGCATATTTTAAATTTAGATTATCAAAATAATATATATATACGTTGTTTAGCATTATCTTCCATATTTCTTTTTCAAAATTTGTATGCTTAAGCTTTATAATTTTTGTTACTCTCCCTTTTTCTTTCAAGTTAAGCACAATTAATTGATGCCACATTATTCTTAATTAATATAATTTTGATTTTTAAGTTTAGATTTTTAAATTTAATTGATATCAAGTTAGTAATCATTTTATCTTTGATATTTTTTTCTCCTTACTTTTGCAAACAAAGCTATTTTAAAATTAAATAAAATTTTAAGAGAATAAACATCAATTGAGTGAATTAAGTATTAAATTATGCATTCAATTCAATTAAACATAGCATTCACTCATGTAGAAATTAAATTTCTTTTAAAAAAAATTTACTTTTTAGTTACTTGAAAAGATGTTTACAGTGATAACAATCCATTAAAATCCAAGAGTATGCTATATAGATGTACTTCTTAATTTTAATTAATAAGAACTTTAGGCTTCAAAAATTTGAATAATATAGTCTTGAAAATACTTCTCTTCACTTTGATATTAAAGTAAATCATTCAAACATTTATCGCAAGAATTTATCTCAAATATTATAATAGCAAGAATATAATCATGAAAATTCATATTTGAAATAAAGCAACTATTCTTTTGCTAAAAGATAAATCAATAAAATATAAGATATATTATAAGTTGTCTAATCCTAAATGAATAAAACTAAAGTTCTCTTTAAAAATTTGGCTTTAAAAGCAAATGATAATTTTTTTAAAATATTTTGCATGATATTAACTTCAAAAGATTTAAGAAGAGCATTTTTCAAATTCATTTTTAGATATATCATTCAAAGCAAATCATAAAGAGATTTATTTAATTTTTCAGAAAACATCTCTTTCTCTTCTTAAGTAGTATCAATCAATTTGAAGTATAAATGTATCAATCTTATAATTTATCTTAAGATATAATATCAAAAATATATTCATGTAGGCCAGATTATATGCAAGGATATTTTCTTCTTTTTGTCAAAGATAAAGCAATAGAATACAAGACGATAATGATCTATTTGATATCAATCGTTAAAGTTTTTGATCTAAAAAGATGAATCAAATTAAATTCAAATCAAATTATCTTGATAAGTTAATTTAAATTGATATCAACAAATTATGCAAAATAAATCATAGAGAGATATTATGTTTAAACTTAGATCTTTCTTTTCTTAAGAAATATCATTTAATCAAGTTCAAAAAAGGTATCAAATTCTTGATTTTATCTTAAATGATATCATATAAGCTATGCAAAATCAGATTTGAGACAACATTCTTTTTTTTTGCTAAAAAAAATATAATAAAGTTCAAGACAAGAATGATACCATTGATATCAAGTGTGAGAAATTTCTTCAAGTTGGGGGACAAAATTAATTGAGGTTTGTTGGGGATAAACCCGCTCCTGTGGAAGTTCGGCTGGATGCTTGATCTCGAAAGGATTCCATCTGACAGCAATCTCCATGGTTAAATCTCGGGCCTCCTCCAACAGTAGAACTCCTTCCAGACTCCTCCCCCAGCTGGACTCCTCCAACAGTCAAACTCCTTCCAGACTTTTCCTTCAGTCGGACTCCTCCAGCAGTTGAACTCCTTCTGAACTTCTTCTTCAACCAGACTCCTCTCCCAGCTAGACTGCTCCAACAATCGAACTTCTTCCAGACTTCTCCTTCAATCGGACTCCTCCAGTAGTTGAACTCCTTCTGAACTTCTTCTTTAGCCAGACTCCTCCCCCAATCAGACTCCTCCAACAATCGAACTTCTTCCAGACTTCTCTTTCAGTCGAACTCCTCTAGTAGTTGAACTCCTTTCGAACTTCTCCTTCAACTAGACTCCTCCCCCAGTCGGACTCCTCCAATAGTCGAACTCCTATCGGACTTCCTCTTCAGTCAGGCTGCTCCAATAGTCAAACTCCTCCTGGATTTCTTCTTCAGTTAGACTCCTCCTCCAGTCGAACTCCTTCAATAATTGAACTCCTTCCAAACTTCTTCTTTAGCCAAACTCCTCCAATAGTCAAACTCCTCTTGGATTTCTCCTTCAAACAGACTCTTCCAAATAGCTAAACTCCCTCCAAACTCCATCCAGCAGCTCTAGAGGACCTCGGCACTCATCCTCAATATAGCCAAAAGAATCTTCAATCTCTTCCATCCGAGCTTCAACTATTGGACCTCGACAAACTCGCACACCACGATAATAGATACTATCCCCCATAACAAACTCCACGTGGCCTTGAACGGCCCACTATCGGACGGTTATGGTTGTCACTATCAGTTTGTTACAGACTCCATCCATATAAGGGACCCTCCAGATACGCTTTGGAGAAAAAACAAAAAAAGCTCTCCTTCTCTTCCTCAAAACTCTACTAGAATCTCTCTACATATTCCATTTATGTTAGCTGAAAGAGCTGACTTGATCGTCGGAGGGTCTTGCCAGAGCCACCACCCCAGACTCCGGACGAGACTTATTTTGTAAGTCCCAGCGGTGACTTCGTCCTCTCCAAATCTGGCTTTGACTTCGACGATGGCTAGATTTCACTCCAACAGGATTGGCGCTAGAGGAAGGGTCTTAGTTATTGAGGTTCCCTTGTTCTTGAAGGAATACATGATGGAGATCCCTCTTCATCCCAGCCAGAGTCCTATTTTTTCTCTCGACCTCTCGAGGATGCCTCCTAGAAAGGCTTCAACTCGATGGTCAACCGCCTCCATGGTCAAAACTCATCCAGATCTTTCCACCCCTATTTCATCTCCTGCGTCTCAAGCCCCACCACTTGCAATGGTGGATACGTTGCAGTTCGACCTACTGGTCCAGTAGGTCTGCAGCCTCACTGAAGCAATGTAGGCCATGTGGTAGCAGCAGCTATCTCCAGTGCCATCTCTATCGGAGTAGGTTTCTCGGGAGCCAAAGAACTCGGTCTGGGGGTAGCCAACTTGGGTCAGTCAACCGACGACCCCTAAAAAAGGAAAGCAGAGGGTAGAGAGCCCTTGCTTGGACCATGACTCGACCCCGGGGGGAGCTTTTTCCCTATTCCATTAGAAAATCTTGAAGATCAACAACCATGAAGATCTCCTAGATCAAAGGCTTCAGAAAATGAGCTGATGAATCGAAGAACTCCGTCATGCTCCCTCCTTCCATGGTAATGATATTTTCATCGATCCTCCTTTTTCTCAGAAGATTATGCAAGAACTAATCCTACCGAATATCAAGCTCCCTTAGTTTGAGAGTTACGATGAAACCACTGATCCGATCGACCATCCAGAGGCCTTTTGGATAATGATGCTGCTCCATGGTGCGTCAGACGCCATTTTATGCTGAGCTTTTCTATCTACCCTCAAAGAAGCCATCAAAATTGGTATTCGACCCTTAAGTTGGGTACCATCTTTTTCTTCAATCAAATGAGCTATCAGTTTGTAGCTCATTTCGTTAGTAGCCGACGTCCCCGCTGAGGTTCGGATTTTCTGATGAATATCAAGCGAAAGGAGGAAGAATCTATTCGGACTTATGTCACCCGATTTAATACTGCTGTATTGAAGGTTCGAAATCTAGATCAGTCTGTTGCAATGGACGCACTCAAGGACGGCCTTCAGAAAAATGATTTGCTATTCCCCCTAGAGAAGAAGTACACTAGGGACTTTGCCGATATGCTGGCTCGGACTGAAGGTTATGCTCGAGCTGAGGAACCCTTTAAGGCCAGGGATAATGAAGCCATCTAGGAGCAGCAGGCGGGCAAACCAAATATGTCCACGACTGAAGAGAAATTGAGTAGAGCTCGACCACACTCTCGAACTCCTTCGGAGCATAAGCGGGCCCAAACTCCTATTCGAGCCCAGAGGCAAAGAGGCTCGGATAGAAGGACACGATAGAGCTCTTCCTTCAAAAGATTTCATAACTACTTCCCTCTCAATGCTTCAAAAATTCAAGTACTGATGGAGATCAGAGAGCAACTACTGAGATCGAAAAGGATGTGCACTCACCCCGACAAGCACAATCCTAGCATGTTTTGCCTCTACCATCGTGATCACGATCATGATACAGAAGGTGCATCCAGCTCAAAGACGAGATCGAGGAGCTCATTAGGTGCGGTAGGCTTGGTCGGTTCCTGCGATGTCGATCGAAAGGATGGGAGGATCGATCGAGAGCACCCCTACCGTCAGAACCACCGAGGGGCGAGGAGCAGCGAAAAGATCGACCCCTGATTAGCATCATTAACACCATCTCTGGGGGACTTTGGTGTGGGGAGGCTAGTAGATCGATAGAGCTTGAGAAGAGATGGAGGACTGAGGAACCCATCACTTTCACCAACGAGACGGGCTTGATGTCTGCGATGACCTTACCAAAGAACAAGATGAGCCCATAGAAGATCTTATGACCATCCCCTTAAAGGATGGGAATGTGGAGCATACGGTGCAAATTAGCTCCAATCTGGAAGATGAAGTTCAGGAGCAGCTCATCACCTTTTTACGGAGGAATGATGACATCTTCGCCTTGGTTTCGATGGATATACCTGGGATTGATGTTGAGGTTATGGAACATCGACTGGTCGTTGATCCCAAGCATCGATCAATGAAAGAAAGAGTTTGGGGCCATGCACCAGAAAGATAGAAGGCAATAGCAGAAGAAGTCGACAAGCTTCTTAATGTTAGATTTATTTGAAAAGTCAACTATCTGACTTGGATCTCTAACGTGGTCCTAGTCAAGAAGGCCAATGGCAAGTAGAGGATGTGCATCAACTTTAAGAAGCTGAACAAGGCCTACCCAAAAGACAGTAATCCTTTGCTCAGAATTGACCAACTGGTGGATGCGACCTCAGGCTACGAGCTTCTCACCTTCATGGATGCCTTCTCTGGCTACAACCAAATTCAGATAGCACTGGAGGATGAGAAGAAGATTGCTTTTATTACTAACCATGGTCTTTACTATTACAAGGTCATGCCCTTCGGGCTTAAGAATGCAGGCATGACTTATCAGTACTTGGTCAATAAAATCTTCAAGAAGCAAATCGACCACAATATGAAGGTTTACGTTGACGACATGCTAGTTAAAAGCCGAATGTCTATCAATCATGTTGCCGACCTTGAAGAGGCCTTCGATGCGTGTAGAAAATACAAGATGAACCTGAACCCAACCAAATGTGCCTTTGGGATAGCCTCAGAAAAAATTTTAGGATTCATGATCTCGAGATGAGGGATTGAGGCCAACCTCGAGAAGATTCGAGTTATCCAGGAGATGACCGCTTTGAAGTCCATCAAAGAAGTTTAGCACCTGATCGGAAAGATGGCATCTTTGAATCATTTTGTCTCGAGGTTGGACGAATGCTGCATGCCCTTCTTCCAAATCCTCAGAAAATTAAAAGATTTTCATTGGACTCAGGAATGCCAAAAGGCGTTCGACGAGCTCAAGAACTACCTTGGCTTGCCTCCCCTACTAGCCAAATTCGAATCCAAAGAGGAGCTATTTCTCCACCTCACGGTCTTCTCTATGGCACTAGAGACAGTCCTGATCAAAAAAGAGGTGAAAGTGCAGCGATCAGTTTATTACATAAGCTGGATCCTAAGGGATGCCGAGACTAGGTACATAAAGTTGAAAAAATTAACTTATGCTCTTTTGATTGTAGCAAGTAGACTTCGGTCTTACTTCTAGGGACATGCTATAATGCTCCTCACTGACCAGTCGATCAGAGTGATCCTTCATCAAATGGATGCTTTCGAAAGAATTGCAAAATGGACCATTGAATTAATAGAGTTCGACATCAACTATCAGCCTCGACCAGCAATCAAGGCTCAGGCACTGGCTGACTTCATAGTTGAATGTACCATCCTAGATGATGTCGAGCTTCAAAATGAAATCAATATTCCATGATTACACCTGAGCTCCTTTGAAGAAAGAACGAACATTCCTAATGATTTTTGGGTCCTGTATGTCGATGGCTCCTCCAACGCTTCCGGAGCAGGTGCTGGGCTGATCCTGATCAATCTGAAAGGAATCATCATGGAGTATGCACTATATTTTGAATTTTCGGCGACAAATAATAGGGCAGAATATGAATCCCTAATAGCCAGGCTTAGGATAGTCAAAGAATCAGGAGCTGATCGGCTTCAAGTTTGCAGTGACTCCCAACTAATCGTAGGGTAGGTCAGCGGCAGTTATGAAGCTCAAAAAGAGAGCATGATAAAATATCTTGAGAAAGTGAAAAGCTTGACCCCAGCCTTCGGTAGCTTCAGCATTCGACAAATCCTAAGAGCGAAAAATGCTAGGACCGACCTTCTTTCCAAGCTAGCCATCCTATCTCCTAATGAGCTTCCAAAAGAAGCTTAGTATGAGACATTGAAATGCCCATGCATAGAGAAACCACAGCTCGTCATGCAGGTTGGCCAAGAGTCTTGCTGAATTGACCCACTGACCGCTTATCTTAAGGGTGGGGTTCTTCCTCGTGATCCGAAAGAGGCTCAAAAGTTGAGAAACCAAGCCTCTCGGTATGTTCTTTATGAGAATAAGCTGTATAAAAGGTCATATTCTCTACCATTATTAAGGTGCCTCCGACCCTCTAAGATAGATTTTGCAATATGAAAAGTGCACGAGGGAATTTGTAGGAGCCATCTGGGTGCCAGATCTCTATCTTATAAGCTGCTCCGATAAGGGTATTACTAGCCAACTATGCATGGTGATTGTGTTGATTATATCAGGAGATATGACTGCTGCCAAAGGAACGTGAATGTCCAAAGGCAACCAGCCACCGAGCTTGCCTCATTGAGTGCTCCTTGGCCGCTTGCGCAGTGGGGAATGGATATTCTTAGATCCTTTCCAATGGCATCTGAGCAACGAAAGTTTCTCCTAGTCGCCATCGACTATTTCACTAAATGGATCGAGACCGAACCACTAGCAAAGATTACCAAAGCCAAGATGCAGAACTTCGTCTGAAAGTCGGTCATCTATAGATTTGGACTGCCCCAAACTATCATAATAGATAATGGTCGATAATTCGTTGGGATGAGGTTTGCCAAGTTCTGTAAAGGTCTGAATATCTTCCATTACTTTACGTCAGTAACTCATCCGCAGGCAAATAAAAGAGCTGAAGTGACCAACCAGACCCTATTGCAAGGCATTAAGATAAGACTCGAAAGAGCAAGAGGGGCCTAGGCGGACAAACTTTATCATGTTCTATGGGCATACCGCACTATCCAAAGGCTACCGACTGAAGAAACACCATTCATCTTAGCTTTTGGAGCAGAGACAGTCATCCTGATCGAACTTAAGCTTCCATCGGCATGGGTAGTGGCTTTCAACGAGCAGCATAACCCGCAAGACCTCGAAGCCAACCTCGACCTACTGAAAGAAAAAAGAGAGGAAGTCCAAGTTTGGATGATAGCTTACAGATGAAAGATGGTCCGATACTATAACTACAAAGTCAGAGATAAAATGTTCAGAGTGAGAGATTTAGTGATTTGGCGAGCCACCATCTCTCAGCCTCAGAACCAAGAGAAGCTTGCCCCAAACTGGGAATGACCCTACGATATCACGAAAGTCATCCAACCCGGGACATACTACTTGAAGAAACTCGGAGGAGCAGACCAACCTCGACCATGAAATTCGGAAAATCTATGAATGTATTATCGATGATTTGATTGCAATGAAATTCTCCTACTTCAACATCCTAATTTTTATTGTATATCGATAATAAAGGGGGACTACCCTCCGAACTTAATCTCATGACAAATAGGGCCACGTTAGGAATAGGAGGAGAACCTTATCCTAATATGAGCAAAGTTAAAGACCTCGTTTATTTTAGATGAGATGAGGGGAGAGATCCTGACAACGGCCCTAATGTACCCCTATAGCCTGCTAGGAATAGGAGGAGAATCTCATCCTAATGTGAGCAAAGTTGAAGATCTCATTCATTTTAGATGAGATGAAGGAAGAGGCCCTGATAACAGTCCTAATGTGCCCCTACAGCCCGTTAGGAATAGGAGGAGAACCTCATCCTAACGTAGGCAAAATCGAAGGCCTCGTTTATTTTAGATGAGATGAGGAGAGAGCCCTAACAATGGCCCTAATATGCCCATATAGTCGATAGAAATTAGAGGAGAACCTCATCCTAACATGAGCAAGTCGAAGGCCTCATTCATTTTAGATGAGATGAGAGAAGAGCCCTGATAATGACCCTAATGTGCCCTACAGCTCATTAGGAATAGAGGAGAATCTTATTCTAACGTGAAAAAGTCGAAGGCCTCATTCATTTTAGATGAGATGAGGAGAAAGTCCTGACAACGATCCTAATATGCCCCTACAATCCATTAGGAATAGAAGGAGAACCTCATCCTAACGTAAGCAAAGTTGAAGCCTCATTCATTTTAGACGAGATAAGGGGAGAGGCCCTGACAATGAGCCTAATGTGCTCCTACAGCCCATTAGGAATAGGAGGAGAACCTCATCCTAACACGAGCAAAGTCAAAGACCTCGTTCATTTTAGATGAGATGAGGGGAGAGGGTCTAACAACTATCCTAATATGCCCCTACAGCCCATTAGGAAATAGGAGAAGAACGTCGTCCTAACGTGAGCAAGAAGGCCTCATTCATTTTAGACGAGATAAGGAGAGAGGCCCTGACAATGGCCCTAATGTGCCCCTACAACTCATTAGAAATAGGGGGAGAACCTCATCCTAACGTGAGCAAAGTCGAATGCCTCATTCATTTTAGATGAGATGAGGGGAGAGGCCCTGACAACGGCCCTAATGTGCCCCTATAACCCGTTAAAAATAGGAGAAGAACCTCATCCTAATGTGAGCAAAGTCGAAGGCCTCGTTCATTTTAGACGAGATGAGGGAGAAGGCCCTGACAATGGCCCCTAATATGCCCCTACAGCCCGCTAGGAACAGAAGGAGAACCTCATCCTAACGTAGGCAAAGTCGAAGTCTCGTTCATTTGGATGAGATGAGGGAGAGCCTTGACAACAACCCTAATGTGCCCTTACAACCCGTTAGGAACAGGAGGAGAACCTCGCCCTAACATGAGAAAAGTCGAAGGCCTCATTTATTTTAGATGAGATGAAGAGAGAGCCCTGATAATGATCCTAATGTACTCCTACAGTCCATTAGAAATAATAGGAGAACCTCATCCTAACATGGGCAAAGTCGAAAGGCCTCGTTCATTTTAGACAAGATGAGGAAGAGGCCCTGATAATGGCCCTAATGTGCCCCTATAGCCCTAGAAATAGAAGAAGAACCTTGTCCTAACGTGAGCAAAGTCGAAGGCCTCGTTCATTTTAGACAAGATGAGGGGAGAGGGCCCTGACAATGGGCCCTAATGTGCCCCTAGAGCCCATTAGGAACAACAGGAAACCTCATCCTATGTGAGCAAAGTCGAATGCCCCATTCATTTTAAATGAGATCACGAGAGTGGCCCTGACAATGACCCTAATATGCCCCTAAAGTCCATTAGGAACAGGAGGAGAACCTCATCCTAATGTGAGCAAAGTCGAAGGCCTCATTCATTTTAGATGAGATGAGGGAGAGGCTCTGACAACAGCCCTAATGTGCTCCTACAGTTATTAGGAATAGAAGGAGAACCTCATCCTAACATAAGCAAAGTCAAAAGTCTTCGTTCGAGAGGAGGCCCTGACAACGGCCCTAATGTGCCCCTACAGCCTATAGAAATAGATGGAGAACCTCATCCTAACGTAAGTAAAGTCGAAGACCTCGTTTATTTTAGACGAGATGAGGGGAGAGGTCCTGACAACTGTCCTAATGTGCCCCTATAGCCTATTAGGAAAAGGAGGAGAACCTCATCCTAACATGAACAAAGTCGAAAGCCTTATTCATTTTAGACAAGATGAGGGAAGAGCCCTGACAACGGTCCTAATGTGTCCCTACAGTCCATTAGAAATAGGAGAAGAACCTCATCCTAACTTGAGCAAAATCGAGGGCCTTGTTCACTTTAGATGGGATGAGAGAAGAGGCCCTGACACCGCCCCTAATACGCTCCTATGGTCTTGTTAGGAATAGGAGGAGAACCTCATCCTAACAAGAGTAAAAAAAAAGAGAGAGAAAAGGGTCGAAGGTGAGCATTGCATTCACATGAGGCAACGAAAGATAAGATATTATTTTATTATAAGTTTAAATTTATTACAAGTAGGATGGAGGTCGGCCAAACTGACTACATATTACAAGGAAGCTAATGCGATAGGGATCAACAAGATCGATTATAAAAAAAATATATAAAAGGAGGCGAAGCCTTAAGACGGATCGGACTCCTCAGGCTTCGGGTTGTCGACGCCGGCCATCACCAAGGTCTACTTCAATCTAACGATTTCCTCCTTATGTTCTTTCTTTTTATACAAATTATCTATGTACACTCTATTGATATGCCCGAACTGGCCCTCAAGCTCCCACCGCTGCCTCCTTAGGACCTCGGACTCGGTCTCCACATCCTGGATGGCTTGATGCTCATAGATCAGTTGGAGCTTCAACCGCTAAACTTTGGCTTTCTCCATCCTGACAGCCTCTGAAAGCTCGCCAATGGTCTTCTTCAAGAAGGCAATCTCTTCCAACTCTCCACTAGAGACAGCCCGCTAACCATCAACTAGTTGTTGATGGAGACAACTCACCTCTTTGTTAGCTACTCGGAGCTCATGCTCGAGCCTGGTCACTTTCTTTGACCAAGTTAGCTTATACTCATTATGCCAAGCTTCGGCATCGTGGAGCTACTTTGAAGTTTGGAGAACCTCTTGGATCAGTCCCAATCATACCGGGCCTATCGATAGACCATGATGAAGTTCCCTCTAGCAGTTGAATTTTTTTCTTCACCGTCGTAAGGTCGATCTCAAGGGAGCTAATCTTTGCTATTAACTTTCAAGACTTGTTGCTGGCGCTTCTTCTCAGTTCGGCCATTTCTTTCTCAAAGCTGCCCTTTCGAATGCTGAAACTAGTAGAGTCCTTCCTATATAGGTTCCTAAGGTAGGTAACTTTGACAGTCGCCTCCGAAACATTCTTCCTTGATTCTTAGAGATCATCCTCGATTTTTCTCAACTTCTTTAAGCGATGAATCTCCTTCTTCAAGCTCCTAATCGGTGGTTTAATCAGAACCCCATGGGACAAAGGATCAGCATCAACTGGAAGTGGGGAGTCATGACCTAGGTCGTCAAGAGCATTCTGAACCATGCAAATGACAACACAAAGTGTAAGGCTAGAAAAAGATTTGTCTTTCATTTACTTGGATGCTTTTAAATACATCAACATAAAAAAAAGGAAAAAAAAAGCTACACGATCTTCGAGAATCTAGACCTCATGCAGCTCAGCCATAAGAGAGGTCGGAGCATCTTCATTCATGTCCGATCCATGGGCAGGCTCGGGTGCTGCAGCGATGGATTCAAGAGCTTCCGAGATAGCTCCCATGGCTAAAGAAGAAGGGACATCAATCGGGACAACTCTAACCCTGAGGGATAAAGGATCGACTTTATCATCGGGCTCTTCCATCAAGAGGTCCAAATCTACCTCAGAAAAATTCTCAGCGACCCTCTCCAGGTAGATCTAGAACCCCTCGATGAAGGTCTCCTGAGCAAAAGCTATTTTAATGTCCTCCATGTCCCTAAAGGACTTGAAGCTTTCGATGGCTCGCTCCACCACCGTGCCGATCCCTTCTTATGCCTTCCTCTTTTCCTCCTCCTGAGCCAAGACGGTCCTCATGTTCATCGTCTTCTCACGCTCTACGCTCAATTCTTCTTGAAGGTGCTCAACCTCGGTGGATTGGATTTCCAAAGCCACCCTCATGCTCTCGACTTTAGTTCGGGCCTTCTCGACCTCCGCACGAGCTTCCTCAAGGGTCTTCGAGGCTTCGACCCACCTCTGACCGACCGCCTCAAAATGGGCGAAGAGATAATGTCCGAGCTATGATAGAAAACCAAGTTAAAATTAGGGAGCCCTGACTTCGACAATGGAAAAAACCCCAGACCAAGACTATGAGAGAGAAGACTACCTCAAGGTAGGCAGCAAAGGACTCGTCGAATCTCTCGACATCGCCACTCCGCAGCATCTTCACCACAATATGGGAAAGAATACTCCCCTTCATGAGTGATTGGACGACCTCTTGATTGTCCAGAGAAGCTTGTTCTTGGTTGAGACCCCCACTTTCGGAGCTTTCGACCCTCTTTCCGACCTTCTTATCGATAGCCCTCTTCTTCTTTTTCCCCATCGCTTCCTTTAACTGGAGGGGAGAAGATGGAGCGACCTCTTCGGATGGGGTCGGGCTCGGTACAGTGGTAGTAGGCTCGAGGGTAGGCATGGCTTGGATCGGCAAGGCTATTAGGATATGTGTGCCCTAGAAGCCAGAATTGGCTGACACTTGTTATACACTTCTAAGGGTAAAATTATAATTTTGACTATAAATAATAAAATGGATTATTTTCTATCACAATGTGTATTTAGTGTCTGTGATACATGAAGAAAAAATTCTAATTTTTCGAGTCAGATTCGTTCAAATCTTATTGGATCGAGAGGTATATTTCAAAAATTTTCTCTTAGAACTAAATCAGATCTGACAGTTTTTAAATCTAATTTTATGATCTGATAAATAAGAAAATTAAATTAAATTAAATCTAAATTAATGTTATCTTGTTTGTTGGGTAATCCGATTACCCGTTAATGATCTTGCTGATTGCCTGAGGTTCTGGATCTAGCCACGCAAGCGCCTGACCTCTATCAGTATCCACTTGGATTGAATCTAAAGATCTTCTCCTTCTTTATTATGTCTCCAAAAATCAGATATGGATCTAATTTACAGAATCTTCAAAACTTCTTCTGAAGATCAGTAGTCATCTCTGCAGCAGTGCTGCCTTCTTCCTTTCTTGTTAGCCTTTTTTTGCCTGCATCGCACCAAACTGAAGCCCAACTTTCTTGGGCATGGAGAGGAGAGAAAGGGTCAGAAGATGGCATAGAGGAGGGAGAGGGGCAGCCTTATGGCATGGGCTAAGAGGAACTCACAAAATATTGGGCGCAGATAGGGTTTATTTTAGACCCTACTGTGTCATGTAGTGCTGCATCATCTCGGCCAATCACATTGCTTCATGCAATTAGATCTAAATCTGATTGATGGGATGACATCATCTGATCCAATCAGATGAGAGCCCCATAGATTCATCCTTAGATGATGCCTAAGACTGGTCAAAGTCTATGGCTAGGGGTCATCTAAGTTGAATCTAAGAAGTAACATGGAGTCCCATCCGTATGGGACTCCAGTGTTTATCCACATGGGGCGCACGCCATCCTAGGCATGTGCCCTCCATCTGCCTACCAAATGGCAGGTGGACTTGATCAATAAGTCTCTCCTATGGACGCATGACACATGGGTAGATGTCCAAGGGTCAAAGGTCAATGTTTGACCAAAGTCAAAGGACAAGAATTAGCAGGTGACGAAAAATGGCAGGTGTTGTCTCAAATTTATCTCATAAATTAAGACAACCCATTTTTGACCTGGACAAGCTCTAGTCAGACTAGGTAAAGGAATTTGAGGGAGCACAAACACATTTGGCTCAATCGATATAACTTTTAATGATAATAGAAGGAGAACGTTAGGCTCAATCATGTGCTAGCATAATTTTCTGGAACCTAATTGAATCTTAATTCAAGTCAACTGAACTGGATTAGTCCAATTGATGATATTCAGATCCAAACTCTTATTTATGTGACCCAATTAGATTCAGTTCTATATGATAATGGAATATATCATGATCTCCATCATCGACATCATCGAAACTTCTTTCGATGGATCAGAACTCTTCTGATTTAGACAACTGGAATGATCGATCATCTAAATCATTCTAATTGCTCCCAAAATCTACCAGTGACACCTAGCAGTATATGGTGGCAATCCATCAAAATTGAAAATGAACCTCTTGGTGCAGCTACTTGTGTGATTAAGTTCTTTTATCTTGAGCCTCGATCAGATTAGGGTTAAGGTGAACTCATCAAATCCTAATTTTTATCATATGATTTAATCATTCGATTCAAGTCCGATGTGAAAACTTTAATAGAAACTCTTTCTATTATTTCACTCTCTGCCATGGCCATGGGCTTATGGACTTGATTCTCATGATCATCATTGGGCTGCTCCTCACCACCGAGGTAGATAGATTTTCTCTTGGTGCAATCCAATTCCTATAATGAACATGCTATAGCCAACATACACCTCAGGATTTCGAATGGCTAGGAGACCAAGTTATGGTATAGTCAAACTATAACACCCTTAAGGTAAACTGCCGATGCACCTCAGATCAAAGAATCAGACATACTACTATAGCTTCGAGTCAGTCATCGATGAGAAGGTAGACTTTCTGATGACTGCTCGAGCTGGTCATGCTCAGTGCTCTTATTCTCTAACGAGTACCTATACTCTCATTCTGATGTCTCTACACCGTAGACTCAAGACTCATCTACTATGAAGAAGTGATTGTATACTAATCTTCCGGATCAATCACCATCCTCATGACGATCCTACGGTTAGGAGTCTTTTATGAGTTAATAAATAAAAATTCATGTCTTAAATTTTCAACTCTTGAAAATATGAATTATCATTACCATTAGCTCAAGGGATGTATCACAGACACTAAATACACATATGTGATAGAAAATTAATCCATTTTATTATTTATAATCAAAATTATAATTTTGCCCCTAGAAGTGTATTACAAGTGTCAGCCAATTCTAGCTTTTAGGGCACACATATCTAACAAACTCCCACTTGACCTAAAGCCAATTGGATATAAATCCAAGTCCCATCTTCTTAAGGTGGGCTTCGATCTTTTGCTGGCCCAACAGCTTTGTAAGCTGGTCCGTCGCATTGTCTGCAAAGTCGACTCTCTTGACCTCGACGTAATTCTTCTCAAGGTAATCGCGAATGAGGTGGTATCACCGCTCGATGTGCTTGAATTTTTGATGAGACCTTGACTCCTTAGCAAGGGCTATGACATCATTGTTGTTGTAGTATAGAGGAATGGCATCTGATAGCATCACTTTGATCTCTACGGTAAACTTCTTATACCAGAATGCCTCCTTTGCAGCTTCTGATGCAGCGATCTATTTGCTTCCATGGTGGAATCTGCTATCACTGTCTGCTTGAAATATTTTCAACTGATAGCTCCACCATTACACACAAACAGACTCCTAGATGTCGACTTTCGACCATCTACATCGGACATAAAATCCGAGTCTGTATACCCCTGGACTTGGAGTTCTCCATTACCAAAGACCAACAACATATCCTTAGTTCTTCTCAAGTACTTAAGGATACATTTCATAGAAGTTCAGTGTTCTTCACCTGGATTCGATTGATATCTACTCGTGACACTCATAGCATGGGCTATATCAGGTCGTGTACATAACATGGCATACATAAGGCTCCCTATTGCTGAAGCATAAAGGATCTTGCTTATGCGTTCTATTTCCTCAGGTGTGCTAGGGCACATCTTCTTGGAAAGATGAATGCCATGTCTAAAGGGTACCAAACCCCTTTTAGAGTTTTTTATGCTAAACCTCTTTAGCACCTCCTCTATGTACATCTTTTGTGAAAGTCCTAGCATCCTATTCGGTCTATCTCTATAGACCTTAATTCTCAAAATAAAGGATGCTTCTCCTAAGATTTTCATAGAGAATTCTTTAGATAACCACATTTTAATTATTGTCAACATGGGAACATCATTCCCAATAAGGAGGATGTCATCCACATACAATATGAGGAAGACAACAGCGCTCCCACTGACCCTTTTGAAGACACATGGCTCCTTCTCATTCTTGATGAAATCAAATAATTTGATCACATCATTAAAATAAGTGTTCCAGCTCCGAGATACTTGCTTAAGTCCGTATATGGACCTTTGCAACTTGTATACCTTGTGATCATCATCACTTGATGTGAAATCTAGCGGCTGTTCCATATAGATATCTTCCTCAAGGTATCCATTTAAGAATGTCGTTTTCATATCCATTTGTCATATTTCATAATCAAAATAGGCTATAATAGCAAGCAATGTGCGGATGGATTTTAGTATAGCTATTGATAAAAAGGTATCCTAATAGTCAATGCCTTCATGCTAATTATAACCTTTTGCCACTAATCTAGCTTTGAATGTCTCCACATTTCCATCTGCACCAATCTTTCTTGTAGATCCATTTACATCCAATAGGTACTATACCTTCTAAGGTTCTACCAAGGTCCAGACTTGGTTTGACTGCATCGAGTCAATTTCTGACTTCATTGTCTCTAACCATTTCTCGGAGTCAATATCTAATATTGCCTCGTTATAGGTTTTGGGATCATCACTATGAACCCCATCACCTATGAGGAATATTTTCTCAATTTCCTCAAAAATAGTACCTAAGTACCTCTCAGGGGGTCGAAAAATCCTTTCCAATCTACGAGGTAGAGGAGGTAGTGAATGGATTGGCTTAACCTGATTTGGTTTCATTTGGTCCTTAGCTTGTTGCTCTTATGAGACTTTCTCCTCGAGCTTGATCTGCTTTCCAATGCCGCTATCTTGAATAAACTATTTTTCAAGAAAGATGGCATATCGACTCATAATCACATTGTGATCTTCTGGAACGTAGAAATAATATCCTAATGACTCTTTAGGATATCCTATAAATCGAGCTCTGAAGGACCTAAAGTCTAACTTGTCCGCTTGTTATCTCTTGACATGAGCCGAACAACCCCAAATTTTGAGATGACTCAGACTTAATTTCTTACCATGCCATATCTCATATGGTGTGGTAGGAACAGTTCTAGAGGGAATCCTATTCAGTAAGTATATTACAGTTAACAAACAATATCCCCAAAGAAAATTAGAAAGATCTGTGAAGCTCATCATGGATCGGACCATATCTAATAGGATCCGGTTCCTTCGTTCTGAAATCCCGTTGAGTTGAGGTGTGCCAGGTGGAGTCCATTGAAAGACTATGCCATTTTTCTTGAGATAGTCTAAGAATTTTTGACTAAGATATTCACCTCCTCGATCTGATTGAAGAACCTTAATGAATTTTTCAGTTTGCTTTTCTACTTCATGTCTGAATTCTTTGAATTTTTCAAAGGCTTCGAACTTTTGTCTCATAAAATACACATACCCATACCTTGATAAATCATCGGTAAAGGTAATGAAGTAGACAAAGTTATCTCTAGCCAGCACATCAAATGGACCGCACACATCAGTATGTACTAGGGCAAGAAGATCCGTGGCCTTATCCCCATGTCCTACAAAAGGGAGCTTAGTCATTTTGCCATGAAGACAAGATTCACAAATTGAATATGACTCGAAAGTCAATGGACTCAATAGCCCATTTTTCTTAATTTGTTAATCCTATCATTTGCTATATGACCTAGCCTTAGGTGCCATAGATACCTATCATTTGAGCTATCTCTAGCTCATTTTGATTTTATGACATTCACGTTTTGCTCAAAATTAAAAATAGATACATCAACATGTAACTGATAAAGACCGTTAATAAGAAAACCACTTGCAATTTTATTTCTTTCATAAAGAATATTGCAATGATCCTTAAGAAAACTAATTACATAGCTTTCTAATGCAAGGCAAAAAAAAGAAATCAAATTTCTGCTTGTTGCAGGCATATAATAAGAGTATTTTAACACTAAGTCTAAACTAGATGGTAGTCGAAGAGGGTATATTCCCATGGCCATGACAGCAACTCTTGCTCTATTTTCGACGTGCAAGATCATCTCACCATCCCTAAGCCTCCTGCTATCCTCAAGACCCTGCATAGAAGCACACAAGTGAGCACTAGAACCAGAGTCAAGCACCCAACTAGATGCAGAAGAAATCGTAAGGTTAGACTCAATAATGAGCATACCTCCAGAAGGACCCGCCTCCTTCTTCTTTAGGATGGCCAGGTAAGTAGGATAGTTCCGCTTTCAGTGGCCGTCATTGTTGCAATGGAAACACTTTCCTCTGTCAGCGGCCTTCTTCTTCAACTCTACCTTTTTCTTCTTTCCTCCTTCCATCTTCTACTTTTTCGCAGACTTCTTCTTCTTTCCAAAAGATTTTCTCGTGGAAGAAGTTCGTTCCATAGCAAGCACTGAGTCTTTAAAACCTTTCATGGAAAGCTCAGCGGTAACCAGCATGTTCATAAGTTCAGCCAGAAAATTTTGAAGTTTATGCATATGGTAGTTCATGATGAACTATCCATACGCATCAGTCAAGGATTGCAGAATTATATCATTCTGTAAATTCAAGTCCAACCTCACTCCGAGCTTCTCAAGCTTTTCCAAGTCCTTAATCATCATCAGACATTGATCGTGGATTGACTGCCCATCATGCATCTTAGCCTTGAACAATCATTTAGTGACTTGATACTTGGCTGCGCGACTCTATTCACCAAACATCTTCTGTAGATGAGCCAACATTTGGCAAGCAGTCCTAATATCTTCATGTTGGCATTGAAGTTCATCAGACATCAAATCCAACATGTAGTATCTGGCCTTATTATCTTTGTCTGTCCATTTATCCAGAGACGCTCTCTGCCAGCGGATGGATGAGCTGGTAAGGTGGGAGGGTCCTGATCTAGTACATGAGTTAACTTCTCAGAATCCAAAATAATTTTAAAGTTTTGGAGCCAATCCTTGTAATTTGGTCTGGTCAGTTTATGGGTGTTCAGAATTCGTGCTAATGGATTGGATGCAGACATTTTTTCTGTAGAGAGTCAAAGTTTCTAGTTAGATATTGTAATTAAGACTTAACCAATTTATTTAGAAATTTTATTTGCAAATAAATTAGCTTTCACTATTTTTTTGGATCCTTACACTCTCTCTATAGAGATGCAAAAATCTTCATGATTAATAATTTTTAGTGGATGGTGCGGTCTCACCAACTGACTCATCACCTCACGTAACAGTTATTTGTGATGGGTTAGCCAATGAGTGAACAAATCTTGTTCAATGATTCTCTAATCATGATGCACCCAAACTTGATCTCTAATTTATGAATCTCACCATGCCCAGAATATTGATCTACTCCTTAGTTAAGTCAGACCCACCATTTGCATAGATTGGATTTCTAATTGAGTCTCTCATCATATCCAAAATATTGAGCCCAATCCATCTTCCAGCCTATAGCATCCAATGCCTAATAGATATAGTTGCATCTTTTTGGTGCAACTGAACCACTGTAACCAGCCAAGAACAATCAACCCCAGAAAGGGCCCACACAACTACAATGGTGGAAGATCTTAGACTTAATCTTTTCTTAGGGAGATTTAATTTAGGTCTCATTAAACTAGACTTGACATAGTCATAACCATTATGACTAATCTAGTGGCATGGGTTAGCTCAGATTATTGACCACCTCAGATTAAAACTGAGCCAACAAACATGATCAGATAAGTGAGACCGGTGAAAGGGATATATCATTAACTCAATAAGAATGTATTTGAGTCGAGTAGCTTTTAATTAAAAATCAGTCGATCATATCTGCCAGACTTACCTTAGACACTAAATTGTTAAGCCAGAACCAATCGAATTAGCCTACAATCCAGACTCTAACCACTGAGCCTAATTAGATCTTAGCTTGATCGATCAGTCATGTGACTCGATCTTGACCAAGACTTAATCCTATTAGGTAGGTTAATTTTGGCAGTGTTGATCCCTTCTAACCAACTCTTGATTCGATTTGATCAACCGCTAGACCTAATTGAGCTACCCAAGCCCGAACCCAATATTATGAATATGTCTTAGATCTAAAATTTTTAATTTTAGACCTAATTAATATTTCATAATCTTAATTCTTAATTAAGTTTAGAATTCTTAGACAAAATATGTAAATAAAATCCTAGGGTTTCAGGATCTAGGGTTTTGCAGAAAATAAGTTTTCAATTTTTGATTAAGGACGAACGTGCAGCACCCCTATACATCATAAGAACACCCCATCGAATGAAAGAAGAGGGTCTTTAAAACCTACTTTGTTCTTATGACTGGACGGCGAAGGGGAACGTCTTAATCAGAAATACAACTAATCTACAAAACTAATTAGATCTAAGCATATATCTCATATAAAAAAAAAATTAATCTAATTAAAATATATTTTGCATACATCTCATGTATCATATCATGTATATTTTTTAGATCTAAATTATCTCATAATCATCTAAAAAATTAAATTTAAATTTGATCACATCAAATAAAATTTAATCTAGACCTTTTGTAGAACTATTTTACAACTAGTCTAAACATGCAACTATCATATCTCATATAAACAAATTAAATTTATTTTATTTTTTATTTTTAAATATAATTATAATATTTATAAGATCAAAAAATAGTAAATAAATAGATCTTAAAATTATAATTAATCAAATAAAAATTATGATTATACTAGACTACACAGAACAATTCTATTCCTAGTCTAGTTATGTATCTCATACATTTTAGATCTAGATTAATTAACTTTAATTTTTTAATTTTTTGATTTTAGATCTAATTATATCTCATGTAATATCTAAAATTAATAATTTATCAGATTAAAATAGATCTAAATAAATTTTATGGAACCTGGCTCTGATACCAGTTGAAGGAGAAATCCTGATTTCTTGGGTCAAGTTCGTTCAAATCTGATTGGATCAAGAGGCATATTTCAAAAATTATCCCTTAGATCCAAATTAGATCTAACAATTTTCAAATCTAATTTTACAATCTAATAAATAAAAAAATTAAATTAAATTAAATCTAAATTAATGTTATCTTGTTTGCTGGGTAATCCGATTACCCGTTGATGATCCTGCTGATTGCCTGAGGTTATAGATCTAGCCACGCAAACATCTGGCCTCTATCAGTATCCACTTAGACTGGATCTGAAGATCTTCTCCTTTTTTATTATGTCTCCAAAAATTAGATCTGAATCTCATTTGGAGGATCTTCAAAACTTCTTCTGAAGATCAGCAATCGTCTCTGCAGTAGTGCTGCCTTCTTCCTTTCTCGTCAGTCTTTTCTTGCCTAGATCGCACCAAACTGAAGCCCAACTTCCTTGGGCATGGAGAGGAGAGAGACAGTCAGAAGATGGCATGGAGGAGGGAGAGGGGCAGCCTTAGGGCATGGGCTAAGAGGAACTCACAAAAAGTTGGGCACAGATAGGGTTTGTTTATAGACCCTACTGCGCCATGCAGTGTTGCATCATCCCGACCAATCATGTTGCTTCATACAATCAAATCTAAATCTGATTAATAGGATGACATCACCTGATCCAATCAGATGAGAACCCCATAGATTCATCCTTAGATGGTGCCTAAGACTGGTTAAAGTCTATGGCTAGGGGTCATTTAAGTTGAATCCAAGAAGCAACCCGGAGTCCCATCCGTATGGGACTCCAGTGTTTATCCACATGGGGCGCATGCCATCCTAGGCGTGCGCCCTCCATCTTCCTACCAAATGGCAGGTGGACTTGGTCAATAAGTCTCTCCTATGGGTGCATGACACATGGGCAGATGTCCAAGGGTCAAAGGTCAATGTTTGACCAAAGTCAAAGGAAAAGAATTAGCAGGTAACGAAAAATGGCAGGTGTTGTCTCAAATTTATCTCATAAATTAAGACAATCCTTTTCTGACCTGAACAAGCTCCAGTCAGACCAGGTAAAGATACCTGAGTGAGCACAAACATATTTGGCTCAGTCAAGATAACTTTTAATGATAATAGAAGGAGAACGTTAGGCTCAATCGTGTGCTAACATAATTTTCTTGAACCTAATTAAATCTTAATTCAAATCAACTGAACAGGTTAGTCCAATTGATGATATATAGATCCAAACCCTTATTTGTGTGATCTAGTTAGGTTCAGTTCTATATAGTAATAGGATATGTCATGATCTCCATCATCGACATCATCGAGGCTCCTTTCGATGGATCAGAACTCTTCTGATTTAGACAACTGGAATGATCGATCATCTAAATCATTCTAATTGCTCCCAAAATCCATCAGTGATACTTAGCAGTATATGGTGGCAACCCATCAAAACTGAAAATGAACCTCTTGGTGCAGCTACTTATGTGATTAAGTTCTTCTATCTTGAGCCCCGATCAGATTAGGATTAAGGTGAACTCATCAAACCCTAATTTCTATCATATGATTTAATCATTCGATTTAAGTTTGATGTGAAAATCTTAATAGAAACTCTTTCTATTATTTCACTCTCTGCCATGGCCATGGGCTTATGGACTTGATTCTCATGATCATCATAGGGCTGCTCCTCATCCACCGAGGTAGATAGATTTCCTCTTGGTGCAATCCAATTCCTACAATGAACATGCTATAGCCAACATACACCTCAGGATTCTGAATGGCTAGGAGATCGAGTCATGGTGTAGTCAAACTATAACACCCTCAAGGTGAACTATCGATGCACCTCAGGTCAAAGAACCAGACACACCACTGCAGCTTTGAGTCAGTCATCAACGAGAAGGTAGACTTCCTTATGACTGCTCGAGGTGGTCACGCTCAGTGCCCTCGTTCTCTAACGAGTATCTATACTCTCGCTCTGGTGTCTCTACACCATAGACTCAAGACTCATCTACTATGAAGAAGCGATTCTACACTAACCTTCCGGATCAATCACCATCCTCATGACGATCCTACGGTCAGGAGCCTTTTATGAGTTAATAAATAAAAATTTATGTCTTAAATTTTCAACTCTTGAAAATATGAATTATCATTATCATTAACTCAAGGGATGTATTACAGACACTAAATACACATATGTGATAAGAAAAAAACTCATTTTATTATTTATAGTCAAAATTATAATTTTGCTCCTTGAAGTGTATTACAAGTGTCAGCCAATTTTGGCTTTTAGGGCATGCATATCTAACAATACATCCCTTGAGTTAATGGCAATGATAGTTCTTATTTTCAAGAGTTGAAAATTTAAGACATGAATTTTCATTATTAACTCATAAAATGCTCCTGATCGTAGGATCATCATGAGGATGGTGATTGATCCAAAAGATTGGTGTACAATCGCTTCTTTATAGTAGATGAGTCTTGAGTTTATGGTGTAAAGACACTAGAGTGAGAGTATAGGTACTCGTTAAAGAACGAGGGCACTGAGCGTGACCATCTTGAGCCGTCATTAGAAAGTCTACTTTCTCGTCGATGACTGGCTCAAAGCTACAATTATGTGTCTGGTTCTTTGACCTGAGGTGCATCAGTAGTTCATCTTGAAGGTGTTATAGTTTGACTACACCATGACTCAGTCTCCTAGCCATTCAAAATTCTAAGGTGTATGTTGGCTATAGCATATTCATTATAGGAATTGGATTGCACCAATACGAAATCTATCTACCTCGGTAGATGAGGAGTAGCCCTATGATGATCATAAGAATCAAGTCCATAAGCTCATGGCCATGGCAGAATGAAATAATAGAAAGAGTTTCTATTAAGATTTTCACATTGGACTTGAATCGAATGATTAATCATATGATGGATATTATGGTTTGACGAGATTACCTTAACCCCAATCCTATCGGAACTCAAGATAGAAGAACTTAACCACATAGGTAACTGCACCGAGAGGTTTATTTTCAATTCTGATGGGTTGCCACCATATGCTGCTAGGTGTCACTAGTAGATTTTGAGAGCAATTAGAATAATTTAAATGATCAATCATACTAGTTGTCTGAATCAAAAAAGTTCTGATCCATCAGAAGGTATTTCAATGATGTCGATGATAGAGATCGCAACATATCTCATTACCATATAGAACTGAACCTAACTAAATCACACAAATAAGGATTTTGATCTGAATATTATCAATTAGACTAACCCAGTTCAATTGATTTGAATAAGATTCAATTAGGTTCAATGAAATCGTGCTAGCACATGATTGAGCCTAATATTCTCCTTTAACATTCATTAAAAGTTGTCTTGACTGAGCCAAATATATTTGGACTCACTCAAGAACCTTTACCTGGTCGACTAGAGCTTGTCTAGGTCAGAAAAGGGTTATCTTAATTTATGAGATAAATTTAAGATAACACCTACCATTTTTCGTCACCTACTAAATCTTGTCTTTTGACTTTGGTCAAACGTTGACCTTTGACATTTAGACATCTGCCCATGTGTCATGCACCCATAGGAGAGAAGATGGGGCTTTGTCCCCCTACTAAAAAGAGAAAAGGGAGGGGGCACATGCTTAGGGAGGCGTGCGTCCAAAGATGATGATGCTTTGAGTCCCATACAAATGGAACTCTAGGTTGCTTCATGCACTCTACCTAGGTGGCACCAAAGACTTGTCTTTGACCAGTCTTGGCACCATCTAAGGATGATTCAGAGAGACTCTCATTTGATTGGATCAGATGATATCATCCTACTAATCAAATTTAGATCTGATTGCACAGAAAACCATGATTGGCTGGGATGATGTGGCACTGCATGGTGCAACAAGGTCTATAAAAACCCTATCTACGCCAAGATCAAAAAAGCTTGACCCATTGCCCATGCCACAAGACTGCCCCTCTCTCTCCTCCATGCCATCTTTAGGTTTTCTCTCTCCTACCCACGCCTAAGAATTTTTGGCATATGTTTGGTGCGATCCAAGCAAGAGAAAGGTAACAAGAAAAGGAAGAAGGCAATACTGCTGCAAGAGACAACTCACATCTTCGAAAAGAGTTTTGAAGATCTTTAAAATCAGATTTAGATCTAATTTTAAGAGAAGTGATAAAGAAGAAGGAGATCTCTAGATCCTACCCGAGTAGATACTGATAGAGGCTAAGTACTTGCGTGGCTAGATCTAGAACCTTAAGCAGACATCAGGACCATCACAGGATAATCAGATTATCCTCAACAAGATAAATTAAATTAGATTTAATTTATTCTTTATTTTATTTTATTTTTTTTATTAGATTAATAATATCAGGTCTGAAAAGTCTTAGATCTGATTTAGATCCAAGAAATTTTTTTTAAAAATATCTCTCTTGATCCAATCAGATCTGAACGAACCTAATCCAAAAAATTAGGTTTTTCCTTCAACTGGTATCAGAGCCAGGTTTCATTTTCATTAAATCTAATTTTAATTTATTTTAATTTAATAATTAGATAATTTTAGATGTTACATAATATATGATTAGATCTAAAATTAAAAATTAAAAAAATTAAATAATTTAGATCTAAGTTGTATAAGATGATTAGTTGTAGAATAGAATTATTCTATGTATAGTCTAGCATGATCATAATTTAATTTGATTAGTTATAATTTTTAGATTTATTTATTTAATATTTTTTAATATTATAAATATTATAATAAGATCTAAAAAATAGAAAATAAAATTATTTAATTTTTGTTCATATGAGATATGATGAATGCATGTTTAGACTAGTTGTAGAATAGTTCTACATAATAATCTAGAATAGATTTAATTTGATATGATCAATTTAAATTTAATATTTTAGATGATTATGAGCTAATTTAGATCTAAAAACAAGCATGATATGATACATGAAGATGTATGCAAAATATGTTTATAGTTAAATTAATTTTTTTATATATGAGATATATGATATAGATCTAACTAGTTTTATAGTTTTCATATTTTTGATTAAGGCATTCTCCTTGACCGTCCGGTTATAAGAATAAAGTAGGATTTAAATACCCTCTCCTCCCATTCGATGGGATGTTCTTATGATGTGTAGGGGTGCTACGTGTTCATTCTTAATCAGAAATCCAAAACTTATTTTCTGCAAAATCCTAGATCTTGAAATCCTAGAATTTTATTTACATATTTTGTTTGTGAACCTTAAACTTAATTAAGAATTAAGTTTATGAAATATGTTCAGTATAAAAATTGAGAATTTTTAGATTTAAGATATATTCATAAAATTAGGTTCGGGCTTGGATAGCTTAAGTAGGTTTAGCGGTTGATCAAATCGAATCAAGAGTTGGTTAGATGGGATCAAGAGTGCTTAAATTGACCAGCCTAATAGGATTAAGTCTGGATTAAGATCGAATCACATGAGTGATCGATCAAGCTAAGACCTAATTAGGCTCAGTGGTTAGAGTCTAGATTATTGGCTAATCTGATTGGTTCTAGCTCAAAAATTTGGTGTTTAAGGTAAGTCTAGTAGATATGATCGACTAATTTTTAATTGGGAGCTACTCGACTTGAATGCATTCTTGTCGAGTTAATGGCATATCCCTTCCATCGATCTCACTTACTTGGCCATGTTTGTTGGCTTAGTTCTAATCTGAGGTGGTCAATAATCCAAGCTAACCTATACCACTAGGTTAGTCATAATGGTTATGACTATGTCAAGTCTAGTTTAATGAGACCTAAATTAAATCTCCCAAAGAAAAGATTAAGTTTAAAGTCTTCCAGCATTGTAGATGCGCGGGCCCTTTTCGGGGTTGATTGTTCTCGACTGATTACAGTGGTTTAGTTACACCAAAAAGATGCAACCATATCTATTAGGATTGGATGCTATGGATTGGAGGATAAATTGGGCTCAATATTCTAGATACGGTGAGAGATCCAATTAGGAATCCAATCTGTGCAAATGGTAGGCCTGACTTAACTAAGGAGTGGATCAATATTTTGAGCATGGTGAGATTCATGAATTAGAGACAAAGTTTGGATGCACCATGATTAGAGAATCATTGAATAAGAGTTATCCACTCATTGGCTAATCCATCACCAATAACTGTTAGGTGAGGTGATGAGTCAGTTGGTGGGACTACACCACCCATTAGAAATCTATGATCGTAGAAATTTTTGTATCTCTATAGAGGGAGTGTAGGGATCCGAGAAAATAATGAGAGCTAATTTATTTAAAAATTAAATTCCTAAATAAATTGATCAAGTCTTAATTATAATATCTAACTAGAAACTTTGACTCTCTATAGGAAAAGCAAAATGTCTGCATCCAATCCACTAGCACGTATCTTGGACACTTATAGACTGACCAGACCCAATTACAAGGATTGGTTCCAAAATTTTAAAATTATTTTGGATTTTGAGAAGTTAACTCATGTATTGGATTAGGATCTCCCTACCTTATCAGCTCGTCCATCCACTGAACAGAGAGCATCTCTTGATAAGTGGACGGACGAAGATAACAAAGCTAGATACTACCTGTTGGGCTCGATGTCTGATGAGCTTCAGGGCCAACATGAAGATATCAAGACTGTTTACCAAATGTTGGTTCACCTGCAAGAGATGTTTAGTGAAGAGAGTAGCGCAGCCAAATATCAGGTCACTAAACAACTATTCAAGGCTAAAATGCATGATGGATAGTCAGTCCAAAATGCGTGATGGACAGTCAGTCAGTCTAAGGCTAAAATGCATGATGGAAAGAAAAAGAAGGTAGAACTGAAAAAGAAGGCTACTGACAAAGGAAAGTATTTTCATTGCAACACTGAGGGCCACTGAAAGTGGAACTATCCTACATACCTAGCCACCCTAAAGAATAAGAAGGAAGCAGGTCCTTCTGGAGGTTTGCACATTATTGAATCTAACCTTATGTTTTCTTCTATATCCAGTGTTAGATATGTGTGCCCTAGAAGCCAAAATTGGCTGACACTTGTTATATACTTTTAAGGACAAAATTATAATTTTGACTATAAATAATAAAATGGATTATTTTCTATCATAATATGTATTTAGTATCTGTGATACATCTTTTGAGTTAATGGCAATGATAGTTCTTATTTTCAAGAGTTGAAAATTTAAGACATGAATTTTCATTATTAACTCATAAAATACTCCTGACCGTAGGATCATCATAAGGATGGTGATTGATCCGGAAGGTTGGTGTACAATCGCTTTTTTATAATAGATGAGTCTTGAGTCTATGGTGTAGAGACACCAGAGTGAGAGTACAGATACTCGTTAGAGAATAAGGGCACTGAGTGTGACCATCTCGAGTAGTTATTAGGAAGTCTATCTTCTCGTCGATGACTGGCTCGAAGCTGTAGTTGTGTGTCTGGTTCTTTGACCTGAGGTGCATTGATAGTTCATCTTGAGAGTGTTATAGTTTGACTACACCATGACTTGGTCTCTTAACCATTCAAAATTCTGAGGTGTATGTTGGCTATAGCATGTTCATTGTAGAAATTAGATTGCACCAATAGGAGATCTATCTATCTCGGTAGATGAGGAGAAGCCCTATGATGATCATGAGAATCAAGTCCATAAGCCCATGGCCATGACAGAGTGAAATAATAGAAAGAGTTTCTATTAAGATTTTCACATTGGACTTGAATCGAATGATTAATCATATGACGGATATTAGGGTTTGACGAGATTACCTTAACCCTAATCCAATCGAGGCTCAAGATAGAAGAACTTAATCACACAAGTAACTACACCGAGAGGTTCATTTTCAGTTATGATGGATTGCCACCATATGCTACTAGGTGTCACTGATGGATTTTGAGAGCAATTAGAATGATTTAGATGATCAATCATACTAGTTGTCTGAATCAGAAAAGTTCGGATCCATCGAAAAATGTTTCGATGATGTCGATGATAGAGATCACGATATATCTCATTACCATATGGAACTGAACCTAACTGGGTCACACAAACAAGAATTTCGATCTAGATATCATCAATTGGACTAACCCAATTCAATTAATTTGAATTAGATTTAATTAGGTTCAAAAAAATCATGCTAGCACATGATTAAGTCTAATGTTCTCCTTTAATTATTATTAAAGTTTGTCTCGAATGAGCCAAATGTATCTTGACTCACTCAGGTACCTTTACTTGGTCTGACTGGAGCTTATCCAAATTAGAAAAGGATTGTCTTAATTTATGAGATGAATTTGAGACAACACCTAGCATTTTCCATCACCTACTAAATCCTGTTTCGAATATTTGGTCAAACATTGATCTTTGACACTTAGACATCTACCCATGTGTCATGCACCCATAAGAGAGCAGATAGAGATTTGTCCCCTACTAAAAAATGGAAAGGGAGGGGGCACATGCTTAGGGAGGTGTGGGCCCAAAGATGATGATGCCTGGAGTCCCATATAGATGGAACTCTAGGTTGCTTCATGCACTCTACCTAGGTGGTGCCAAAGACTTGTCTTTGATCAGTCTTGGTACCATCTAAGGATGATTCAAAGGGGCTCTCATCTGATTGTATTAGATGATATCATTCCATCAATCAGATTTAGATTTGATTGCACAAAAGGCCATGATTGGTCGGGATGATGTGGCACTGCATAGCGCAATAGGGTCTATAAAAATTCTGTTTGCACCAAGATCAAAGAAGCTTGATCCATTGCCCACACCATAAGGCTGCCCCTCTCCCTCCTCATGCCATCTTCAGGTGTTCTCTCTTCTACCCATTCTCAAAAATTTTTGGGCTTCAATTTGGTACGATCCAAGCAAGAGAAAGGCGACAGAAAAAGGAAGAAAGCAGCATTACTACAAGAGACAACTCACATCTTCAAAAGAGTTTTGAAGATCTTCAAAATCAAATCCAGATCTAATTTTTGGAGAGATGATAAGAAGGAGAAGATCTCCAGATCCTACTCGAGTGGATACCGATAGAGGCCAGGCACTTGCATGGCTAGATTCAGAACCTCAGGCAGACATCAGGATCATAACAAGATAATCAAATTACCCTCAACAAGATAAATTAAATTATATTTAATTTATTTTTTATTTTATTTTTTTTTATTAGATTAATAATATTAGATTTAAAAAGTCTTAGATTTGATCTGAATTTAAGAAAATTTTTTTTGAAATATCTCTCTTGATCCAATCAGATCTGAACGACTTGATCCGAAAAACTATGTTTTTTCTTCAACTGGTATCAGATCCAGGTTGCATTTTTCATTAGATGTAATTTTATTTTAATTTTAATTTAATAATTAGGTGATTTTAGATATCACATAAAATATGATTAGATCTAAAATTAGAAAAATTAAAAATTAAATAATTTAGATCTAAGTTGTACAAGATGCATGACTAGTAGTAGAATAAAATTATGCTATGTATAGTGTAGCATGATCATAATTTAATTTAATTAAGTTATAATTTTTAGATCTATTTATTTACTATTTATTAATGTTATAAATATTATAATAAGATCTAAAAAAATAAAGTTATTTAATTTTTATTCATATGAGATATGATGAATGCATGTTTAGACTAGTTGTAGAATAGTTCTACATAATTATTTAAAATAGATTTTAATTTAATATGATCAATTTAAATTTAATTTTTTAGATGATTATGAGATAATTTAGATCTAAAAATATGCATGATATGATACATAAAGATGTATGCAAAATATATTTATAGTTAGATCAATTTTTATATATGAGATATATGATGTAGATCTAACTAGTTTTGTAGTTTTCATATTTCTGATTAAGGCGTTCCCCTTGGCCGTCTGATCATAAGAACAAAGTAGAATTTAAATACCTTATCCTCCCATTCGATCAGGTGTTCTTATAATGTGTAGGGGTGCTGCGCGTTCGTCCTTAATCAGAAACCTAAAACTTATTTTTTGCAAAATCCTAGATCCTGAAATCGTAGGATTTTGTTTATATGTTTTGCTTGTGAACCTTAAACTTAATTAAGGATTAAGATTATAAAATATATTAAATCTAAAAATTAAGAATTTTTGGATTTAAGATATATTCATAAAATTGGATTCAGGCTTGGGTAGCTTAATTATGTCTAGCGGTTGATCAAACCAAATCAAGAGTTGGTTAGATGGGATCAAGAGTGCTTAAATTGACCAGCCTAATAGGATTAAGTCTGGATCAAGATCGAATCACATGAGTGATCGATCAAGCTAAGACCTAATTAGGCTCAGTGGTTAGAGTCTGGATTGACCTAATTAGGTCAATCCAGGATAAATTGACCTAAGTGAACGGACTGTTATTATGATTCGCTCATCAACTTCTCAAGTACTTGACCATGTTCAGAAATCTTCCATCACTAAATAAAAAATTTAGATAGTCCGACACCAAAGCACGGTGAGTTGCTTGAGAGTCATCATAGTGATATCAGGTCGGAGGGATACTTATATCCATATCCCTTTAGAGCAAATCTTGATAGCAGAAAGCTCTGGAGTTGGTCACATTCAGTGCAACTGTATCCCTATATCTTACCTGCATGTCATACCAATGTCTTTACACTCCTTGGTTAAGAAGACAACCAATCCATATAGTACACAACGACCTATACTCGATAAACATTATCGTCCTTGGTAATAACGTATCATTTGATCGCGAACAGATTTAAAGAGTAAATCATAAATTCTTCTTTATCGATACTAAATAGTCCTAAAAACTTCATCACAATATAGAAGTTCATTTGAAGATGCAAAAAATTTATGATGAAAATACCAAAATAATATTTTATTCATTTGTAATTCATAAAAAAATACAAGAATAGTTCAACCGTCAACAAGCTGATGAATGGCTTTAGGATACTATTTTCAATAGTGGGTAACAATTGTGGATTCCATCTATGCTCCAAAAATTGCTAAGAAGTTCCAGGGAGTTGACCTTGTTGTTGAGACAACTTGTGGCTTAAGGTTGACATGACACTGAAGTGCCACCTTGGTTTGATTCTGAGAGTGAGTGAGCATGAATGAGGTCATAATCCTTCAGACGATATTATTCAACATCCAGATTGATTTTTGATAAGCTAGAGTTGGTATCTATCAAATCGGTGTTCTTTTGGTGATGAGGTCAGCTATCATCCAGGATCATTAGTTTGCACTCTCTCCTAGTGCTGGACCTACGATGTAGTTTAGATCACCTTGGTCTCAGGTAAAAGTGCCCTAGCTGATGAAAAATGTCTCATCCGAATGACTGATATCCTAACATATTCTATTAGAAAACAGCTACACTGGCTATGGAGTATTGTAAATTATAAATTTAATTATCTACATTATTAATTCCTTGAATCAGATGCGTGATTATCACTAGAAGCATAAGTAAACCTGATCAAAAAATGATGTCAGTGAGTTGCATGACTATAACTTTGGAATGATTTTGGTACGCAAGAAAATCCAAAAGCTTGCTCGATTGTCAATTGAGTTGCACGCAAAAGCCTGCCTTGCATATTATAAGGAAAAAGTCATGAACAACCTTATCGATGTTAATTATTGGCTACCACCCTAGTATAATGACGTGTAGTAGTCCATAACAACCATTACAACGTGGTCTTCTCTTTATAATTTTTTTTTGGTAAGAGTCTTCTCTTTATAATTAATGGCTTTGATTAAGTGATATGGTGCATACCTAACTCAAATGGGTTTGTTAGCTAGCCGCCCACGCAACTGATAATGCCTGATCTTTGACGGTGATGGCGCACATACAAAATGTCATTTTAGTGCACCAAATCCACCAACCCCAACTCAACAAATTGTTCATCTCCTAAAAAAGTTTCAGCACAAGTTGTTATTGCAGTGGCATATGCATCATAGACCATGCTTTGAAGTAACAGTTTGATGCTTCGGGTTATTGTGGTCCATTATGCCATCACTATCCCAACAATCTTTGACAAACCAACCAATATAAATTTATGTTAGCATCCTTTAATACACCACATCCTGTCATACATCTCTATCAATAAAGAGTCACCTTGGCAGGGGAGCAAAGTCGCGCGGATGAGCACATGGTCATGCCGAAGAATATCTCAAAAGAATAGCTGCAGTCTATTGTTATAAATATGCTAATGTGCTGTATTCTTAGCTTGGGTGATGCATGCCATGGATTAAATGAAACACGAAGGAATGATCGCAGGACAGTCTTGCAGAACTCATGGATGAAATGATCCCAATGGCGTCATGACAGGACTTTCTGCGTGGGCCATCCGTCCAAGCTTTTCCTCATCATGAGAAATAAGCCCCATTGGCTGGAGATGTGACCCATATGGATTGGCTCATATGAACAAAGTTGCTGTACCAGACTGACACGGTCACTAGAAACCCCAACATCGTGTGCAATATTATAACAGAATCCATAGGCCAGAAGTTCATTCCGAGTGAACGAAGAAAAGCTATGCAGCAGCATGATTTCCACTTTAGCATCTCTTCAGGTACCCTTGCTTTGCCTTTTTCTTAATTATTATTTTGCCTTTCATACCTTTACTCTTCTCTCCCTCTCCCTTCACAGTGCGTCCCTCTCTTTAAGTCCTTGTACCACCCCACACCTTCTCTCTGAACTTTCCACCTCCAAGGAGAGAAGAAGAGTCCATTCAAAAGAACAAGAACAAGAGCAGAGAAGAGAGATGACGAACTTCAGCTATGACGACATCGTAGCGGCCACCAAAGGCTTCTCTCTCGAGCAGCTAATTGGGAAAGGAAGCCATGGAAGTGTCTACAAAGGCAAGCTCAAAGATGGAAAGCTCGTAGCAGTGGAGAAGCCACTGGAAGGGATCCGATCTCTTGGAGATGACCCAAAACTAAGCAACGAGATCGACATACTTTCCTCCATAAAGAATTCAAGTGTTGTCAATTTAATAGAAGTCTCTCACGGTCCAGCAAACAAGTTTCTCATCGTGGAGTTCATGCCAAACGGCTCGTTTCATGACCTCCTCCACCTCCATCCAGACCCGCCGCCTTGGCCTCGGCGTACCGTCATGGCTATCCAGATCGCCCGTGCCGTTGTCTTACTCCACGAGGCGAAGCCTCCCATCATCCACCGAGATATCAAGCCGGCTAACATTTTGTTAGACCACAACTGGAACGCGAGGCTCGCCGACTTCAGCCTTGCAGTCAGGGACAATAGCCCGCAGTCGCCAGTTTCTAGAGTACCGGCAGGAACGATAGGGTACTTGGATCCATGTTACACCGAGTCGGGAAAGTTGGGTCCAAAGAGTGATGTGTTTAGCTTTGGAGTGGTGTTGTTGGAGCTTATGAGCTCTAGGAAGGTGATGGACATGGACAGCGATCCTTCTTCGATCGTCGCGTGGGCTGTGCCGATGATCCGAGCTCGTCGGGTGGCGGAAGTTTCCGATCGGAGGGTGGCATTGCCCGACGGCATGCTGAGGCCAATCGATCGGATGCTAAGTATTGCAGTGCGGTGCGTTTCGGAGAATGTAGAGGAGGCCATTGATGGGGGAGGTTGTGGGAGAGTTGGAGAGGGTGGTGGAAGGTATATGGTGGCCAATTTGGGGTCCTATAAGGAGAAGGATGACCGATAGAGTCCATAGATGTGTTCGAGCTTGGAGGAGGTGTGTGAAGAAGAGGGTGACAACGACAAAGATCGCGTGCAAGGACCACTTGATTGACGGTGGGAACCATGATTGCAGTGATGATGGAGTGAGTCCAAGTAGGAAGGCATGACGAAGGCGGCAGTCCAAGCAGGAAGGGGCCAGGGGAAGGTAAGGCTTTGTGAACTGGGCGGGTTGGTTCGTGTCCTTCGGTTACATGGTGAAGTCATTTCCGGCAAGGTTTTGTCTCCCAAATATCAATTAATTCGTGCCTTCAACTTAATTTGATTTATTTTTTAAAATTCTTTTCTCGTTGCTTGTTGTTGTACAAGGGCTGGTTCACAAGGAGAAAATAACAAAAACAGGGATTCTGTGGGAGAGGAGTCCACATTGCTCCCTGTTTATGGCCCTTCCACTAAGGCAGCGGTCCAAATTAGAGAAAAGGATTTCCTTTTCTAGTTGTTGGAGAGTGCAAAAATAGGAGTGATGTGAGGTTATTGTGAAGGAGCTCAGCAAGATGTTGTCGAGTATATAGAGATCATGGTGTCCCTTCGATATCAGACTGATTCCAATGATGTCGATGGATATACTCTGTCATCTTCATTTATGAATACAAATCTCATGGCATTTGTTACCTTACAGTAGATTATGTTTGTCGAGATTCAAAAGATGATCTTTCGAGCTGGAGTGTTATTATAGTCGATGTGCTCTCAAAGGCTCCTCTTTTCTGAAATTAAAGAATGTTGTTCAAGATGGAACTAGATTGATTTACTTTATCTACCTTGACCCAATCTTCTGCTGCCTTTCAACGGGAAGGCTCTAAAGCTATCAGAGTTTTGCTTTTGTTGTTTTCTTTCTCTCTGTGTGAACCATTTCTTTTGTTAAGCAAGAGTTGTAGGCTAGTAAGAGTCGGTTATGTCAGGAAATTGGTTAAACAGAGCAAAGCATACTGCAAGTATTTTTCAATCTAGCTAGGTCATCTATCATACATGAAATAGGATGTAACAATTTA
Source organism: Cocos nucifera (assembly GCA_006176705.1). NCBI lineage: Eukaryota > Viridiplantae > Streptophyta > Magnoliopsida > Arecales > Arecaceae > Cocos > Cocos nucifera. Next base: position 116,241 of record QRFJ01001538.1, on the reverse strand, counting down.
GGATCTCATCTAAAAAGATTAGACGGATCCTCACATACTGTTTCTATTTAAGCTTTGATGTCCTCACCAAATTAAGAATTCAAATTCATATATCCATTCATAAATACCATGATCGGCCTATAATCAGCTTCAACAAATTTGTGTTCAATATCCTATAATTTACATAGACTATAGGCTAGATCAGTTCTAATATCATTTATAATGATCTAAAACCTCACTCAAAAAAAGCTAACTGAAAAATATTATTTAGATTTTTTGATCCTGTATAAATATCTAAAATCTTTTCAATGAATAATCAATATAAGACTAAATATATGCCCACACTAATTCTTATATAAGGAATAGCTAAATCTTATTTGTCTCTTGCTTTCTCATAATCTCCCTTGACCTCTCTCTCTCATGCATGTATTCACCGTTTCATTCATTTTATCATGCCAAGAACCAGCCACTCAAGTTGCACAAGTAACATGGCCATACATCACATAAGACCAAGCCTGAGGAAAAAACATAGCAAGATCTATAAATTAAACACAACCTCAATATTATCGAGCAAGAGTAGCTTCACATTGAGGCAAAATAATTCCATTATTAATAAGTAACCAAAAGCTATGCAATTTACAAATTTAATTAATTGACCGGTGTCAATAATACTCTAACTATTCATAATCCCAAACAATAGCAAAGTATTAAGCATCCTGCAATTCTAAAAAAAAAAATTGAAGGGATGGCATAAGCTAACAGCTCAATAAGAATCCCACACATAGTAATATATACAATTTAAAGATATAAAATAGCAAATAATCACTATCAAACTAAATATAGATATCATGAATTCAAATATCCACTAATCAGCATTGCTCAAGCAAACAAGTATGCATATATATGCATCACCTATCATCAAAAAACCATTTTACTCAAAGACAATATATTATATATGATAAAAGATCATTCTTTTCCAATAGTGGTATGTCAAATAATATCTTATCTACTGAGTAGCAAGATACAATAATTATCTTTTCGATTTTAGAATATCTAAGATCACACTTGGACTCATGATTGTGAATGCATAATCCACACTATAGTCCATAATGGCATGCTAAAGTATCATGTTCTAGCCCATGTTTGGCAATCTATAATCTTATACTTTGACCTATATCAGCAAACTAGAGTAGATATTGCTTGGCAATCTATAATCCCATGCTTTTACTCATGATGATAAACCCAAGCATCATGCTTGCATTTGTGACAAGCAATCGAAAATGCGACTAGTCTAAATTTCTCTTACTCAACTATCTAATTATTCAAAACTCAATTTTATGCTTGTTAAATAAAATTATCAATATGCAATAAAGAAATGTATCTCATGCCAAACCATATCATCAATACATGATATATAAATATATAAGTAAACATATATACATATAGGAGGTGTTTGATATGGGGTGATTATCTCAAGATCAAAGATATGGATAGAGATAATGAGATCACTGCATTTGGTTGCACCATAATGATCCAATATAGCAATAATGTCAAATTAACTCTACTTCTCAAATCACTATCCAACCCAGTGATAGAATATCCATCCTTGAGATTAGGTATTTAAGATCACCCCATTGTAGTGATATTGAGCCAAAATTGAGAATAGAAATACCCCCAATCCAAAAAAAATTAAATATTAATATATTATATCAATATTATATATTATAATATAATATAATAATATTATATTATTTATATGGTATATTATATTAATATAATTAAATATATTATTGACATATTATTATTTGATAATTTTAAATTATAGTTTGAAATATATTATTTTACTTTATATTTATATAATAAAATTTTTAATATATTATATCTATAATAACAATTAATATATCTTTACAGAATCGATAATTTATAGGACTAATATATATATTATTTATGAAGCATATTAATATTTTATTATAATATATTTTATATGATCAACAAAAATATTTTATTAAAATATATTTATTAGGAGTAAAATAGCTCATGCTAAAGTCTAATAAGATCTAATCTTAGTCGAGCCCCATCAGAGTCCAAGACACACTCCAATTTGAGGTTCAATCAAGTCAGTCTCTTAGTTTAGATGAGCACCAAAGGATCGGCCTCCAAATTTGGCTAAGCTTAGAGCTTCAATCAAAGGCGGCTCTTACTAAAAATAATAATAATTTTTATCAATGTACAATCTTGTATATTAGTTGAGCTGAGCTCCTCCGCTCTGACCCTCTAACTCAATCTCGACAACAGTAGATCTTGCCAAGACTACACCATGAATTTTGGCCAAATAAACTTGAGTCAATAAAAACAACTCACCATCTGCTTAATTTTGATCTTCAGTTTGGCATAAGCAACAATTGTTTCATAAGCACTGAACCTCAATACTATCTGATCTTGACTTTCGACCAATCTTAGGTATTAGCTGAGCTTCATCAAAATAATTTAAGCAGCTTCATCACATTCCTAATTAAGAAACCTATTATTCCTTTCTGACTGTTGCCCAGGTATGGCTATGCAAGAGGGAGGGTGAATTGGGTACTCATCAAATTTTAGCCAAATCTGAAATCTAATCAATAATGTGCTTCAATTTAAACTTATTTGAGTGATTATGATATGATTAATATATGCAGCAGCAAAATTAAAGTATAAATGAAACTATATAAGAATTAAGCTAGTGCAAAGTAAGTAAGTAAAGCAAGTAAATAAAATACAAGAAGGCACAATAAATATATAAAATTTATAGTGGTTCAGAGCAATCCACTCCTACGTCCACTCTCCAAGTTTCTCTTTGAAATTCCACTATAATCCTTCCTTGATTATAGTGTGTTTATTTTTTTAGACTCATAAATAAATTCAGTTGATTTTCAACAGAAGCACCAATCAAAACCTTACATCGTTAGTTTTTGGGCTCACTAATAATCCAATTGATTTTAATCTTGACTTGCCAACTACAATAATACAATGATTATTTTCTCGGGCTAACAATCAATCTCGATTGATTTTAACCTTGTCTCACCAATCAAACCAATACAACGTTCAATTATGGGCTTGGACCAATCTTTATCCCAAGTTTCTTTCTCCTAAAGAAACTTATAAAGAAAATAAAATATAATTTTAGTATAAAAAAATAAAAAATAAAAATTCTTTTGAAGCACAGAGAAGAAGCTGAATGATTGATCTTTTGAAGCTTGACTTCTCTTTAATCAACGCTTGAGAGGATGTTGAGGATGTTGGAGAAGGTCATTCTTAGAAAGCTCTCAATTCTGTACACTCCATCCCTCTCTTTTTTTCTTTCTCAATGATATTCAATAACCCTTTCTTAGTTTGAAGATTTTCTCTCTTTAATCTAATTCTTTTGTCTCCCTATTAAGTCTCTAGACTTTTATATGCTTCAAAGTGACTGGAGAATGAGTTTTTACTGTTGGAGCCCTTTAAATAGCCGTTGGGAGTCATTGTGGATAAAAAGTTAAAGTTCTGAAAAACCAACCATTAGTCACTAGGTCGGCTTAGTTCTTAATTGGATTGACTTAGTTTTTCACTGGATTGACTTAGTTTCTAACTAGATCAGCTCAATATCAATAGACTTCAAAAATCAGCTTTCTATTTTTTATTTTTAAGACTGAGCTGATCTAGTTTTTCACTCAGCCGACTAAATACTGAGCCAGCTTAGTTTTTCACTGGATCATCAAAGTTCTCAGCCTTCAATAATTCTGCATCAATTCTGCATATTTTTCTGCTTGAGTGGCTTTTTATCTTCAACTTTTGAGGGCTTATTCCATCTTGATTTTTATGGTTTTTTCCACCATTAAGGCTTCTAAAAACTTCTTCTTTGAGCTTTATTTGAGCATTTGAAATCATTCTTTTTTCTTGACTTTTCTTCTCTTAAGAAGATTTATTCTATAGATAATTTTTTTATTTTAAGCACTTAAAAAGTTCTATATATATTCTTGAATTACGAGATTAGTATCATTTATACTCAATATTTTGGGATCATCAAAATTAATCTTAGGATCAACAATCTCTTTCTTTTTGATGATGATAAAATCTTGAGTATATACATAATAAAAATAAATAATATATTTCAATATATTTTATCAAAATATATCATGAAGTATAGATTAAACATATGAAAGAGTACTTCATGAATATTCTCAATTAATCTTTTAGTTTATTATACATAATTCATTCATTGCACATATTTTATATACTCATTTCAAGTTTATGTCTCAATTCAAATCAATGAGTATTAAAGTTTCAAGCATCAAATTCATTAAGTTTCTTAAGCATTAATCCTCTAAGTATATACTCAATGTTTCTCTTCCTCTTTTTGACAACATCAAAAAGCTTCTGGAAAGGATAAAGAAAAATCATCAAAATTAAGATATGAAAATTGTATCAATTTAGAGATGTATCAAAGTAAAAAAAATTATCAAGTTCAGAAAATCAATTTAACCAAATCATCTCCCTTTTGAAAATTTATCCTTTCACTCAAAATAAGTTTAAAATATTTATTTTAATTTTAGAAATTAGCTTAAATTTAAATATCAAAGGCTCTCCACCCTTTTGAATAAATATGACCTTTAATTAGATTTTCAAATATGCACTTTTAAGCTTTAAGAGGAATAGAGTTTTTCAAAAGATTTGATCATGAAATCAAATATAATATATACTTTAATATTCAATCATTTTTTTAAAAAAAGTTTTAGTTAATTAAGTTCAAAAAAGATATGTATCAGAAATATATCGAGCAAATCAATGATCATATCAGAGTAAAAATAATTTTATAATAATTTTTAAATGCACATCAAAAGTTCTATATTATATTTAGATTTTCAAATGAGTTTTCAAATTAGAAGTATGTATCAAAATCAATTCTTAGAGTAAGATTATATTTTAAATTTAATTTAACTTTAATTAATTATGAAGAATGATTAGACTATCAAATCATGCATATTAAATTGAATAAATATATGAAAGCTCAATTTAAGAAGATCATAAAGTAATTGATTGAGAATTTAAGATCAAAATTTATTTATCTCAATGCAAATTAATCAAAAATTTCAATCAAATCAAGATAAAAAGCATTTCTCCCCCTATTTTGGAGATACCAAGAATTTATTTTTTTAATATTTTAATAAAATTATCTCCTTCTATTTTTTATAATGATAGCTTGATTATTTTATCTTTCAACTTTTCTCTTCCTTTTCCTTTCAAATCAAGTATATTTAACATGAATTTAATCACAAAATTCAGATTTTCTAAATTTGAAAGATATTTTTAATTTCAAAGGCCTTTCCAATTAAAAGATCATTTATTCTTTAATATTTTTTTTATATCAATTAAACTAAAATTTAGATCAAATCATGATTTTCTTGACAGTTCAATATTACTTAAAGATTAATTTATAAATTCAGTTAGATACCAATTATTTTATATTTGAATTGCTAAAGATGAATTGATTCAAATCAAACAATTTTGAGGATTTAGAATGATAAATTAATTTGAATTAATATCAACAAATTAGTCAAGGCAAATCATAAAGAGATTTTTAGTTATTCTTTAATAAGATCAACTCCTCCTTTTCTTAAGAAATATCAAGAAATCAGGTTTTGAAAAGATATGTATTTTTGAATTTATTTTAAATAATATCATATCAATAATATAGCTGTGCAAGATCATATTTGAAATAAAAATATTATTCATTTTTTGTCAAAAGATAAATCAATCAAATATATGGCAAATAGTAAGCTCTTTGATACCAAATAATTAAAACTAAATTCTTCTTTAAATATTTGGCTTAATTATAAATGATAGTTTTCTTGAAATATTTTGCTTGATATCAATTTTAAAAGATTCAAAAAGATCATTTTTTTTAAAAAAAATAATTTTTAAAATCAGTCAATCAGAATAAGGTATGAATGTTCATCAATAATTTTATTTTTAAGATAAGAAAAGGCAATCAAATCAATAATTAAGAAAGATATTCAAATCAATTTGGGGGATCAAAAATTAATCAATTTATGGATTCTAATAATCAAAAAATAAGATCAAATCAAGAAAAAACTAGATGAAAGCTCTATAAGTTTAGTTCAACTAGAAATTTTGAAATTCTTAGGGGTCAACCTAAGATGCAATGTAAATTAACACTTCAAGCATTTGATCTTATATTAATTGAATATCTTAATTTCAAGTACTTAGGTCATACAATTTTCTAAAAGAGTTTTGATAGTTAAGTATCTTATAGAAGAATGCCAAAAATTAATTCAATTATAGATTTAGCAATTAAAACATTCAAACCTAATTAAGCATTTTTTTTTAAATTCATCAATTATAAAATTGATATGGGGAGGCTTAAAATATCATGCCAAATTTTTTAAGATAAAAATATTTCATTCATAATGTTGGTGTAAAATCTGATCATCGTTGAAGAAACGCTGGAGTTAGAGAAGAAGAGATCACTGTTGGTGACCTGCAATACAAGTCTCATCTAGAGTCTGGAGGATGGCTCCGACAAGATCCTTCGATGATCAAGTCAACTCTTTTGATCAATAAAAATAGAGTACTCAGTCGAAAAAGTTACAGAGTATTGAGAAGAAAAAGAAAGCCTGAAGAAAATATATCTGGAGGATCCTTTTTATAGATAGAGCCTATAACAAACTGATGGTGACAGCCGTAACTATCAGATAGTGGGTCGCTTGGGACCATGTGGAGTTTGTTATGGAGGATAGTGTCTGTTGTCGCGAGGTGCCTAGTCCGCTTGAGATTTGATAGTCAATGTTTGGAGGAGTAGGCATCAGTTTGTAATGACCTTTGAGTTATATCAATTCTAGAGGAGTTTGAACTCCTCCAAGATAGTCCAGGTGTGGGTCGGTTCATGTCGTGTCCGAGACTAAATTTGTATAGAAGAAGAGACTCTTATGAAATTAGAAAGTAGATCTATTAGAGAGATCTGCACGCAGCTCTTCTGGAGGAAAGACTCGAGGAATAATTTGCCTAACGGAGGAACCCAATTACTGGAAAGAATCTAGAAGGAGTTTGCCTGTTGGAGAAGTCTGGGAGGAGTTTGGCTGCTAGGAGAGTTTGTCTGCTAGAGTTCGGCAGGAATTCGCCTGTTGGAGGAACCTGAGAGAAGTTCGACTGTTGGAGAAATTTAGAAGGAGTTTCGCTGTTAGGAGAGTTCACCTGCTGGAGTCCGAAAGAAATTTTCTTGTTGGAGGAGTCCGAAAGAAATTCGACTGAACTAGATGTGTAGGTGCTAGAGATTTGACCAAAATCTCAGCTGAACTTTGATAGGCATGGATTTATCCCCAACATGAGCCTCCTACTCTCGAGTTCGAAGTTCGAAAGATGGGAGTAAGATGGAGACTACCGAAGTTCAAATGATTTTTCGATCCTATCGGGCTCCCTACTTTCAGATGGTACGAGATGTTTTGGCTTTTATTAGGCTGGCATCGGAGCTTCGTATATACATGATGACCCGAAGAGACATTTTTCGAATTCTTCATCAGAAATCTGCTTGAGGTACAGTGCCATTAAGGGTCTGTTCATTGGAAGCTTTATTCCATGATGAGTGGGATACACGTCGATTAGAGATTGGTTGGAAAAAATCTACAATCATAACTGCTCTAGGGCTCCAGGGGTTACGTAAGCCTGCCCTCCTCCTTTGAGTCCCTACTTCTAAAATCTTCCTTTGTTCCCTCTGGTTTCTCTCTTCATCCCGAGCGAGAGCCCAAGCTGCTTCCTTTGGATTTTGATGTACCCTACCTCTGATCCTTGCTCCATTTGCCATCTCCTTATTATTCTCAACCAATTTAGATCAGCTTTTCGATACCTTTTGGATTATCTTTGCATTTTTACTTTCTCGTTCTTTCTGTTCTTATCGAAGCTTGAACGTTTCATTTTCTTTTTGTTTGATTTTTTGGGTAATTTATGGATTTTATCTTGATTCAAATATCTAGTGAGGGATCTTGGTCGACTTGTTTTAGAAGTCTGGCCCCTTTAAGCTTGACGAACCCGCCTCTTGAGGAGGCCAAACCCTTGGGATCGGCCCATCCTTTTGTGCCTGTGACCATTTCTTATATACTTCAGCCTGACGACCTTTTCTTAGCTAGGATTCGATTTGGAATTCCTCCTGAGTACGAGCTTGAACTCTCCGAACCTAACGATCAAGCCTGTTTACCCCCTTTCAGCCAAATCTGTCTGTATGTCAAAATCTTTCGGGCTGGGCTTAGATTATCTTTACATTTTTTCATAATAAACTTATTTAGGTTTCTCAATATTTCTCTTGTTGTCATGGCGTCGAACTTCTTTAGATTTATCATAGGATTTCTCTCTCTGTGCACCATAACAGATGTCCGACCTACCATTTCCCTATTTCATAATTTTTTTAACTTTAAATATCATCCCACCGCTAAGGATTGATGGTATGTATGTCCTCAGTTTGGGAGGAAGGGACTGCTTAAAGATGCCCCTTCCTCCATTCATGGCTAGAAGGAGAAGTTCTTTTTCGTTTTCCATCCCACCCTACAACTAGGGCTACCTTTATGGGGTGAGGTAAGAAAATCGGTTCGCCGAGCTCCTGGGCTAGAAAATGAAGATCGGAGCTCAATCGATAAGCTAAAGTCCTTTGACGCTCCACCAATCCCTAGACTCTTGGATGAGCAAATCTTGTTCAATTTTGACCTCAGTCCTCTTAACCCGACAGGTAGTTTATAATATTCAGTCGGCTAGATGGTATTTATTTTTCTGATCTTCTAAATGAAATTGTTTGATGAAGGGGGTCCAAACCCTCAAAAGAAAGGAAGGTTCTTCCGACAAACCACAGAAGAAGGCCCAGACTGGAGAGTCAAGCTGGGCTACGCCGGTTTGGTCCGAACCGACCCTTGAATCCGTCGCTACCATGCCGATCCCAGCCCCATCTGATGAGGTCATCCCTTTTGCTCCTGTTCGGTAAGAGGGAGCTATGGAGAAGAGGAAGAAGAGGGCCATCGCCAAGAAGATCGGGCGGAAGGCTAAGAGCTCCAAGGGAGGGAACCTTGGCCAAGAACTATTAGATATGTGTGCCCTAGAAGCCAAAATTAGCTAATACTTATAATACACATCTAAGGACAAAATTATAATTTTGACTATAAATAATAAAATGGATTATTTTCTATCACAGTGTGTATTTGAAAGTATCTGTGATACATCCCTTGAGTTTATGATAATAATAGTTCATATTTTCAAGAGTTGAAAATTTAAGACATGAATTTTTATTATTAACTCATAAAATGCTTCCGACCGTAGGATCATCATGAGGATGGTGATTGATCTGGAAGGTTGGTATACGATCGCTTCTTTAGGATAGATAAGTTTTGAGTCTATGGTATAGAGATACCGAAGTGAGAGTATAGGTACTCATCAGAGAATGAGGGCACTGAGCATGACCACCTCGAGCAGTCATCAGGAAGTCTATTTTCTTGTCAATGACTGGCTTGAAGCTACAGTGGTGTGTCTGATTCTTTGATCCGAGGTGCATCAATAGTTTACCTTGAGGGTTTTATAGTTTGACTATATCATAACTCGATCTCCTAGCCATTCAAAATTCTGAGGTGTATGTTGGCTATATCATGTTTATTATAGAAATTGGATTGCACCAATAGGGAATTTATCTACCTCGGTAGATAAGGAGCAACCCTATGATGATCATGAGAATCAAGTCCATAAGCCCATGGATATGGTAGAGTTAAATAATAGAAAGAGTTTCTATTAGAATTTTCACATTAGATTTAAATCGAATGATTAATTCATATGACAAAAATTAGAGTTTTGACGAGATCACCTTAACCCTAATCCGATTGGGGCTCAAGATGAAGGAACTTAATCACATAGATAACTGCACCAAGAGGTTCATTTTTAATTTTGATGGATTGCCACCATATGCTGCTAGGTATCACTGATGAATTTTGGAAGCAATTAGAATAATTTGGATGATCAATCATGCTAGTTATCCGAATTAAAAAAAAATCTGATCCATCGAAAGGTGTTTCGATGATATCTATGATAGAGATCATGACATATCCCATTACCATACAGCACTAAACCTAACTAGATCATATAAATAAGAGTTTAAATCTGAATATCATCAATTGGACTAATCCAGTTCAATTGATTTGAATAAGATTCAATTAGGTTCAAGAAAATTGTGCTAGCACATGATTGAGCCTAATGTTCTCCTTCAACAATGATTAAAAGTTATCTCGACTGAGCCAAATGTGTTTAGGCTCACTCAAGAATCTTTACTTGGTTTGACTGGAGCTTGTCTAGATTAAAAAAGGATTATCTTAATTTATGAGATAAATTTGAGATAACATTGATCATTTTTCGTCACCTGCTAAATCTTATCTTTTGACTTTGGTCAAACATTGACTTTTGATACTTAGACATCTGCCCACATGTCATGCACCCATAGGAGAGAGCTTTGACCCTTGTCCCCCTGCTAAATAGCAAAAAGGCAAGGGGTGTACACCTAGGGAGGTGTTCACCCAAAGTGGATAAGGATTGGAGTCCCATACCGATGGGACTCCAGTTGCTTCATGCATTCAACTTGGGTGGCACCAAAGACTCTTCTTTGACCAGTCTTAGTGCCACCTAAGAAGATTTATGAGGGACTCTAATCTAATTAGATCAGATGATATCATTCCACCAATCAGATTTATATCTGATTACACAAAGAGCCATCATTGGCTGGGATAATGTGGTACTGCATGGTGCAGCAGGATCTATATAAACCCTATTTATGCCAAGGATTCAGATTCTCTATCCTTTGCCCATGCCACAAGGCTTTTCTTCCTTCCTCTCCATGCCATCTTCAGATCCACGCTCCCCTCTCCACGCCCAAGAAAATTTGGGCTCGAGTTTGGTATGATCCAAGCAAGAGAAAGGCAAAAAGAAAGAAGAAGGCAGCACTGTTGCAAGAGACAACACCCGATCTTCAAAAGGTGATTTGAAGACCTTCAAGACCAGATTCAGATTTGATCTTTGGAGTACAATTTGAGAAGAAGAAGATCTCTAGATTCTATCTGAGTGGATATCGGTAGAGGTCAGACGCTTGCATGGCTACATCCAGAATCTTAGGCAAACATCAGGATCATCATAGGATAATAGGATTACCCATAACAAGGTATAATTAAATTAAATTAAATTTATTTTATTTTTATTAATTTAATAAAATCAAATTTGAAGAGTCTTAGATTTAATTTAGATCTAAGAGAAAAATTTTTAAAATATTCTTCTTGATCAAATCAGATTTGAACGAACCTAATCGAGGAAATAGGGTTTTCCCTTCAACTGGTATCAGAGTCAGGTTTCATAATTATTTAGATCTAATTTTAATATAATTTTTATCTAATAATTAGATAATTTTAGATGTCACATTAGATATGATTATATCTAAAATTAAAAATTAAAAAAATTAAATAATCTAGATCTAAGATGTATGAGATGCATGACTAAACTAGGAATAGAATTATTCTATGTGTAGTCTAGGATGATCGTATTTTAATTTGATTAATTATAACTTTAAATTTATTTATTTATTATTTTTTAATATTATAAATATTATAATTAGATTTAAAAAATAAAAAATAAATTTATTTAATTTTATTCATATGAGATATGATAGATGCATATTTAGACTAGTTGAAGAATAGTTCTACAAAGTTGTCTTAAATAAATTTAATTTTATATGATCAAATTTAAATTTTATTTTTTAAATATTTATGAGATAATTTAGATCTAAAAACATGCATGATATGATACATGAGATGTATGCAAAATATATTTTTAAGTTAGATCAATTTTATATATGTGATATATATGTAGATCTAACTAGTTTTATAGATTTATCATATTTTTGATTAAGACATTTTCTTTGGCCGTCCGATCATAAGAATAAAGTAGGATTTAAAGGTCCTCTCCTCTCATTCGATGGGATGTTCTTATCACGTGTAGGGGTGCTACGCATTCATCCTTAATCAGAAATCAAAAAAAAAAACTTATTTTCTGCAAAATCCTAGATTCTGAAATCCTAAAATTTTATTTATATATTTTATTTATGAACCCTATACTTAATTAAGAATTAAGATTATGAAATATATTAGATCTAAACTTAAAAATTTCAGATCTAAGACATATTCATAAAATTGGGTTCGAGCTTGGATAGCTCAATTAGGTCTAGCAGTTGATTAAATTGACTTAAGAGTCGGTTAGATGGGATCAAGAGTGCTTAAATTGACCAGCCTAATAGGATTAAGTCTAGGTCAAGGTTGAGTCACATGAGTGATTGATCAAGTTAAGACCTAATTAGGCTCAGTGGTTAGAGTCTAGATTGTAGGCTAATCCGATTGGTTCTGGCTCAACAATTTGGTGTCTAAGATAAGTTTGGCAAATACGACCGACTGGTTTTTAATTAGGAGCTACTCAATTCAAATGCATTCTTGTCGAGTTAATGGCATATCCCTTCCACCGGTCTCACTTACCTGGCCATATTTGTTGGCTCAATCCTGATCTGAGGTAGCAAATAATCCATGTTAACCCATGCCACTAGGTTAGTCATAATAGTTATGACTATGACAAGTCAAGTTTAAAGAGACCTAAATCAAATCTTGCTAAGAAAAGATTAAGTCTAAGGTCTTCCACCATTGTAGATGTGCGAACCCTTTCCAGGGTTGATTGTTCTCGGCTGGTCATAATGGTTCAGTTGCACCAGAAAGATGCAACCATGTCTATTAGGCATTGGATGCTATGGGTTGGAGGATGGATTGGGCTCAATATTTTGGATACGATGAGAGATCCAATTAGAAATTCAATCTATGCAAATGGTGGGTCTGACTTAACTAAGGAGTGGATCAATATTTTGGGCATAATGAGATTCATGAATTAGAGACCAAGCTTGGGTGCACCATGATTAAAGAATCATTGGATAAGAGTTGTTCACTTATTGGCTAACCCATCATCAATAACTATTAGGTGAGGTGATGAGTTAGTTAGTGGGACTGCATCACCCAATAGAAATCATTAATCATGGAGATTTTCGCATCTCTACAAAGAAAGTGTAGGAATCCAAAAAAATAGTGAAAACTAATTTATTTAAAAATTAAATTTTTAAATAAATTATTCAAGTCTTAATTGCAAAATCTAACTAGAAACTTTGACTCTCTACAGGAAAAGAAAAATGTCTGCATCTAACCCACTAGCCCGTATCCTAGACACCCATTGACTGATCGAACTCAATTACAAGGATTGGTTTTGAAACTTCAAAATTATTTTGAATTTTGAGAAGTTAACTCATATATTAGACCAGGATCCCCCCACCTTACCAGCCTGTCCGTCCGCTGAATAGAGAGCGTTTCTTGATAAATGGATGGATAAAGATAACAAGGTCAGATACTACATGTTGGGCTCGATGTCTGATGAGCTTCAACATCAACATGAAGATATCAAGATTGTCTGCCAAATGTTGGCTCACCTGCAAGAGTTGTTTGATGAATAGAGTCGCACAACCAAATATCAGCTCACTAAATGACTGTTTAAGACTAAAATGCATGATGGACAGTTAGTCCAAGATCATTATCTGATGATGATGAAGGACTTAGAAGAGCTTGAGAAGCTCGGAGTGAAGTTAGATCAAGATCTATAGAATGATATAATTCTGCAATCCTTGATTGATGCATATGGGCAGTTCATCATGAACTACCATATGCATAAACTTCAGAGTACTCTGGCCGAGCTTATGAACATGCTGGTTATTGTTGAGCTTTCTATGAAAGGTTCTAAAGGCTCAGTACTTGCTATGGAATGGACTTCTTTCAAGAAAAAGTTTTTTGAAAAGAAGAAGAAGTCTGTGAAAAGGCAGAAGATGGAAGGTGGAAAGAAAAAGAAGGTAGAGCTGAAGATGAAGGCCACTGATAAAGAAAAGTATTTTCATTATAATACTGATATGCCACTGAAAGTGAAACTGCCCTATATACCTGGTCATCCTGAAGAATAAGAAGGAGACATATCCTTCTGGAGGTTTGCTCGTTATTGAATCTAACCTTACAATTTCTTATGCATCCAGTTGGATGCTTGACTTTGGTTCTTGTGCTCATTTATGCACTTTCATGCAGGGTCTTGAGGATAGCAGGAGGCTGAGAGATGGTGAGATGATACTACGTATCGAAAATGAAGCAAGAGTTGCTGCTGTGGTCGTGGAAATCTATCCTCTTCGACTACCATCTGGCTTAGATTTAGTACTTAGAGATTGTTATTATGTGCCTACTGCAAGCAGAAATTTGATTTCTGTTTCATGTTTAGCATAAGAAGGCTATGTAATTAGTTTTCTTAAGGACCATTGTAATATTCTTTATGAAAGAAATAAAATTATAAGTGGTTTCCTCATTAACGGTCTCTATTAGTTACATATTGATGTATCTATCTTTAATATCGAGTAAAATGTGAATGCTATAAAATGACCCAGGGATAGTCTAAATGATAGGTATCTATGACACCTAATGCTAGGTCATATAGTAGAAAATAGGGTTAACAAATTGAAGAAAATTGGGCTATTGAGTCCGTTGACTTTTGAGTCATATTCAATTTGTGAATCATGTCTTCATGGTAAAATGACTAAGCTCCCTTTTGTGGGACATGGGAAAAGGGCCATGGATCTACTTACCCTAGTACATACTGATGTGTGCGGTTCATTTGATGTACCGGCTAGAGGCAACTTTATCTACTTTATAATCTTTATTGATGATTTATCTCGGTATGGGTACGTATATCTTATGAGATACAAGTCTAAAGATTTTGAAAAGTTCAAGAAATTCAGATATGAAGTCGAAAAGTAAACTGAAAAATTCATTAAGGTTCTTCGATCAGATCGAGGAGGTGAATATCTTAGTCGGAAATTCCTTGACTATCTTAAGCAAAATGGCATAATCTCTCAATGGACTCTACCTAGAATATCTCAACTCAATGGAGTTTCAGAACGGAGGAACTGGATCCTATTAGATATGGTCCGATCCATGATGAGCTTCATAGATCTTTCTGATTTTCTTTGAAAACATAGTTTGTTAACTACTATATATTTACTGAATAGGGTTTCCTCTAAAATCGTTCCTACCATACCATATGAGATATGGCATGGTAAGAAATCAAGTCTGAGTCATCTCAGAATTTGGAGTTGTCGGGCTCATGTCAAAAGATAACAAGCGAACAAATACGATTTTAGATCCTTTAGAGCTTGATTTATAGGATATCCTAAAGAGTTATTAAGATATTATTTCTACATTCTAGAAGACCATAATGTAATTATGAGTCGGCATACCATCTTTCTTGAGAAATAGTTTATTCAAGATAGCGGCATTGGAAAGCAGATCAAACTCGAGGAGAAAGTCTCACAAGAGCAATGAACTAAGGATCCTATGGAACCAAATTAGGTTGAGCCAATACAATCAGTACCTCCTCCACCTCATAGATCGGAGAGGATTTTTCATCCTCCTAAGAGGTACTTAGGTACTATCTCAGAGAAAGTACAGAAAATATTCCTCGTAGGTAATGGGATTCATGGTGATGATCACAAAATCTATGATGAGATGATATCAAATATTGACTCCAAGAAATGGTTAAAGGCAATGAAGTCAGAAATTGACTCAATGCACTCAAACCAAGTTTGGACCTTGGTAGATCCACTAGAAGGTATAGTATCTATTGGGCGTAAATGGATCTATAAGAGAAAGATTGGTGTAGATGAGAATGTGGAGACATTCAAAGCTAGTTTAGTGACAAAAGAGTATAGTTAGTGCGAAGGCATTGACTATCAGGATATCTTTTCGTCAGTAGCTATGCTAAAGTCCACCCGCACATTGCTTGTTGTTGCAGTCTATTTCAATTATGAAATATGGCAAATGGACATGAAAATAATATTCTTAAATGAATATCTTGAGAAAGATATCTATATGGAACAGTTTTTAGATTTCACATCCAGTAATGCCGATCACAAAGTATGCAAGCTGCAAAGGTCCATATATGAACTTAAGCAAGCATCTCAGAGCTGGAATACTCGATTTAATGATGTGATAAAATTATTTGGTTTCATCAAAAATGAGGAGGAACCATGTGTCTTCAAAAAGGTCAGTAGGAGCGCTATTATCTTTCTCATACTGTACGTGGATGATATCCTTTTTGTTGGGAATGATATTCCCATGTCGACCATAGTTAAAATATGGTTATCTAAAGAATTCTTCATGAAAGACCTAGGAGAAGCATCATTCATTCTAGGAATTAAGGTCTATAGAGATAGACTAAATAGGATGCTAGGTCTTTCACAGAAGATATACATAAATAAAGTGCTAAAGAGATTTAGTATGAAAAACTCCAAACACTGGTACGTTGCCCCTGCATTTTTTAGTCCAAAAGGCATAATCCTATAACAGTAAAAACCACGATCAGTAACAAAAGCAGTTTTCTTCGTGTCCTCCGGCACCATCCGTATTTGGTTATAGTTGAAAAAAGCATCCATGAAGATGAGGAGCTCATGGCCCGAGGTTGTGTCTACCAGTTGATCAATCCTAGGTAGAGGATAGCTGTCTTTTGGGTAGACTTTGTTTAACTTTTTGAAGTCTATACACATCTTCCACTTGTCGTTTGTCTTTTTGATGAGAACCATGTTTGAGACCCAGCTTGGGTACTTAAATTTTTGGATGAATCCAGATTTGAGGAGCTTGCCTACTTCTTCTGCAATTGCTTTCTACCTCTCTGGAGCATGGTTGTGCATCTTTTCTTTTACTGGCCGATACTTAGGATCAACAGTCAATCGATGTTCCATGACCTCGGCATCAATTTCTAGCATATCCGTTGGGGCCCAAGCAAAGATGTTTGCATTCCTCCTGAGGAAGGTGATGAGTCACTTTGGAACCTCGTCCCCCAAGTTGGAGCCGATCTGCACAGTGTGCTCTGTGCTGTCGTCGTTTAAGGGCACAGATACGAGATCCTCCATAGGCTCGCCCCGCTCCTTGGTAAGGTCGTCATGGACATCTAGCCCATCAATAGGACAAAGGTTGGGCTGCATGTTTTTCAGTAGGGCAATGGAGTAATAGCATCTTGCCAATGCCTAGTCTCCCCTGTTCTCTCCAATTCTGCAGCTCGTTGGGAACTTCACCTTTAGATAATAAGTTGACACCACTGCTCAGAGCGCGTTCAAACTAGATCGGCCGAGAATAGCATTGTAGGTAGATGGAGCCTTTATGACTAAAAAATTGACCTGTGCCTTAACCAGCCTCGGGCATTGCCCTACAATCATAGCCAAGGTTATTATGCTGTCAATTGGCCAGTGAAGCCTACCAATGGAGAGTTCATAGTCTTAAGTGGTTATTGAGTACAGACATTTTTGAGAAAGCATCATAAAATAAAGTATTAGCAGAGTTTTCATTATCTACCAAAATGCAGCACACATCATAGTCGGTAATGTTTAAAGAGATTACAACCACGTCATTGTACGGGAACTGGACTCCTTGAGCATCCTCATCGATGAAAGCAATGGGTTCTTCAGTTCTGCACCTCTTTCCAGGCTCGACTAGCCCACTAGTTCTCTGCCTCTTCCCTTTTGAAGACCTTCAAGATCAAATCCAGATCTGATTATTAGAGGATATTAAGTAGGAGAAGATCTTCAGATCTTGCTCGAGTGCATACCGGTAGAGGCCAGGCGCTTGTCATGGCTACATCCAGAACCTCAAGCAAACATCAGGATCATCATAGGATAATAGAATTATCTATAATAAGATATAATTAAATTAGATTTAATTTAATTTAATTTAATTTAATTTATCAGATTGATAAAATCAGATCTGAAGAGTCTTAGATTTGATTTAGATCTAAAAGAAATTTTTTTTTGAAATATCCCTCTTGATCCAATCAGATCTGAATGAACCTAACCCAGAAAATAGAGTTTTCCCTTCACCCCTCATCGAAGTCCCCTAGAGATGGTGTTGATGATGCCATGGGGTAGCCGATCCACCTGCTGCTCCTTCTCTTTGTGGTTCCAGTTATGGCAATGCCCTTGGTCAATCTTTCCACCCCTCAAGCCGACGCTGCAGGAATCAGTCGAGTTTGCCTTGCCTGATGAAGCTCCTCGATCTTATCTTGGAGCTGAATACATTCTTTAGTATTGTGACTGTGGTCATGATGATAGTGGCAGAACTTATTTGGGTTGCATTTGTCAGGATGGGAGCACATTCTTTCAGGCCTTGGTAGTTGCTCCTTAATCTCCATCAGCACTTGTATTTTTAGAGCATTGAGGGGGCCATAATTATGGAACCTTCGGAGAGAGGAACCCCACCATGCCCTTTCTATCGGGGCTTTCCTGCTTCCGAGCTTGGGGAGGAGTTCGGGCTCATCTGCACTTAGGGAGAGTTTGGGAGTGCGGTTGAGCTTCACTTGGCTTTCCTTCCTCAGCGGGCCTATCTGGCTCGTCGATTCGCCACTCTCCAATGACTTCATTGTCCTTGGCCTTGAATGCCTCTTCCGCTCGAGCATACCCTTCAGCCCGAGCCAGCATATCAATAATATTCCTAGGGTACATCTTCTCCAGGAAGAATAGTAGATTGTTCTTCTGAAGGCTGCTCTTTAGTATGACCATTGTAATAGATTGATCCAGGTTTTGGATCTCTAGCGCAGCGGCATTGAATTGATTAGCAAAAGCTCGGATGGATTCTCCCTCCTGTTACTTGATGTTGATGAGGGATTCCGAGCGCCATCAAGAACGTTGGCTACTAACAAAATGAGCTACAAACTGATGACTCATCTGGTCAAAAGAGAAGATGGTATCTGATTTGAGGGTTGAGTACCAATTTCTAATGGCTTCCTTCAGGGTGGATGGGAAGGCTCGGTAGAGAATGGCGTCTGACATGCCATGGAACAACATCATCATCCGGAAAGGCCTCTAGGTGATCAACCAGATTGGAGGTCCTATCGTAGCTCTCTAATTGAGAGAGCTTGAAGTTCGACGGAATTGGTTTCTGCATGATGCGTTGAGAGAAAGGAGGATCGATGCAAATATCTCTACCATGAGAGAGGAGAGCATGGTGGAGTTCCTCGATCCGTCAGTTCATATCTTATAGTTTTCGATCCAGTTCCTCTCGATCGTAGATTTCTAAGGTCTTTTGGCTGAACGAGAGCAAAGTTCTCCCAGGGGTAGAGTCATGATTAGAGCAGGAGCTCTTGGCTCTCTGCTTCCTCTTTTCGAAGGTCATCAACCGGCTAGCCTAAGTTGACCATCCCCAGATCGGATCATGGGGCTTCGAAGAAGCTTACTCCGATCGAATTGGCATTGGAGCCTACCACTACAAGGTCTGCACCACCTCTGCAAGACTGTGAACCTGCTAGACCAATAGGTTGAACTATTTCGCATCCACCATGGTCGCAGATGGAGCTTGAGTTGCCAAAGCCGAAGTAGGAGCGGATAGATTTGGACGGGATCTGGCTGTGGAGGTCATTGACTGCTGCATTAAAGCTTTCCTAGGAGGCATTTTTTTCGAGAATGACTCTAGAGAGGAAGAAGAGAAATCGATGCTGAGCACTTCTTTTAGAACAAGAGAACCTCAGGAATAGAAGGCCCTCCTTCTAGCGGCAATCTTGTTGGTGCAAAATCTGATCATCGTCGGAGAAGCATCGAAAGTTGGAGAAGAATAGATCACCATCGATGACCTGCAAAACAAATCTCATCCAGAGCCTTGGAGGGGTGGCTCCAGGTAAGACCCTTCGATGATCAAGTCAGCTCTTTTGGCTAACAGAAATTGGAGTACTCAATCGAGAAAGTTGCAGAGTAATGAGAAGGGGAAGAGAGCCTAGAGAAAACGTATCTGAAGGATTCATTTTATAGATGGAGCCTATAACAAACTGATGGTGACAACCATAACTATCGGGTAGTGGGCCATTCGGGGCCACGTGGAGTTTGTTATGGAGGATAGTGTCTATTATCGCGAGGTGCCTAGTCTGCTTGAGATTTGATAGTCAAAGTTTAGAGGAGTAGTCATCGGTTGGTGATGACCTTTGAGTTATATCAATTCTAGAGGAGTTCAGACTCCTCCAAGGTAGTCCGAGTGTGGGTCAGTTCATGCCATATCTGAGGTCGAATTTGTATAGGAGAGGAGACTCTTTTGAAATCTAAAAGTAGATCTGCTAGAGAGACCTGTGTGCAGCTTTTCTGAAGGAGAGATCCGAGGATGAATTTGTCTGATGGAGGAACCCAATTATTGGGAAGAATCCAAAAGGAGTTCGCCTATTGGAGGAGTCTGGAAGAAGTTCGATTGGTAGGAGAGTTTGCCTGCTAGAGTTCAAAAGGAATTCGCTTATTGGAGGAACTCGGGAGGAGTTTGGTTGCTAGGAGAGTTTTCCTGCTGGAGTTCAAAAGGAATTCACCTGTTGGAGGAGTTCGGGAGGAATTTAGCCGAACTGGATGTGTAGGTGTTGGAGATTTGATCAAAATCTTAGCTAAACTTCGGTAGGCATGGATTTATCCCCAACACATAATATGATATATAGAGAGGAATATATTAACTTAAAAATCAAAACATTCAAATTATTACAAGCATCAAAATCAATCATACTTATCAAAATATGAGAGGAGTTATTATATGCATACATGTTAACAGATCATTAAAGTCAATAGATTTAGCAAAAAAAATTAATTTTAACAGTCATTGAAGGTGTGATGTCAAAATAAGTTTAGCTTTTATCAAGTATCATCATCCATCCATTTTGAGTTCCAAACATCCTTTCCTTTTAAGAATTTACTTCTTTTATTTCATTGGATGCTTGGTATACCTGCAAAAATCAGTTGCTAACTTTTGGTACCCAAGTCATCTTGGGTCCATGGATGTTAGAGTACATAATTTCTTTTGGAATCCAAATTTGTTTAATTAAAGTTTGGCCAATTCTTTTAGTGTTGCATTCTGAAATTTTGTGGTCAACTTTGTAATATTTGAAGCAAACTATGGAATGATTTTTAGGTGAAGCTCTAGTGAATATATTCTTGATAAATTTCTATTTTCTTAAAGGATTATAGCCAATTCCTGCTTTATTGAAAATAACTTTTTGATTATTCAATATTGCCTTGAAGCTTTTGTGATCCAAGTGTAAACTTTTCAAGCATGAATTTTAAATTTTCAATCTCTTTTCTTAGTTTCATATTTTCTTCCAAAAGAGATTTTTCAAATTTACTCTTTTCTTTAGTAGAAAATCTTAATACATTAAGTTCTTCTTTCAACTTAAGATTTTCTTATTTTCTAGATTTTGAAAATCTTTCTTTTTCTTTAACTAAATATTTTTTTGATTTAACTATATTCTTCTTTTCCTTAGAGTTTCAATTAGTTTCAAAAATTCTTTCTTTTCTTTGGCCAAATATTTCATATCTTTCAAAATATCTTCTTTTTTACTTAAGATTTTATTTTTCTCTTCAACTAAAGAAAGATTAGACTATTTAATCTCTTTGTTTTTCAGCCTTAACTTTTTGAATTCATGCATTAAATCATTAAAGGCTTCTTGAAGCTCATCAAAAATAAATTCAAAAGAGTTATCAATGTTTACCTCATTGTTTTGAGCCACGAGGCAAGAATTTGTAGCTCTTTCTTCCTCTTTCTCATTTAACTTTTCTTTGACTTGCTCCACCATAATTATTGCTTTCTTTCTCCTTTGTTTCTTCTTCGTTTTCTTCTTTTCATCCTCATGAGCAATGAGGCTTATGTTGGTGTGAGCTTGCTTATCTTCTTGGGAGCTTGGTTCTTCTTTTTGATTTGTTCTACCATAAGTCATTTTCACTTTCTTTCATATTTGATTCACTGAAATACATGAAGAAATTTTATTAAACTCATTAATATCTAAGGAGCAATAAAGTATATTCATGGTCTTAGCATTAAGTTGGGCCATTTCCTTATCATGCACTTTCAATGCTTGGAGGGTGTGTGAACCATTGATTATAATCTTTCATAAATTATAATCATGTGCTTATATAAAAATTTTTATTCTAGCTTTCCAATAGATAAAGTTTGAGCCATTAAAAAATGGAGGTCTATCTATGGAATGGCCTTCATTAAAAGAAACACCACTTAGGGATTGCCATTTGATCTTTCATCCTTGACAATTAAGTCAGCAATTAATAACAGAGCACCTGCTCTGATACCACTTGTTGCCCAGGTATGGCTACCCAAGAGGGGGGTAAATTGGGTACTTATCAAATTTTAGCCAAATCTGAAAATCTAATCAATAATGTGCTTCAATTTAAACTTATTTGAGTGATTATGATATGATCAATATATATAGCAGCAAAATTAAAGTATAAATAAAACTATGTAAGAATTAAACTAGTGCAAAGTAAGTAAGTAAAGCAAGTAAACAAAACACAAGAAGGCATAACAAATAAACACAAATTTATAGTGGTTCAGAGCAACCCGCTCCTACGTCCACTCTCCAAGTTTCTCCTGAGAATTCCACTATAATTCTTTCTTGATTACAGCATGTTTATTTTTTCGGACTTACAAACAAATCTAGTTGATTTTCAATAAGAGCACCAACCAAAATCTTACATCATTAGTTTTCCATACTCACTAATAATCCAGTTGGTTTTAACCTTGGCTCACCAACCACAATAATACAATGATAATTTTCTCGAGCTAACAATTAATTCCCGATTGATTTTAACCTTGGCTCACCAATCAAACCAATACAATGTCCAATTATGGGCTTGGACTGGCCTTTATCCCAAATTTCTTTCCCCCAAAGAAACTTGTAAAGAAAATAAAATATAATTTCCACACAAAAAAATAAAAAATAAAAACCCTTTTGAAGCATGAAGAAGAAGTTGAATAATTGATCTTTTGAAGCTTGGCTTCTCTTCAATCAATGCTTGAGAGGATGATGAGGATGTTGGAGAAGATCACTCTTGGAAAGCTCTCAATTCTGTGCACTCTATCCCTCTCTTTTTCCCTTTCTCAATGATATTCAATAACCCTTTCTTAGTTTAAAGATTTTCTCTTTTTAATCCAATTCCTTTCTTTTCCCATTAAGTCTCTAGACTTTTATATACTTCAAAGTGACTAGAGAATGAGTTTTGACCATTGGAGCCCTTGAAATAGCCATTGGGAGTCATTATGGACAAAAAGTTAAAGTTCTAAAAAGCTTAGCTGTTACAGTCATTGGGTTGGCTCAATTTTACTTAGGTCGGCTTAGTTTTTCACTTGGATCGACTCCGTTTCTAATTGGGTTGGCTCAATGTCAATAGACTTTAAAAATTAGCTTTCTTATTTTTCTATTTTCTGAGATTGAGCCGACCTAGTTTTTCACTGAGCCGACTAAATACTAAGCCAGCTCAGTTTTTCACTGATCATCTAAGTTATCAGCCTTCAATAATTCTGTATCAAAATTCTGCACATTTTTCTGCATGAGTGGCTTTTTGTCTTCAACTTTTGAGTACTTATTCCATCTTGATTTTTATGGTTTTTTCCACCATTAAGACTTTCAAAAACTTCTTCTTTGAGTTTTATTTGAGCATTTGAAATCATTCTTTTCTTTGACTTTTCTTCTTTTGAGGAGATTTCTTCTATGAATAATTTTTTTATTTTAAGCGCTTAAAAAGTTCTATATATATTCTTGAGATACGTGATTAGTATCATTTATACTCAATATTTTGGAATCATCAAAATCAATCTTAGGATCAACACTGACCTTAAATTGTCCATACCAAAGTACTAGTTTCCATCATCGATCGACCTTAAAGATGATTGAGCTTCCAAAAGTAATTAAAATAATTCTACTATGGTTCAAATCAGAAATCCGATCTACAAACTCATCACTCTCAATCCAAAGGCCAATCTTTAAGCTCAGTCCATCTGACTCTAGGTCCTAATAGATTAACCTCAGGATAAATGACTCACCATTAAGCTTAAAAGCATCTGACCTTTCATCTGAACTTTAGCAAATAATATCCAACCATCAGCAAATCGCAACCAACGATAGTCCACTATCTATAATAAATTCTAAGTGATCTGAATGGCCTATTGATATCCTATTATGGCTGTCACCATCAATCTATTATAGGCTTTATCTATAAATAGGATCCTCTAGATATGTTTTCTTCTCTAAACTCTTTTCTTCATTAAATTTTTTTTGAGTACTCCATTCTTATTGGCCAGAATACTAATTTAACTATCGGAGGGTCCATGGTGGGGCCACCGTCGACTAGGACTTTCTCTTGTAGGTTTTACTGATGAGTCCTGACTTCCACCTCCAGCAATCTCTGATGGTCATCTATTTTCTGCATCAACATGACTGGCGCTAGAGAAAGGATCCTATGAGCTCTTGTTCTAAAAGGAGTACCCAATCGAGTAGTCACCTCCTCCTCCATTCAAGCAAAAATGCTCCTTAAAAGAGCATTCTCCAGGTGATCTACCGCCACCATCGCTCAAGTTGACTCAAAATAGATCGATCGTCCTATTCCAGCACTGTTGCAAACACCTCAACCTCTCCAGCAAGCAACGATGGTGGATGTCAATTAGTTCAATCTACTGGTACAGTAGGTGAGAAGTTTTATGAAAGCCATGCAACCTATGGAGTAGGCTCCTGCACCGACACCATCCGAGAGGCCGTAGCTGGAGCATCAAGATTTGGAGCAAGGAAGACTCACTTGGAGAAGCCAACTAAAAAATCTTGCAAAGAAAAAAAAGTGAGCTGTAAGTCCTCATTCTGAGCATGATTCAACTCCCAAAAAGTCTCTACCCCCATCAAACTTACTGTACTTTGAGATTCATGATCAATATGATGTTCTTGATCAGGAGCTTCAAGAAATGAACCGTTGGATTGAGAAGCTCCATCATGCCACTTCTGCCTATAATGATGACATCTGCATTGACCCATCTTTTACTTTTCAGATCATGCAGGAGCTCATTTGAAAAGTGCTAAAAATACACTAATTAAAGTATTAAATTATAAAATAATTTTTTTTATTTTTAAAAAATTAATATTTTTATTAATTTTATATAGAAAAGAAGGACACCAATGTGAAGATCTAAATTTTCTAGTTCAAACAAAATAAATTTTAAGAAAAATAGACTTCAAATGAGCTAGAAATCAATTTTTAAAGGTAATAAAAGAATTAAATTAAATAAAAAAGGGCCAATTGGTTCCGTTAGAACCGGCTTAATAAACTGGCCTGGCCCGACCACAAAAGAACCAACCAACCTATTGACGTCCTGCTGACGTCAGGATTTTTTGCGGCATATGATGGATTGCTATAGTACCTAGTGCGGGGCAAAATTGGAATTTTATGTGACAGCACGCGATGGGATTGGCTGACAGATGGATAGTCCATGGCGAACCTAGCTCGCGAATGGTCTACATGGGATATAGGCAGGATCAAACAGCTACTTTCGCTTGGATTTGATTAGACGACAGAGATTTAGGCATTGATGGACGGCATTCGTTCCACCTAGTCGAGATCCGATGGCTACTATTAAATTTGATTTTTAACAAAGTGCCTGAAGACTTCTTCAGCATGATCTGATGGTCAAGAATCCATCTTGAAAGGTGATCCGATGGCTGAGGTTTATTCTGACTTGATTTGAATTTTAAAATGGATTTTTGAGTGGTTTTTGGCCCATTTGATCGACATCTAGTGGCCAGAATGATCCAGGGTTCTCTTTGACTTATTTTAGGAGTTTTAAACCCGAATCTTTTTAGGACTTCAATGGGATTTTGACCCAAAAACCACCTCAAGCCTATTTAAAGGCCTACAATTGATAGTTTTTTTTAGAGAGAACCTGAGTGAGAGTTTTAGGGAATAGTTTTAAGGAGAGATAAAGAGGCAAAGAGCTGGAAATAGGAAGAGAAACAGAGAGGGAGAAATAGAGAGAAGGAGAGCTTTTCTCTTCTTTATTTTATTTTATTTTCTTTCTTCCTTCTTTCTTCGAGGTTCTTCTTCCAACGATGAGCAAACCTACAAGGAGCTCTTCTTCATCAACTTCTCCACGCCAAGAGCAATGGATGGCCAATTTCAGCAACATGCAATTATTTATCTAGATTTTTTTCATGCATTTTATTTTAATTATTATTTTTGATCCTTTTACCATGAACTAATTTTCTTTTATTAAAGGCTAAGATGTAGCCACTCTTTTGATACAATATTCAGTATGATTTGATCTTAGATTTAAATTTTGCTCATAAGGAGTATATAAATCTGTTCTTAATGCTTTTAGATTACTGGCCATCTTCTAATTAATCTGATGGAACATATATGATTATGGACCAAGTATGTCTATATTGATGCTTCTTGATTTATATACCTTATATCATGAATTAAATTGGAATTCATATGCATGTAGGAATTTTAGTGCGCTTTGGATGCAGCGTATTTTAATTAGAGGATTTCACAAAACTTAATGCATCAATATTTATTTAAATTATGCTTGGACCAAAGGATAGTTGCTATAAAAGATAGTGAATAATCTTGGAGACTCTACTGTCACATGAAACAAAATTAACCTAATTTATATAAATACATGAATATTGTATTGACTGAGTTGGTGAACCAATTGCCTTAGTAATCCTATTGCTCTTAAGTTTAAAATCCTAAAAATTATACACTCTCTATTTTCTTGCAATTTATTAATTTATTTCTTTATTTCTTCTTATTTTTCTTAATTCTCATAAATTGATTCTCTAAATAAAGCTTAGAAAAGAATATTTTTAGTACTTATTTTTCAATCCTCTAGGAATGATACTCTACTCATATACTTTATTACTTGATCGACTGGTGCACTTGCTATAGCTGATAAATTAGCATGCATCAAGTTTTTGACACCATTGCTGAAGATTGTGTCTAAAATAATATTAAAATTTTGATCCTTAGCTTTTACTTTAGAATTTTATTTTTAATTTTTATTATTACATTATTTTTAGGTTTGTGTTCGGTGCATGACACGTACTGGACATAGTGAACTTACTATCTTTTGATCCAAAAATTGAGAAGGACAATCAGAAGACTACATCAAGAAAGAAACATGGCAGCTGAAGATCCAAACGACATCAATCTGAGATTGGATATGGCGACGAGGGATGACAAGAAGCTATTGGAGTGGCACATCATCTATTAAATGACTTACATTAGACCATCTATAGCTGATGTAGCTTCGAGCATTAGGTGACCGTCTGTGCGAGCAAACAACTTTGAAATAAAATCGACGATGATCCAGATGATTCAATCAACTGTCCAATTCAGTGGACACGTGCATGATGATCTGAATGCCCATATTTCTAACTTTCTTGAACTTTATGATACTTTTAAAATTAATAGAGTGTCGGATGATGCTATTAGATTAAGGCTATTTTCTTTCTCTTTATGAGATAAAGCTAAAAATTGGCTTCATTCTCTTCCTATAGGTTCTATCACTACTTGGGATGCCCTAGTCTAGAAATTCTTAGCCAAGTACTTTCCCCCTTCCAAGATTGCAAAGATGTGCAACGATTTTACTTCTTTTATGCAGATCGAGATGGAGACACTATATGAGGCTTGAGAGCATTTTAAGAAATTGCTGAGGAGATATCCACACCATCAATTATCTATTTGGCTTTAGGTACAAATTTTTTATAATGGTTTATCTCCTACTAATTATCTATGATTGATACAGTAGCAGACGATGCCATTAATCAAAAAATAGAGGAGAAAGTCTTTAATCTAATCGATGAGATGGCATCAAATAGCTATCAGTGGCAAGTAGATCATATGATACCGAGAAGACCAGTAGCTGTACATGAAGTGGATAGCATCCCAACTTTAACAGTAGAGATTGCAGCTCTTCGGGCTAAACTCAACAACTTGAAAGGAGCAGCTATGCATGTACAGAGCATCATTTATGAGCTGTGTGGAGGAGGACATGATACTAACGAATGCCAAATAGGTAATCTCTTTACTAAAGCCTCTGATATAGCTAACTATCTTGGTAATTTTTTCAGGCCTCAGCAAAACAATCCCTACTCCAATACTTATAACCAAGGGTGGAGGCAATATCCAAATTTTTTATGGAGCAATCAAAATGCAGCACAGCAACCACCCTTGGGATTCCAAGCACCTGAAAAAGAAGTCCAATATGTAGGAGCTACTCATTAAATTTATGCAGAATCAAGAAGCAATTATGAAGAATATGGAGATAAAATTCATGCAAAACCAAGAAATGACTATAAGAAATCTGAAAAATAAACTCAGGCAAAACCAAGCAGTAGCAATTCGAAACTTGGAGATGCAAGTAGGACAAATGGCCATGATAATCTTTGAAGAGATCACAAGGATCCTTGCCTAGCAACACGGAGACCAATCCGAGGGAGCACATTAATGCTATCACTTTAAGAAGTGGTAAAGAGCTGGAAGAGCCACATCAGAAAAAAGAGACTAAAGAGCCAACTATAAATAAAGAAAAGCCGATTAATGTTCATCAGTCACTTGAAACAACCAGCAGATGGATGGTCCCTCGGTATAAAATTTGCTGATCCTAATGTGAAGCTCTACGTGCCGCCACTACCATTCCCAGAAGAGACAAATACAACATCCAGATAAGAAATTTTCTAACTTTTTTAAAATTTTAAAGAATTTACATATTAATATTTTTTTTGTAGATGCTATCACTCAGATGCTCAGGTTTGCCAAGTTTCTTAAAGAAATTCTTACAAATAAGAAAAAGCTAAAGGAGCATGAAAGAATAAATTTAAATGAAGAGTGCTCAGCAATACTTCAAAATAAATTACTACAGAAGCTAAAAGATTCAGAAAGTTTTACTATCCCTTACATTATTGGTGATTGTAGTTTTGATAAAGTTTTATGTGATTTAGGAGCAAGTATTAATCTCATGCCTTTCTCTATTTTCAGGAAACTGGGTCTAGGAGAACCAATGCTTATCACTATCACTCTTCAACTAGCTGATAGATCCATCAAATATCCAAGAGGTATAGGGGAGGATGTCTTGGTAAAGGTAAACAAGTTTATTTTTTCTATTGATTTTATTGTTCTTGATATGGAAGAAGATATTAATGTACCCCTTATCTTAGGAAGACTCTTTTTAGCTACTGGAGGAGCTTTAATAGATGTTTAATAAAAAAAAATTAATTCTTAGAGTCCAAGATGAACCAGTGACTTTTAAAATTTTTAAAGATACTAAACATCCTAATGATAATCAAAATTATTTTTGAATTGATGTTATTGATAAATTAGTATATAAGAATTCTGTAGAAAATAGGTTTGAGACTAGCAAAGCTAGCTGTGTCCAATTGAAAGAGGGTTCGGCCAAACACGAAAAGTATGCTTATTGAAGTGGCACTAGATTAATCCCACTTAGAGCCTCAAGAAAGTCAAGCTGAAGACTATAAATCAAAACTACTAGATAGGTTATTTTTTTTCCTTTTTAGTTTTGATCTTTTTCTTTTCTTTTTCAATAAATTCTTGTTGCTCTTTTATTACTTTGGTATGTATTTTCAATTTTGCAAAAAAAGAAAAGAGAGCTCAGGCCAGTTTGCAAAGCTTTAAAGAACTAGTTTGGACAAATAGTAATGGTATATTTTTTCCTATCTCTTATTGCACCTTTACTTTTTCTTTCTCTACTGAGACAATGTAGAATTAGTTAGGGGGTAGAAAAAGTTTTTATTAAAAAATATTAAAATATATATTTAAAAAAATAAAAATCATGTGTCAAGAAAAAAATCTTTAGCAAGATAGACTAGAAAAAGTAATAAAAGTTAGAAGTATTTGCTAATGAATATAGCGAGTTAAGAAGTAGATTAGTTGGTCAGACTTTTAGAGGCCTACTTAGGTCACATAAAGACTATTAGTACTTCTAATTGCACATGCACACTAACAAGGCAAAGTAGGTGTTGATTATAAGGCCAACTAAGGATTCAATTATCATTGAAAATTGATTAATATACATTCCAAACAAAGAAACTTGAATTTAAGGAAAGAGCTACCCACCAAAATAAAAGTACAAAAGATAGAGTATATGTGGATTGTCTGAAGCTTAGTAACTGGGTCTCTGCACCTAGGTCAAATATGGAGGTTCACGTCAAATGGTGGAGAAAATGCCAGAATGCTCAGCACAAAAAAAAAAAAATGAGGCAGTATGAAAGCTATCTTAATTCATGAGCTTAACTTGGGAGTGTATAGAAAATTAATCAAAATAAGTAATAAGATTAGAGAATTTTGTTGTTTATATTAACACCGAAATACTAAGTTAGTCATCATGAACATAGGTGCTATAGATCTTTAGATATACTCTAAGAAAGTTTTTGATTATATTGACTACAAATTTTGCTTCTAAAGCTCAATACATAGTTAGTGGTATTTTCTAAATATTTTTGATCTTTAATCCTAGATTTATTTTTGTGAAGGAGGATCTTATTGAAATATGGTGATAAATAAAGCATTGCTAAGGGATTAGCAATGACTAAGTTGGAGAGTGTGATAAGTGCTAAAAATACACTAATTAAAGTATTAAATTATAAAATAATTGAATTTAATTTTATAAAAATGATATTTTTATTAATTTTATGTAGGAAAGAAGGCCACCAATATAAAGATCTGAATTTTCTGATTCAAACAAAATAAATTTTAAGAAAAACAGAATTCAAACAAGCCTGGAATCAAATTTCAAAGGAAATTAAAAAAAATTAAATAAAAAAGAGCCCATCGGCTTGGTTAGAATCAGCTCAGCAAAGTGACCCAGCTTGACCGTAAAAGAATCAAACCAGCCTACTGACATCCTGCTGATGTTAGGATTTTTTGCGGTGTATGGTGGACCGCTATAGTACCCAGCGTGGGGCAAAATTGAAATTTCATGCGACAGGACGCGATGAGATTGGCTGATAGATGGATGGTCCAAAGTGAACCCAGCTCACGATCGATCTACATGGGATGTAGGTGGGATCGGATGGCTATTTTTACTGGGATTTGATCAGATGGCAGAGATTTAGGCACTAACGGATGACATCCATTCCTCTCGATCAAGATCTGATGGTTGCCGTAAAATCCAATTTTTAACTAAGTGCCTGAAGCCTTCTTCAACACGATCTGATGGTGAGAATCCATCTGAAAGGTTATCCAATGACTTAGGTTTATTTTGACTTGATTTGGATTTTAAAATGAGTTTTTGAGTGGTTTTTGGCCCGTTTGATCGACATCCAGTGGCTAGAATGATCTAGGATTCTCTTTGACTTATTTTAAGAGTTTTAAACCCATTTTTTTTAGGATTTCAATGAGATTTTGACCCAAAAATCACCTCTAGCCTATTTAAAGGCCTACAGTCGAGAGTTTTTTTTTAGAAAGAACCTGAGAGAGAGTTTTAGGGAATAGTTTTAAGGAGAGATAAAGAGGTAGAGAGCTGGAAATAGGGAGAGAAACAGAGACAGAGAAATAGAGAGAAGGAGAGTTTTTCTCTTCTTTATTTCATTTTATTTTCTTTCTTTCTTCTTTCTTCGTGGTTCTTCTTCCAACGACCAGTAAACCTACAAGGAGCTCTTCTTCATCAACTTCTCCAAGCCAAGAGCAATGAACGACCAATTTCAGCAATAAGCAATTATTTATTTAGATTTTTTCATGCTTTTTATTTTAACTACTATTTTTAATCTTTTTACAATGAACTAATTTTTTTTACTAAAGCTAAGGTGTAGCCACTCTTTTGATATAATATTCAGTATGATTTGATCTTAGATTTAAATTTTGTTCATGAGGAGTATATAAATATGTTCTTAATGCTTTTAGATTACTGGCCATCTTCTAGTTGATTTGATGGACATGGATGATACAAACCAAGTACGTCTATTTTGATCCTTCTTAATTTATATACCTTGTATCATGAATCAAATTAGAATTCATATGCATGCGAGAATTTTAGTTTGCTTTAGATGCAGTAAATTTTAATTAGAGAATTTCATAAAAATTAAAGCATCAGTATTTATTTAAATTATGCCTGAATCAAAGGATAGTTAATAAATATTGATAGTTTTGCTATGCCTAACCAAAGGATAGTGAATAATCTAGGAGACTCCACCGTCATATGAAATAAAATTAACCTAATTTATATAAATACTTGAATATTATATTGATTGAGTTGGTGAACCAATTATCTTAGTAATCTACTGCTCTTAAGTTGAAAATCCTAAAAATTATACACTCTATTTCCTTGTAATTCATTAATTTATTTCTTTATTTCTTTATATTTTTCTTAATTCTCATAAATTGATTCTCTAAATAAAGCTTAAGAAAGAATATTTTTAGTACTTATTTTTCAATCTTCTAGGAACAATACTCTATTCACATACTTTGTTACTTGATCGACTAGTGTAATTGCCATAATGATAAATTTGCATACATTACCATCCCGTCGAACTTTAAGCTTTCCAAGTTCAAAAGTTATAATAGAACTATAGATCTAGTCGACCACCTGAAAGGCTTTCGAATCATAATGCTGCTCCATGGCACACCAGATGCCATTTTGTATTGAGCTTTTCCATCGACCTCGAAGGATGTAGCAAGAAACTAGTACTCAAGCCTAAAATAAGGTACTATTTACTCCTTCGATCAGTTAAGCCATCAATTTGTGGCTCATTTTATTAGTATCTAATGTCAGAGATGGGGCTCGGATTATCTCATCAACATCATGTAGAAAGAAGGGGAGTCCATCCAAGCTTACGTTAACTGCTTCAATATCGCTACCTTGGAGGTCCAAAATTTGGACCAGTCTATTGCAATGGCCACTCTAAAGGATGGCCTCCTGAAGAATAATCTTCTCTTCTTATTAGAGAAGAAATACCCTCGAAACTTCACTGATATATTACCTCAAGCCGAAGGCTATGCCCAAGCTTAAAAAGCTTTTAAGCTATAGGATGATGATGCTACAAGAGAGTGGAAGATGGGAAAATCTAGCAAGCCCATGCCTATGAAAAAGTCGAGAGAAGATTGTGAAGGGAAATCCTGATTTCCCGATCCAGGTTCGTCCAGATCTGATTAGATCAAGAGATATATTTCAAAAATTTTCTCTTGATCTCAATCAGATCTTGATATGTTTCAGATCTGATTCTTATTATTTTAATAAATAAAATAAAACAAGATAAATTAAATCAAATTTAATTTACCTGATTTGGGTAATCCTATTACCCTGTAGATGATCCTGATTGCAGCGGAAGGTTCTGGATCTTAGCCACGCAAGCGCCTGGCCTCTACCGGTATCCACTCGGGTTGGATCTGGAGATCCTCTTCTTCTCTATCACACCTCCAAAAATCAGATCTGGATCTGATCTGGAGGATCTTCAAAACTCTTTTGAAGATCTGCAGTCGTCCTTTTGCAGCAGCGCAGCCTTCTTGCTTTTGATCGCCTTTCCTTGATCTGAATCGCACCAACCTAAGTCCAAAACACCTTTTGGACGTGGAGAGCAAGGGGAGAAGAGACTATGGCATGGAGAAGGAGGGGAGAGGCAGCCTTGGGGCGTGTCTAATTTCATTGGAATTAGGGTTGGGCGCAGGGTCTTATTTATAGACCTCTTGTGATCCAACTCCTCTTCCTCTCAACCAATCACAACCCTTTGTGAAATCAGATCTAAATCTGATTGGTTGGAATAGAGACCCCTGGATTCCTCCTTAGAGGGCGCCTAAGACCAGTCAAACTGGATTCTTAGTAGAACTCTGATTGGAATCCAAAAGGGAGGTGGAGTCCTTGTCCCTTGTCCAACAAGGACTCCTAGGCGCCTCCTACTTGGGCTCACGCCACCCTTGGCGTGCGCCCTTCTCCTTGCCAGGTTCTGGCAGGGGGACAGGCCCCCACCAGCTCTCCAATAGGTGCATGACATGTGGTCAAAAGTCAAAGGGTCAATGGTCAACGTTTGACCAGTCAAAGGTAGACTTTTGACCAAAGTCAAAGAACAAGAAATGGCAGGTGACCAAAAATGGCAGGTAATGTCTTACAAATAAGACAACCTATTCTGACTTGGACAACCTCCAGTCAGACCATATGAAGGCCTCTGATTGAGCACAAACTCCTTTGGCTCAGTCAGGACAACTTATTTATGATAGTAAAAGAAGAACGTTAGGTTCAATCGAGTGCTAGCACGATTTCCTTGAACCTAATTGAATCTCATTCAGATCAATTGAACTAGATCAGTTCAATTGATGATCACCAGATTCAAACCCTTGTTTGTGTGACCCAGTTAGGTTCAGTTCTGTATGGTAATGGGATATGTCATGATCTCTATCATAGACATCATCGAAACTCCTTTCGATGGATCAGAACTCTTCTGATTCGAACAGCTAGAATGATCGATCATCTAAATCATTCTAATTGCTCCCAAAATCCACCAGTGACACCTAGCAGTATATGGTGGCAACCCATCAGAGCTGAATGCGAACCTCTTGGTGCAGCTACCTGTGTGATTCAAGTTCTTCTATCTTGAGCCCCGATCAGATTAGGGTTAAGGTGAACTCGTCAAACCCTAGTCTCTGTCATATGATGTAATCATTCGATTCGAGTCCAATGTGAAAATCTAAATAGAAACTCTTTCTATTATTTCACTCTACCATGGCCATGGATTTCTGGACTTGATTCTCATGATCATCATAGGGCTACTCCTCTACCACCGAGGTAGATAGATCCCATCTTGATGCAATCCAGTTCCTACAATGAACATGCTATAGCCAACATACACCTCAGGGTTCCATATGGCTAGGAGACCGAGTAATGGTGTAGTCAAACTATAACACCCTCAAGGTGAACTGCCGATGCATCTCAGGTCAAAGAACCAGACACACTACTGCAGCATCGAGTCAGTCATTGACGAGAAGGTAGACTTCCTAATGACTACTCGAGGTGGTCACGCTCAGTGCCCTCATTCTCTAACGAGTACCTGTACTCTTGCTCCGGTGTCTCCACACCGTAGACTCAAGACTCATCTACTAAAGAGAAGCGATCGTACACCAACCTTCCGGATCAATCACCATCCTCGTGATGATCCTATGGTCGGGAGCTGTTTATGAGTTAATAATGATTATTCATGTCTTAAATTTTCAACTCTTGAAAATATGAATTATCATTACCATTAACTCAAAGGATGTATCACAGACACTAAATACACATGTGTGATAGAAAATAACCCATTTCATTAATTATAGTCAAAATTACAATTTTGCCCCTAGAAGTGTATTACAAGTGTCAGCCAATTCTGGCTTCTAGGGCACATAAGCTCTAAAGGATCTAAAATCATATTTGTCCGCTTGTTGTCTTTTGACATGAGCCCAACAACTCCAAATTCTGAGATGACTCAGACTTGATTTCTTACCATGCCATATCTCATATGGTATGGTAGGAACAGTTTTAGAGGAAACCTTATTCAGTAAATATATAGTAGTTAACAAACTATGTTTTCAAAGAAAATCAAAAAGATCTATGAAGCTCATCATGGATCGGACCATATCTAATAGGATCCGATTTCTCCATTCCGAAACTCCGTTGAGTTGAGATATTCTAGGTGGAGTCCATTGAGAGATTATGACATTTTACTTGAGATAGTCAAGAAATTTCCGACTAAGATATTCACCTCCTCGATCTGATCGAAGAACCTTAATGAATTTTTTAGTTTACTTTTTGACTTCATATCTGAATTTCTTAAACTTTTCAAAAGCTTTAGACTTGTATCTCATAAGATATACGTACCCATATCGAGATAAATCATCGGTAAAGATTATAAAGTAGACAAAATTGCCTCTAGCCGGCACATCAAATGGGCCACACACATTAGTATGTACTAGGGTAAGTAGATCCGTGGCCCACAAAAGGGAGCATAGTCATTTTACCATGAAGACATGATTCACAAATTGAATATGACTCGAAAGTCAACGGACTCAATAGCCCAATTTTTTTTAATTTGTTAACCCTATTTTCTACTATATGATCTAGCATTAGGTGTCATAGATACCTATCATTTGGACTATCCATGGGTCATTTTATAGCATTCACATTTTGCTCGATATTAAAAATAGATACATCAATATGTAACTAATAGAGACTATTAATGAGGAAACCACTTACAATTTTATTTCTTTCATAAAGAATATTACAATGGTCCTTAAGAAAACTAATTACATAGCCTTCTTATGCTAAACATGAAACAGAAATCAAATTCTTGCTTGCAGTAGGCACATAATAACAATCCCTAAGTACTAAATCTAAGCCAGATGGTAGTCGAGGAGGGTAGGTTCCCACGACCATAGCAGCAACTCTTGCTCCATTTTTGATACGTAGTATCATCTCACCATCTCTCACCTCCTGCTATCCTCAAGATCCTGCATGAAAATGCATAAATGAGCACAAGAACCAAAGTCAAGCATCCAACTAGATGCATAAGAAATTGTAAGGTTAGATTCAATAATGAGCAAACCTCCAGAAGGACATGTCTCCTTCTTATTCTTCAGGATGATCAGGTATATAGGGCAGTTTCACTTCCAGTGGCCATCCGTATTATAATAAAAATACTTTCCTTTATCAGTGGCCTTCATCTTCAGCTCTACCTTCTTTTTCTTTCCACCTTCCATCTTCTACCTTTTCATAGACTTTTTCTTCTTTTCAAAAGATTTTTTCTTGAAAGAAGTCCATTCCATAGCAAGTACTGAGCTTTTAGAACCTTTCAGAGAAAGCTCAATAATAACCAGCATGTTCATAAGCTCAGTCAGAGTACTCTAAAGTTTATGCATATGGTAGTTCATGATGAACTGCTCATATGCATCAATCAAGGATTGCAGAATTATATCATTCTATAGATCCTGATCTAACTTCACTCCGAGCTTCTCAAGCTCTTCTAAGTCCTTGATCATCATCAAATAATGATCTTGGACTAACTGTCCATCATATATTTTAGCCTTAAATAGTCGTTTAGTGAGCTGATATTTGGTTGTGCGACTCTATTTATCAAACAACTCTTGCAGGTGAGCCAACATTTGGCAGACAATCTTGATATCTTCATGTTGGTGTTGAAGCTCATCAGACATCGAGCCCAATATGTAGTATCTGATCTTGTTATCTTTATCCATCCATTTGTCAAGAAATGCTCTCTGTTCAGCGGACGGACAGGCTGGTAAGGTGGAGGGATCCTGATCTAATATATAAGTTAACTTCTCAAAACCCAAAATAATTTTGAAGTTTCGAAACTAATCCTTGTAATTAAGTCTGGTCAGTCAATGGGTGTCTAGGATACGAGCTAGTGGGTTAGATGCAGACATTTTTCTTTTCCTACAGACAGTCAAAGTTTCTAGTTAGATTTTGCAATTAAGACTTGAATAATTTGTTTAGAAATTTGATTTTTAAATAAATTAGTTTCCACTATTTTTTTAGATTCCTACACTTTCTTTGTAGAGATGCGAAAATCTCCATGATTAATGATTTCTATTGGGTGATGCAGTTCCACCAACTAACTCATCACCTCACCTAACAGTTATTGATGATGGGTTAGCCAATAAGTGAACAACTCTTATCCAATGATTCTTTAATCATGGTGCACCCAAGCTTGGTCTTTAATTCGTGAATCTCATCATGCCTGAAATATTAATCCACTCCTTAGTTAAGTCAAACCCACCATTTGCATAGATTGAATTTCTTATTGGATCTCTTATCGTATCCAAAATATTGAGCCCAATCTATCCTCCAACCCATAGCATCCAATGCCTAATAGACATGGTTGCATCTTTTCAGTGCAATTGAACCATTATGACCAGCTGAGAACAATCAACCCTGGAAAGGGTTCGCATATCTACAATGGTGGAAGACCTTAGACTTAATCTTTTCTTAGCGAGATTTGATTTAGGTCTCTTTAAACTTGACTTGTCATAGTCATAACTATTATGACTAACCTAGTGGCATGGGTTAGCATGGATTATTTGCTACCTCAGATCAGGATTGAGCTAACAAATATGGCCAGGTAAGTGAGACAGGTGGAAGGGATATGCCATTAACTCGACAAGAATGCATTTGAATCGAGTAGCTTCTAATTAAAAACCAGTCGAACGTATTTACCAAACTTATCTTAGACACCAAATTGTTGAGCCAGAACCAATCGGATTAGCCTACAATTCAGACTCTAACCACTGAGCCTAATTAGGTCTTAACTTGATCGATCACTCATGTGACTCGATCTTGACCTAGACTTAATCCTATTAGGCTGGTCAATTTAAGCACTCTTGATCCCATCTAACTGACTCTTAAGTCAATTTAATCAACTGCTAGACCTAATTGAGCTATCCAAGCTCGAACCCAATTTTACGAATATGTCTTAGATCTGAAATTTTTAATTTTAGATCTAATATATTTCATAATCTTAATTCTTAATTAAGTATAGGGTTCATAAATAAAATATATAAATAAAATTCTAGGATTTGAGAATCTAGGATTTTGCAGAAAATAAGTTTTTTTTTTTGATTTTTTATTAAAGATGAATGCGCAGCACCCCTACACGTGATAAGAACATCCCATCAAATAGGAGGAGAGGACCTTTAAACCCTACTTTATTTTTATGATCGGACGGCCAAAGAAAATGTCTTAATCAAAAATATGATAAATCTACAAAACTAGCTAGATCTACATATATATCACATATATAAAATTGATCTAACTTAAAAATATATTTTGCATACATCTCATGTATCATATCATGCATATTTTTAGATCTAAATTATCCCATAAATATTTAGAAAATAAAATTTAAATTTGATCATATAAAATTAAATTTATTTAAGATAACTTTGTAGAACTATTCTTCAACTAGTCTAAGTATGCATCTATCATATCTCATATGAATAAAATTAAATAAATTTATTTTTTATTTTTTAAATCTAATTATAATATTTATAATATTAAAAAATAATAAATAAATAAATTTAAAGTTATAATTAATCAAATTAAAATATGATCATCCTAGACTACACATAGAATAATTCTATTCCTAGTCTAGTCATGCATCTCATACATCTTAGATCTAGATTATTTAATTTTTTTAATTTTTAATTTTAGATCTAATCATATCTAATGTGACATATAAAATTATTTAATTATTAGATAAAAATTATATTAAAATTAGATCTAAATAATTATGAAACCTGGTTCTGATACCAGTTGAAGGGAAAACCCTATTTCCTTGGTTAGGTTCGTTTAAATCTGATTTGATCAAGAGAAATATTTTAAAAAATTTTCTCTTAAATCTAAATCAAATCTAAGACTCTTTAGATTTGATTTTATTAATTTAATAAAAATAAAATAAAATAAATTTAATTTAATTTAATTATACCTTGTTATGTGTAATCCTATTATCTTGTGATGATCCTGATGTTTGCCTAAGATTCTGGATGTATCCATGCAAGCGCCTGACCTCTACCGATATTCACTCAGATAGAATCTGGAGATGTTCTTCTTCTCAAATTGTACTCCAAAGATTAACTCTGAATCTGATCTTGAAGGTCTTCAAAATACCTTTTGAAGATCGGGTGTTGTCTCTTGCAACAGTGCTGCCTTCTTCTTTCTTTTTGCCTTTCTCTTGCTTGGACCACACCAAACTCGAGCCCAAATTTTCTTGGGCGTGGAGAGGGGAGAGTGGATCTGAAGATGGCATGGAGAGGAAGGGAGAAAAGCCTTGTGGCATGGGCAAAGGATAGAGAATCTGAATCCTTGGCATAAATAGGGTTTATATAGACCCTGCTACACCATGCTGTACTACATTATCCCAGCCAATGATGGCTCTTTGTGTAATCAGATGTAAATCTGATTGATGGAATGATATCATCTGATCCAATCAGATTAGAGTCCCTCACAAACCTTCTTAGGTGGCACTAAGACTGGTCAAAAAAGAGTCTTTGACGCCACCCAAGTTGAATGCATGAAGCAACTAGAGTCCCATCGGTATGGGACTCCAATCCTTATCCACTTTGGATGCACACCTTCCTAGGTGTACACCCCTTGCCTTTTTGCTATTTAGCAGGGGGACAAGGGTCAAAGCTCTCTCCTATGAGTGCATGACACGTGGACAGATGTCTAAGTATCAAAGGTCAACGTTTGACCAAAGTCAAAAGATAAGATTTAGCAGGTGACGAAAAATGATCGATGTTGTCTCAAATTTATCTCATAAATTAAGACAATCCTTTTTTAACCTGGACAAGCTTCAGTCAAACCAAGTAAAGATTCTTGAGTGAGCCTAAACACATTTGGCTCAGTTGAGATAACTTTTAATCATTGTTGAAGGAGAACATTAGGCTCAATCATGTGCTAGCATGATTTTCTTGAACCTAATTGAATCTTATTCAAATCTTATTCTATATGGTAATGAAATATGTCATGATCTCTATCATCGATATCATCAAAACATCTTTCGATGGATCAAAATTTTTTTAATTCAGATAACTAGTATGATTGATCATCCAAATTATTCTAATTGCTTCCAAAATTCATCAGTGATACCTAGCAGCATATGGTGGCAATCCATCAGAATTGAAAATGAACCTCTTGGTGTAGTTATCTGTGTGATTAAGTTCCTTCATCTTGAGTCTCAATCGGATTAGGGTTAAGGTGATCTTATCAAAACTCTAATTTTCATCATATGAATTAATCATTCGATTCAAATCCAATATGAAAATTCTAATAGAAACTCTTTCTATTATTTAACTCTACCATGGCCATGGGCTAATGGACTTGATTCTTATGATCATCATAGGGCTACTCCTTATCTACCGAGGTAGATAAATCTTCTATTGGTGTAATCCAATTTCTATAATAAACATGATATAGCCAACATACACCTCAGGATTTCGAATGGCTAGGAGATCGAGTTATGGTATAGTCAAACTATAAAATCCTCAAGGTAAACTATCGATGCACCTCAGGTCAAAGAATCAGACACACCACTGCAGCTTCAAGCCAGTCATTGACGAGAAAATAGACTTCCTGATGACTGCTCGAGGTGGTCATGCTCAGTGCCCTCATTCTCTAACGAGTACCTATACTCTCACTTCGGTATCTCTACACCATAGACTCAAAACTTATCTATTCTAAAAAAGTGATCGTATACCAATCTTTCAGATCAATCACCATCCTCATGATGATCCTACGGTCGGGAGTATTTTATGAGTTAATAATAAAAATTCATGTCTTAAATTTTCAACTCTTGAAAATATGAACTATTATTATCATAAACTCAAGGGATGTATCACAAATACTTTCAAATACACACTGTGATAGAAAATAATCTATTTTATTATTTATAGTCAAAATTATAATTTTGCCCTTAGATGTGTATTACAAGTATTAGCTAATTTTGGCTTCTAAGGCATACATATCTAACAGTTCTTGACCAAGGTTCCCTCCCTCGGAGCTCTTAGCCTTCTGCCCGATCTTCTTGGCGATGGCCCTCTTCTTCCTCTTCTCCATAGCTCCCTCTTGCCGAACAGGAGCAAAAGGGATGGCCTCATCAGACGGGGCTGGGATCGGCATGGTAGCGATGGATTCAAGGGTCGGTTCGGATCAAACTAGCGAAGCCCAGCTTGACTCTCCAGTTCGGGCCTTCTTCTGTGGTTTGTCGGAAGAACCTTTCTTTCTTTTGAGGGTTTGGACCCCCTTCATCAAATGATTTCATTCATCGGGGATCATTTATACAAAGACAAATTTAGAAGATCAAAAAAATAAATACCATCTAGCCGGCTGAATATTATAAACTACCTGTCGGGTTAAGAGGACTGAGGTCAAAATTGAACAAGATTTGCTCATCCAAGAGTCTAGGGATTGGTGGAGCGTCAAAAGACTTTAGCTTATCGATTGAGCTCCGATCTTCATTTTCTAGCCCAGGAGCTCGATGAACCGATTTTCTTACCTCACCCCATAGAGGTAGCCCTAGTTCTAGGGTGGGATGGAAAATGAAAAAGAACTTCTCCTTCTAGCCATGAATGGAGGAAGGGGCACCTTTAAGCAATCCCTTCCTCCCGAACTGAGGACATACATACCACCAATCCTTAGTGATGGGATGATATTTAAAGGTAAAAAAATTATGGAATAGGGAAATGGTAGGTCGGACATCTGCTATGGTGCACAGAGAGAGGAATCCTATGATAAATCTAAAGAAGTTCGATGCCATGACAATAAGAGAAATATTGAGAAACCTAAATAAGTTTACTATGAAAAAAGGTAAAGATAATCTAAGTCAGACCTAAAAGATTTTGACATACAGACAGATTTGGCTGGAAGGGGGTAAACAGGCTTAATCATCAGGTTCGAAGAGTTCAAGCTCGTACTCAGGAGGAATTCCAAATCGAATCCTAGCTAAGAAAAGGTCGTCAGACTGAAGTATATAAGAAATGGTCGCAAGCATAAAAGGACAAGCCGATCCCAAGGGTTCGGCCTCCTCAAGAGGAGGGTTCGTCAAGCTTAAAGGGGCCAGACTTCCAAAACAAGTCGACCAAGATCCCTCACTAGATATTTGAATCAAGATAAAATTCATAAATTACCCAAAAAATCAAATAAAAAGAAAATGAAACGTTCAAGCTTCGATAAGAACAGAAAGAATGAGAAAGTAAAAATGCAAAGATAATCCAAAAAGTATCGAAAAGCTGATCTAAATTGGTTGAGAATAACAAGAAGATGGCAAATGGAGCAAGGATCAGAGGTAGGGTACATCGAAATCCAAAGGAAGCAGCTTGGGCTCTCGCTCGGGACGAAGAGAGAAACCAGAGGGAGGAAAGGAAGATTTTAGAAGTAGGAACTTGGAGGAGGAGGGTAGGCTTACATAACCCCTGGAGCCCTAGAGCAGTTATGATTGTAGATTTTTTCCAACCAATCTCTGATCGACGTGTATCCCACTCATCATGGAATAAAGCTTCCAACAAACAAACCCTTAATGGCATTGTACCTCAAGCAAATTTCTGATGAAGAATTCAAAAAACGTCTCTTCGGGTCATCATGTATATACGAAGCTCTAATGCCAGCCTAATAAAAGCCAAAACATCTTGTACCATCTGGAAGTAGGGAGCCTGATAGGATTGAAAAATCCTTTGAACTTCGATAGTCTCCATCTTACTCTCATCCTTCGAACTTTGAACTTGAGAGTAGGAGGCTCGTGTTGGGGATAAATCCATGCCTATCAAAGTTCAGCTGAGATTTCGGTCAAATCTCTAGCACCTGCGCATCCAGTTCAGTCGAATTTCTT
Source organism: Cocos nucifera (assembly GCA_006176705.1). Classification (NCBI taxonomy): domain Eukaryota; kingdom Viridiplantae; phylum Streptophyta; class Magnoliopsida; order Arecales; family Arecaceae; genus Cocos; species Cocos nucifera. The sequence goes on along the minus strand of QRFJ01001538.1, from coordinate 72,957 downwards.
TCAGACTCCTCCAACAAGAAAATTTCTTTTGGACTCCAGTAGGTGAACTCTCCTAACAGCCGAACTCCTTCTAAATTTCTCCAACAGTCGAACTCCTCTCGGGTTCCTCCAATAGATGAATTCCTGCCGAACTCTAGTAGACGAACTCTCCTAGCAGCCAAACTCCTCTCAGACTCCAACAGGCAAACTCCTTCTAGATTCTTTTCAGTGATTGGGTTCCTCCGTCAGGTAAATTATTCTTTGAGTCTTTCCTCTAGAAGAGCTGCGTGCAGATCTCTCCAGTAGATCTACTTTCTGATTTCATAAGAGTCTCTTCTTCTATACAAATTCAGTCTCAGATACGACATGAACCGACCCACACCTGGACTACCTTGGAGGAGTCCGAACTCCTCTAGAATTGATATAACTCAAAGGTCATTACAAACTGATGCCTACTCCTCCAAACATTGACTATCAAATCTCAAGCGGACTAGGCACCTCGCGACAACAGACACTATCCTCCATCACAAACTCCACATGGTCCCAAGCGGCCCACTATCCGATAGTTACGGCTGTCACCATCAGTTTGTTACAGACTCTGTCTATAAAAAGGATCCTCCAGATATATTTTCTTTAGGCTTTCTTTTCCTTCTCAATACTCTGTAACTTTCTCGATCGAGTACTCCATTTTTATTGGTCGAAAGAGTTGACTTGATCATCGAAGGATCTTGTCGGAGCCATCCTCCAGACTCTGGATGAGACTTGTATTGTAGGTCACCAATAGTGATCTCTTCTTCTCTAACTCCGGTGTTTCTTCGACGATGATCAGATTTTGCACCAACATTATGAATGAAATATTTTTATCTTAAAAAATTTGGCATGATATTTTAAGCCTCCCCATATCAATTTTATAATTGATGAATTTAAAAAAAATGCTTAATTAGGTTTGAATGTTTTAATTGCTAAATCTATAATTGAATTAATTTTTGACATTCTTCTATAAGATACTTAACTATCAAAACTCTTTTAGAAAATTGTATGACCTAAGTACTTGAAATTAAGATATTCAATTAATATAAGATCAAGTGCTTGAAGTGTTAATTTACATTGCATCTTAGGTTAACCCCTAAGAATTTCAAAATTTCTAATTGAACTAAACTTATAGAGCCTTCATCTAGTTTTTTCTTGATTTGATCTTATTTTTTGATTATTAGAATCCATAAATTGATTAATTTTTGATCCTCCAAATTGATTTGAATATCTTTCTTAATTATTGATTTGATTGCCTTTTCTTATCTTAAAAATAAAATTATTGATGAACATTCATACCTTATTCTGATTGACTGATTTTAAAAATTAATTTTTTTTAAAAAAAATGATCTTTTTGAATCTTTTAAAATTGATATCAAGCAAAATATTTCAAGAAAACTGTCATTTATAATTAAGCCAAATATTTAAAGAAGAATTTAGTTTTAATTATTTGGTATCAAAGAGCTTACTATTTGCCATATATTTGATTGATTTATCTTTTGATAAAAAATGAATAATATTTTTATTTCAAATATGATCTTGCACAGCTATATTATTGATATGATATTATTTGAAAGAAATTCAAAAATACATATCTTTTCGAAACCTGATTTCTTGATATTTCTTAAGAAAAGGAGGAGTTGATCTTATTGAAGAATAACTAAAAATCTCTTTATGATTTGCCTTGACTAATTTATTGATACTAATTCAAATTAATTTATCATTCTAAATCCTCAAAATTGTTTGATTTGAATCAATTCATCTTTAGCAATTCAAATATAAAATAATTGGTATCTAACTGAATTTATAAAATAATCTTTAAGTAATATTGAACTAGCAAGAAAATCATGATTTGATCTAAATTTTAGTTTAATTGGTATAAAAAAAATTAAAGAATAAATAATCTTTTAATTAGAAAGGCCTTTGAAATTAAAAATATCTTTCAAATTTAGAAAATCTAAATTTTGTGATTAAATTCATGATAAATATACTTGATTTGAAAGGAAAAGGAAGAGAAAAGTTGAAAGATAAAATAATCAAGCTATAATTATAAAAAATAGAAGGATATAATTTTATTAAAATATTAAAAAAAATAAATTCTTGGTATCTCCAAAATAGGGGGAGAAATGCTTTTTATCTTGATTTGATTGAAATTTTTGATTAATTTGCATTGAGATAAATAAATTTTGATCTTAAATTCTCAATCAATTACTTTATGATCTTCTTAAATTGAGCTTTCATATATTTATTCAATTTAATATGCATAATTTGATAGTCTAATCATTCTTCATAATTAATTAAAGTTAAATTAAATTTAAAATATAATCTTACTCTAAGAATTGATTTTGATACATACTTCTAATTTGAAAACTCATTTGAAAATCTAAATATAATACAGAACTTTTGATGTGCATTTAAAAATTATTATAAAATTATTTTTACTCTTATACGATCATTGATTTGCTCGATATATTTCTGATACATATCTTTTTTGAACTTAATTGACTAAAACTTTTTTTAAAAAAATGATTGAATATTAAAGTATATATTATGTTTGATTTCATGATTAAATCTTTTGAAAAACTCTATTCCTCTTAAAGCTTAAAAGTGCATATTTGAAAATCTAATTAAAGATCATATTTATTCAAAAGGGTGGAGAGCCTTTGATATTTAAATTTAAGCTAATTTCTAAAATTAAAATAAATATTTTAAACTTATTTTGAGTGAAAGGATAAATTTTCAAAAGGGAGATGATTCAGTTAAATTGATTTTCTGAACTTGATAATTTTTTTTATTTCGATATATCTCTAAATTGATAAAATTTTCATATCTTAATTTTGATGATTTTTCTTTATCCTTTCCATAAGCTTTTTGATGTTGTCAAAAAGAGGAAGAGGAACGTTGAGTATATACTTAAAGGATTCATGCTTAAGAAACTTAATGAATTTGATGCTTGAAACTTTAATACTCATTGATTTGAATTGAGACATAAACTTGAAATGAGTATATAAAATATGTGCAATGAATGAATTATGTATAATAAACTAAAAGATTAATTGAGAATATTCATGAAGCACTCTTTCATATGTTTAATCTATACTTCATGATATATTTTGATAAAATATATTGAAATATATTATTTATTTTTATTATGTATATACTCAAGATTTTATCATCATAAAAAAGAAAGAGATTGTTGATACTAAGATTGATTTTGATGATCCCAAAATATTGAGTATAAATGATACTAATGTCGTAATTCAAGAATATATATAGAACTTTTTAAGTGGTTAAAATGAAAAAAATTATCTATAGAATAAATCTTCTTAAGTGATGAAAAATCAAGAAAAAAGAATGATTTCAAATGCTCAAATAAAGCTCAAAGAAGAAGTTTTTAGAAGCCTTAATGGTGGAAAAAATCATAAAAATCAAGATGGAAAAAGCCCTCAAAAGTTGAAGATAAAATGCCACTCATGCAGAAAAATATGCAGAATTGATGCAGAATTATTGAAGGCTAAGAACTTTGATGATCCAGTGAAAAACAAAGCTGGCTTAGTATTTAGTCGACTGAGTGAAAAACTAGATCAGCTCAGTCTTAAAAATAAAAAATAGAATGCTGATTTTTGAAGTCTATTGATATTGAGCTGATCCAGTTAGAAACTAAGCCGATCTAGTGAAAAACTGAGTCGATCCAATTAAAAACTAAGCCGACCTAGTGACTAATGGCTAGTTTTTTAGAACTTTAACTTTTTATCCACAATAACTCCCAACGGCTATTTAAAGGGCTCCAACAGTCAAAACTCATTCTTCAGTCACTTTGAAGCATATAAAAGTCTAGAGACTTAATGGGGAGAGAAAGGAATTAGATTAAAGAGAGAAAATCTTCAAATAAAGAAAGGGTTATTGAATATCATTGAGAAAGAAAAAAAGAGAGGGATAGAGTGTACAGAATTGAGAGCTTTCTAAGAATGACCTTCTCCAACATCCTCAACATCCTCTCAAGTGTTGATTAAAGAGAAGTCAAGCTTCAAAAGATCAATCATTCAGCTTCTTCTTTATGCTTCAAAAGAATTTTTATTTTTTATTTTTTTATGCTGAAATTATATTTTATTTTCTTTACAAGTTTCTTTAGGAGAAAGAAACTTGGGATAAAGATCGATCCAAGCCCATAATTGAACATTGTATTGGTTTGATTGGTGAGAAAAGGTTAAAATCAATCGAGATTGATTGTTAGCCTGAGAAAATAATCATTGTATTACTGTAGTTGGTGAGTCAAGATTAAAATCAACTGGATTATTAGTGAGCCTAAAAACTAACGATGTAAGGTTTTGATTGGTGCTTCTGTTGAAAATCAACTGAATTTATTTATGAGTCTAAAAAAATAAACACACTATAATCAAGGAAGAATTATAGTGGAATTTCAAAGAGAAACTTGGAGAGTGGACGTAGGAGTGGATTGCTCTAAACCACTATAAATTTTATATATTTATTGTGCCTTCTTGTATTTTATTTACTTGCTTTACTTACTTACTTTGTACTAGCTTAATTCTTATATAGTTTTATTTATACTTTAATTTTGCTGCTGCATATATTGATCATATCATAATCACTCAAATAAGTTTAAATTGAAGCACATTATTGATTAGATTTTAGATTTGGCTAAAATTTGATGAGTACCCAATTCACCCTCCCTCTTGCGTAGCCATACCTGGGCAACAGTCAGAAAGGAATAACAGGTTTCTTAATTAGGATTGTGATGAAGCTGCTTAAATTATTTTGATGAAGCTCGGCTAATACCTAAGATCGGTCGAAAGTCAAGATCAGATAGTACTGAGGTTCAGTGCTTATGAAACAATTGTTGCTTATGCCAAACTGAAGATCAAAATTAAGCAGATGGTGAGTTTTTTTTATTGACTCAAGTTTATTTGGCCAAAATTCATGGTGTAGTCTTGGCAAGATCTACTGTTGTCGAGATTGAGTTAGAGGGTCAGAGCGGAGGAGCTTAGCTCAACTAATATACAAGATTATACATTGATAAAAATTATTATTATTTTTAGTAAGAGCCGCCTTTGATTGAAGCTCTAAGCTTAGCCAAATTTGGAGGCAGATCATTTGGTGCTCATTTGAACTAGGAGACTGACTTGATTGAACCTCGAATTGAAGTGTGTCTTGGACTCTGATGGGGCTCGACTAAGATTAGATCTTATTAGACTTTAGCATGAGCTATTTTACTCCTAATAAATATATTTTAATAAAATATTTTTGTTGATCATATAAAATATATTATAATAAAATATTAATATGCTTCATAAATAATATATATATTAGTCCTATAAATTATCGATTCTGTAAAGATATATTAATTGTTATTATAGATATAATATATTAAAAATCTTATTATATAAATATAAAGTAAAATAATATATTTCAAACTATAATTTAAAATTATCAAATAATAATGTCAATAATATATTTAATTATATTAATATAATATACCATATAAATAATATAATATTATTATATTATATTATAATATATAATATTGATATAATATATTAATATTTAATTTTTTTTGGACTGGGGGCATTTCTATTCTCAATTTTAGCTCAATATCACTACAATGGGGTGATCTTAAATACCTAATCTCAATGATGGGTATTCTATCACTGGGTTGGATAGTGATTTGAGAAGTAGAGTTAATTTGACATTATTGCTATATTGGATCATTATGGTGCAACCAAATGCAATGATCTCATTATCTCTATCCATATCTTTGATCTTGAGATAATCACCCCATATCAAACACCTCCTATATGTATATATGTTTACTTATATATTTATATATCATGTATTGATGATATGGTTTGGCATGAGATACATTTCTTTATTGCATATTGATAATTTTATTTAACAAGCATAAAATTGAGTTTTGAATAATTAGATAGTTGAGTAAGAGAAATTTAGACTAGTCGCATTTTCGATTGCTTGTTACAAATGCAAGCATGATACTTGGGTTTATCATCATGAGTAAAAGCATGGGATTATAGATTGCCAAGCAATATCTACTCTAGTTTGCTGATATAGGTCAAAGTATAAGATTATAGATTGCCAATCATGGGCTAGAACATGATACTTTAGCATGCCATTATGGACTATAGTGTGGATTATGCATTCACAATCATGAGTCCAAGTGTGATCTTAGATATTCTAAAATCGAAAAGATAATTATTGTATCTTGCTACTCAGTAGATAAGATATTATTTGACATACCACTATTGGAAAAGAATGATCTTTTATCATATATAATATATTGTCTTTGAGTAAAATGGTTTTTTGATGATAGGTGATGCATATATATGCATACTTGTTTGCTTGAGTAATGCTGATTAGTGGATATTTAAATTCATGATATCTATATTTAGTTTGATAGTGATTATTTGCTATTTTATATCTTTAAATTGTATATATTACTATGTGTGGGATTCTTATTGAGCCGTTAGCTTATGCCATCCCTTCAATTTTTTTTTTTAGAATTGCAGGATGCTTAATACTTTGCTATTGTTTGGGATTATGAATAGTTAGAGTATTATTGACACCGGTCAATTAATTAAATTTGTAAATTACATAGCTTTTGGTTACTTATTAATAATGGAATTATTTTGCCTCAATGTGAAGCTACTCTTGCTCGATAATATTGAGGTTGTGTTTAATTTATAGATCTTGCTATGTTTCTTCCTCAGGCTTGGTCTTATGTGATGTATGGCCATGTTACTTGTGCAACTTGAGTGGCTCATTCTTGGCATGATAAAATGAATGAAATGATGAATACATGCATGAGAGAGAGAGGTCAAGGGAGATTATGAGAAAGCAAGAGACAAATAAGATTTAGCTATTCCTTATATAAGAATTAGTGCGGGCATATATTTAGTCTTATATTGATTATTCATTGAAAAGATTTTAGATATTTATACAGGATCAAAAAATCTAAATAATATTTTTCAGTTAGCTTTTTTTGAGTGAGGTTTTGGATCATTATAAATGATATTAGAACTGATCTAGCCTATAGTCTATGTAAATTATAGGATATTGAACACAAGTTTGTTGGAGCTGATTATAGGCCGATCATAGTATTTATGAATGGATATATGAATTTGGATTCTTAATTTGGTGAGGACATTAGAGTTTAAATAGAAACAGTATGTGAGGATCCGTCTAATCTTTTTAGATGAGATCCTAAATTGTTACATCCTATTTCATGTATGATGGATGACCAAGCTAGATTGAAAAATACTTGCAGTATGCTTTGCTCTGTTTAACCAATTTCCTGACATAACCGACTCTTACTAGCCTACAACTCTTGCTTAACAAAAGAAATGGTTCACACAGAAAGAAAGAAAACAACAAAAGCAAAACTCTGATAGCTTCAGAGCCTTCCCGTTGAAAGGCAGCAGAAGATTGGGTCAAGGTAGATAAAGTAAATCAATCTAGTTCCATCTTGAACAACATTCTTTAATTTCAGAAAAGAGGAGCCTTTGAGAGCACATCGACTATAATAACACTCCAGCTCGAAAGATCATCTTTTGAATCTCGACAAACATAATCTACTGTAAGGTAACAAATGCCATGAGATTTGTATTCATAAATGAAGATGACAGAGTATATCCATCGACATCATTGGAATCAGTCTGATATCGAAGGGACACCATGATCTCTATATACTCGACAACATCTTGCTGAGCTCCTTCACAATAACCTCACATCACTCCTATTTTTGCACTCTCCAACAACTAGAAAAGGAAATCCTTTTCTCTAATTTGGACTGCTGCCTTAGTGGAATGGCCATAAACAGGGAGCAATGTGGACTCCTCTCCCACAGAAACCCTGTTTTTGTTATTTTCTCCTTGTGAACCAGCCCTTGTACAACAACAAGCAACGAGAAAAGAATTTTAAAAAATAAATCAAATTAAATTGAAGGCACGAATTAATTGATATTTGGGAGACAAAACCTTGCCGGAAATGACTTCACCATGTAACCGAAGGACACGAACCAACCCGCCCAGTTCACAAAGCCTTACCTTCCCCTGGCCCCTTCCTGCTTGGACTGCCGCCTTCGTCATGCCTTCCTACTTGGACTCACTCCATCATCACTGCAATCATGGTTCCCACCGTCAATCAAGTGGTCCTTGCACGCGATCTTTGTCGTTGTCACCCTCTTCTTCACACACCTCCTCCAAGCTCGAACACATCTATGGACTCTATCGGTCATCCTTCTCCTTATAGGACCCCAAATTGGCCACCATATACCTTCCACCACCCTCTCCAACTCTCCCACAACCTCCCCCATCAATGGCCTCCTCTCTACATTCTCCGAAACGCACCGCACTGCAATACTTAGCATCCGATCGATTGGCCTTAGCATGCCGTCGGGCAATGCCACCCTCCGATCGGAAACTTCCGCCACCCGACGAGCTCGGATCATCGGCACAGCCCACGCGACGATCGAAGAAGGATCGCTGTCCATGTCCATCACCTTCCTAGAGCTCATAAGCTCCAACAACACCACTCCAAAGCTAAACACATCACTCTTTGGACCCAACTTTCCCGACTCGGTGTAACATGGATCCAAGTACCCTATCGTTCCTGCCGGTACTCTAGAAACTGGCGACTGCGGGCTATTGTCCCTGACTGCAAGGCTGAAGTCGGCGAGCCTCGCGTTCCAGTTGTGGTCTAACAAAATGTTAGCCGGCTTGATATCTCGGTGGATGATGGGAGGCTTCGCCTCGTGGAGTAAGAGAACCGCACGGGCGATCTGGATAGCCACGACGGTACGCCGAGGCCAAGGCGGCGGGTCTGGATGGAGGTGGAGAAGGTCATGAAGCGAGCCGTTCGGCATGAACTCCATGATGAGAAACTTGTTTGCTGGACCGTGAGAGACTCCTATTAAATTGACAACACTTGAATTCTTTATGGAGGAAAGTATGTCGATCTCGTTGCTTAGTTTTGGGTCATCTCCAAGAGATCGGATCCCTTCCAGTGGCTTCTTCACTGCTACGAGCTTTCCATCTTTGAGCTTGCCTTTGTAGACACTCCCATGGCTTCCTTTCCCAATTAGCTGCTCGAGAGAGAAGCCTTTGGTGGCGGCTACGATGTCGTCATAGCTGAAGTTCTTCATCTCTCTTCTCTGCTCTTCTTCTTGTTCTTTTGAATGGACTCTTCTTCTCTCCTTGGAGGTGGAAAGTTCAAAGAGAAGGTGTGGGCTGGTACAAGGACTTAAAGAGAGGGACGCACTGTGAAGGGAGAGGGAGAGAAGAGTAAAGGTATGAAAGGCAAAATAATAATTAAGAAAAAGGCAAAGCAAGGGGTACCTGAAGAGATGCTAAAGTGGATATCATGCTGCTGCATAGCTTTTCTTCGTTCACTCGGAATGAACTTCTGGCCTATGGATTCTGTTATAATATTGCACCCGATGTTGGGGTTTCTAGTGACCGTGTCAGTCTGGTACAGCAACTTTGTTCATATGAGCCAATCCATATGGGTCACATCTCCAGCCAATGGGGCTTATTTCTCATGATGAGGAAAAGCTTAGCCTGATGGCCCACGCAGAAAGTCCTGTCATGACGCCATTGAGATCATTTCATCCATGAGTTCTGCAAGACTGACCTGCGATCATTCCTTCGTGTTTCATTTAATCCATGGCATGCATCACCTAAGCTAAGAATACAGCACATTAGCATATTTATAACAATAGACTGCAGCTATTCTTTTGAGATATTCTTCGGCATGACCATGTGCTCATCCGCGCGACTTTGCTCCCCTGCCAAGGTGACTCTTTATTGATAGAGATGTATGACAGGATGTGGTGTATTAAAGGATGCTAACATAAATTTATATTGGTTGGTTTGTCAAAGATTGTTGGGATAGTGATGGCATAATGGACCACAATAACCCGAAGCATCAAACTGTTACTTCAAAGCATGGTCTATGATGCATATGCCACTGCAATAACAACTTGTGCTGAAACTTTTTTAGGAGATGAACAATTTGTTGAGTTGGGGTTGGTGGATTTGGTGCACTAAGATGACATTTTGTATGTGCGCCATCACCGTCAAAGATCAGGCATTATCAGTTGCGTGGGCGGCTAGCTAACAAACCCATTTGAGTTAGGTATGCACCATATCACTTAATCAAAGCCACTAATTATAAAGAGAAGACTCTTACCAAAAAAAAATTATAAAGAGAAGACCACGTTGTAATGGTTGTTATGGACTACTACACGTCATTATACTAGGGTGGTAGCTAATAATTAACATCGATAAGGTTGTTCATGACCTTTTCCTTATAATATGCAAGGCAGGCTTTTGCGTGCAACTCAATTGACAGTCGAGCAAGCTTTTGGATTTTCTTGCGTACCGAAATCATTCCAAAGTTATAGTCATGCAACTCACTGACATCATTTTTTGATCAGGTTTACTTATGCTTCTAGTGATAATCACGCATCTGATTCAAGGAATTAATAATGTAGATAATTAAATTTATAATTTACCATACTCCATAGCCAGTGTAGCTGTTTTCTAATAGAATATGTTAGGATATGAGTCATTCGGATGAGACATTTTTCATCAGCTAGGGCACTTTTACCTGAGACGAAGGTGATCTAAACCACATCGTAGGTCCAGCACTAGGAGAGATAGTGCAAACTAATGATCCTGGATGATAGCTGACCTCATCACCAAAAGAACACCAATTTGATAGATACCAACTCTAGCTTATCAAAAATCAATCTGTATGTTGGATAATATCGTCTGAAGGATTATGACCTCATTCATGCTCACTCACTCTCAGAATCAAACCAAGGTGGCACTTCAGTGTCATGTCAACCTTAAGCCACAAGTTGTCTCGACAACAAGGTCAACTCCCTGGAACTTCTTAGCAATTTTTGGAGCATAGATGGAATCCACAATTGTTACCCACTATTGAAAATAGTATCCTAAAGTCATTCATCAGCTTATTGACGGTTGAACTGTTCTTGTATTTTTTTATGAATTACAAATGAATAAAATATTATTTTGGTATTTTCATCATAAATTCTTTGCATCTTCAAATGAACTTCTATGTTGTGATAAAGTTTTTAGGACTATTTAGAATCGATAAAGAAGAATTTATTATTTACTCCTTAAATCTGTTCGCGATCAAATGATACATTGTTACCAAGGACGATAATGTTTATCGAGTATAGGTCGTTGTGTACCATATGGATTGGTTATCTTCTTAACCAAGAAGTGTGGAGATATTGGTATGACATGCAGGTAAGATATAGGAATACAGTTGCACTGAATGTGACCAACTCCAGAGCCTTCTGCTATCAAGATTTGCTCTAAAGGGATATGGATATAAGTATCCCTCCGACCTGATATCACTATGATGACTTTCAAGCAACTCACTGTGCTTTGGTGCCGGACTATCTAAATTTTTTATTTAGTGATGGAAGATTTCTGAACATGGTCAAGAACTTGAAAAGTTGATGAGCGAATCAAGATGGGATTGATCAATCCTACTTTTAGAAGTTGTGTTAAATTATGCTTCAATTTAGCAAAGTCTTGATCAAGGTAGCCATTGTGAGGAGTCACAGGACTGATTGCATTGAAATACAATAAGAATGGATTTTTTAGAGTTGGTAATTTAACTCTGAGTCATTCCATACATAGAGGTTGAAGGGATGAAATATGCGGTAACCATATTTGAGTAGGTTCTGAATATTGTGATTGCGACTATTCAATCTATCCAGATGTTGAGTACCACAGCTAGATGGTCACATCGATTAATATAGGAAGTAGTTTTTGTGCTACCGATTTAGGATCAAACCATAGGATCACATATATTAGAGGTTCCTACCTAATCTGATGGCTGATGAAGAGTCCCACTAGACTAGGACTCTATGCTCAAGAATTTCATTGGACTGAGACTCTGTGATCAAGAGTCCTACTGCATTAAAATTTTGAGTCTTACCTGTTTGAGACTCTATGATCGAGAGTTCTACTAGTCTAGGATAATATAATCATGAGTTCCACTCATTTGGGATACTATAGTCAAGAGTTCCACTGGTTTTAAACTTTTTGATCAAGAGTTTCATATAGATGGAACTCTATTGTCCGAACATCCACTAGATTTAGACTCTGAGTATATAAGAGGTTTAATTAGTGATTTGATAACTAATTAACTCAATTTGATGGAGTAATAAATTTTGGATCAAGCTTAATTAAATTGGATTCAATCGAGTTTGATCCGATTCAGTTATGTGATGACCTAATCAGCGAGGAGATTTGTTTCCTGATTTGATCAGGACTTGAACTTAATAAATTTTTAATTTAATTAGAATTTAATTAAGTTAATTTAAGCCTAAATTAGTTGAATTTAATTTGATCTAATTGGACCTAGCCAAATTGGTTTGGATTGGGTCTTAATTGGTAAAGGTTTTTAAGACTAGTTTGACTAGTCTTCCTTGCACCACATCACCCTTTGACTTGCACCCTTTTTCTTGACGAGAAATAGATTCTTGTGAAGTGTTTTCCATGCGCAAGAGGCCTCACGCCTGGTCTTTCCATGCTCCTAATGGATAAGGATGGGTGGTTGTTTATTTAAATTCAAATGGGATTTACCTTTGAATAAAAACCAACTTATCTCTATCCATTCCCACTCGTTCTCTATGCGTTGTCACACATTTTAAAAGAGAAATGAGAGGGGGCATGCGCAATATCTCCATGTGGTCCACCCTCTTGTATGTAAAAAGATATTGATAGTTTCTTGAGAGAAATTCTAGAGAGAGTATTGCATAGGGTTCTGGGTGAGTGCTGCCTTAGAGTTTCAGCTTAGGATTCAAAAAGTGATTTTGTAAGTTGTAAGTGTCATAAATTAATAAAATTTTTAGGAAAGCTTCGTCATTCTCTCTACTTCATCTACTAGTATTTTGGAGCATCTAAAAAATCAGTGGAGGGAGATCGAGCCAGTTTGATCAATGTCACCCATCGAGGGTTCCAGCATCAAGCTAGCACTTAGAAGGAGCCAATCGAGATCAGGACCTTATGTGGACGATCCATAGAGGCTAGATGTTGTCTGTGACTATGTTGCGATGAGAGGACCTCTCCAATGGTGTATTGATTATGGTGATTGATAACCACGCAAAGATATTATGTTTTGAACACAAGTAGTGGTAAATATGATTTACTGCTTATAATTTTTATTTTTGAATTTTTATTCATGCATATATATCACATTACGATCCTAGTTATAGAATTTTATTGAATTGATCACTAGCTTATAAAATTAATAAGATTAATTTTTAAATTTTGCTGCATATTTTTCAAAAAAAAGTTTTCAAAAATAAAACTAGAAACCCTGCATCATTTCCTTTAGTGGTATCAGAGCATTACATAGTTTATTGTGACATATATGTTTTAAAAATCTAAAAAATATGCATATTAGATATGTTTAATCTCCGAGTAGCAAGTAATCTGATTGGGTTAGTAGCCATGGCCATCCGGTCATAGGAGTAAAGCATGGTTTAAAGGCCATTTCATCCCATTCGATGGAATTCTCCTATGGTGGTAGGGGTGTCACTGAAATTATATCCCATGAAAATGAAGCAATGAAAGAAGTTTATAGAAATTGGTATTAATCTGAATTTTATTCATGAAAGTGTTTAGATTAGATCTAAAATAAGTTCATGATTTTATGCATTGTACATAGATTTAGATTCAAATCAATAACTAGTAGATATTTATGAAGTGAGTCAACCCATATTTGAAATAAGTCAATCAATTTAGTGGATAGTACTAGATTGTAAAAATCTTTTAAAATTTAAAAATTATTTTCAAAATGTCGAACCCCTACCTATGAGACCAAAACTAAATTGAAAATTATGGGTTATGAATTAGAGTCTAGAATTATAAATTAAAGATCCTAAGACATGAGCATAAAATTTGGGTTATTGGGTTAGATGAATTAGATCCATTAATTGGGTTAGACCAAAGGTTAGAGTAAAGAATAGACTAAATAAGAGGAACTAATCAAGTCTAACCAAATGTTGATTTAAATTAGGTTAAAGACTCTTTAGACTTAATTATAATAGTTGTAGTTGGTCAAGTCCATGTCTTTAACAAGAACCAAATAAAATTAATTTATGGCTACGTGGTCGAAGCCAAAATTACTAGATTGATCAAATTGAAACTAATAAACCAGTTGGTGTCTAAGATAAGTTTGATAGTCTAAATCAATGATTTTAATTAGGAGCTACTCACATTGATTCGATCTTTGATAAGTTAATAATATATTCCTTCCATCGATCTCACTTACCTGGCCAACATGGTAAATTAGATTTTGATTAGATCACTTGGTGATTCAAGTTCACCCATGTCAATTAGGTAAATCAGCGTGACTGATTTAGATGCTCCTAAGATCGGCTTGAATTAGGTCCTTTTTTATTTGACTTGGTGAAGTCAGTGAGAGGACCATAATTGGCTAGTCAATCTTCTCTTCTCTTCTTAAAAATGAGTTGACCAAATTCTCTAAAATTATTAGGTTCTTAAAATAAAATAGTTATGATGATAACCAAGTTATAGCCTCCTATTAAGTTGAGTGATAATGGGTTCATTAGTTTGATAATCATTAGAGATCCAAAGGTTGGTGCTTATTGACTAATAGAATTATCATTCATAATATGATAATTTGGTTGTGTCTTTCTAATAGTGGTTAGGTTGGCTGACCAAAATCGGACCTAATCATTTGTTGGTGAGATACACCAAATATGATTATGTTAATGGTTGGACCTAATAGGACCTTTTTAATGGAGGCTAAAGCCTACTGATTAGGCTTCTAAGACAAAATTAAAATTACTAGAAGTTGTTTTGAGAAATAACTGGTTAAGAATATATCCATAGATGCACATGAGTTGATCGGCCAATGTTGGGCTTGTGTGTACTCTATATGGATTCTAGTACCCACTAAGGAATCAAGATAGTTCCTTAAATTAGAGGTAGAGGCTAATAATTCATATAAAATAGTGGAAGAACCTTTAGAATAAAGTTCAAGTCTTTAGGCTTAAATGATTTATATACTAATTAGATTTTGATTTTTCTTTTTATGCGATAATGGCCACTAACCTCTTGCTCTGATCATTATTGGACAATAATAAATTAATGGGATCCAACTTCGATAGCTGGCATTGAAAGTTGAAGATAGTTATAGAGCATATATGGATTCTACACATCTTGATAGATGTAGCACCTGAGGAGCCATCTATGAATGCTTCAGGGGCGGTCCAAGACACTTACCAGAAGTGGCTCAATGACTGCACCATCATTCGATGTATTATGCTGGTGGCTATGAGCAATGATTTCAACCGTAGATTTGTGAATGCTCAACCATGCTGTTGGAACCAATCTAGGGTTCTAGGGTTAGCTTTTAAAACTTTTTCAAAATTACAGTGGAAGAAATGAATTAATCACATTAAATCATGAACAATATAATATAAAATTCTAGATCTAGTATCCTATTACATGATTAAGGCATGCTATTAAATCAAAAAATAAATTATCAAAAGAACTACATGTTGATTATATCAACAATTGACTATTTTAGATCAAATCAAACATGTAATAGAAAGATCAGATCATCCTTACCTTTAAATCTCGAGTTTCCTAATTCACTGATTCGGGTCTAAGATGGTTGCTCCAAGCTGCACACATGTCCAGCCTCTACGAGTTTTCCATACGAGCCTTCGATCGTAGATCTGAAGTTTGGTGCCTGAAAATCAGCATAGTATGCTAGTACTATGCTGATTCTTCTCCAACGATCGATCTGGATCTTTCTTCCTTCAAGTACGGACTCTCCAACTTTCAGAAGTTGAGAAAAATGATTCATGATGTTGAGACACCTCTCAAACACTCATAAAGATGGAGGAATAGGAGTGGAAGAAAAATTCTAGAAGAAGATCCTCTTCTTCTTCTTTCTTCTCTCACCAAAGTACCTTGATTGGTGCCTTTACAAAATCCCATGCCCTAGGCTTCTCTCTTATATTTTTCATGCCCTAAATAATTTCTCTTATATGTGTAATCCACGAAAAAATTAGATCAAAATTCATTTTATATATGGAGATATAGAGAAATCCTTAACTAGGTCAAATACCTAGTCAAGGGTTATCCAAACAGGGCTAGATTATTGGAAAATATATCCCAAAGCCAATCATCAGTCTATTGATGATTGAACTATTTTATAAATATAATTTTAATTTATTAATTAATAAAATATATTTTGAATACTTTTTTATCATAAAGTATTCATCTTCTAACGAACTCCATTATTGTGATGAAGTCCTTAGGACTGTTTAACTTCGATAAAGAGAGAATTTATTGATTAGTCCTTAAAACTATTTACAACCAAATGATAAATTGTTAATTAGGATGATAGCTTCTATCGAGCATAGGTCATTGTATGCCATATAGGTTGATTGTCCTCTTAACCAAGGAGTATGAAGACACTAGTATAGCATACAGGTGAGATGTATGGATACATCATTATTGAACATGACCAACTCCAGAGCATTCTACTATCGAAAATATCTCTGATGGAATATAGGTATAAGTATTTCTTAGACCTGAGATCACCTCAGTGACTTGCAAGCATGTCACTATGCTTTGGTATCTGACTAATTGAATTTCTAATTCAGTAACAAAAGACTTCTGGGCATAGTCAAGTACTTACAAAGTTTGTGTGCATTCAAAATGGGATTGACCACTCCAAGAGTCGGAGAAGAATGTATCACTGTATTTCAATATAACAAAATCTTGGTCAGGATAATCCATAAGATGGATTTGATATTTTGAAATATAATGTGGACAGCTGATCAAAGTTGTAGTTAAATTTTAAGGTATCTTATGAGCATTTTGGTCAAGAGGATGAATTATATAGAAACTATATTCGTATGGATTCTAAGGATGTTGTTCTACACATTCGACCTATTCGGCCATCGGGTATCATTGCTAGATGGATACTTTGATTGGTATAAAAATTTATTTCTATGCTATCAACTTAGGTTCAGACCTATGAGGTTACAAATATTAGAGTTCATGATCTGATCAGATAGTTGATCAATGATTAAGAATTGTTCTAGGGTTAAACGATCAATACGCTTGATGTTTAACCTAATGCAAGTATTGCAGGAGGATCAATTAATAATTTGATTACTAATTTATTTAATTTAATTAAACCAAAGGACTGAGATTAACTCTAATTAAATATAATTTAATTAAATTTAGTTTGAATTTTGATTGGATCAAGTTTAATTAGTTTATTGGATAAGCCAAGTGTATGGAAGAACTAGTCCTAGTTCAACTAGGACTTGGGTCAATCTAATTTTTTTATTTAAATTAAAATTAAATATAATTTAATGAAAATTTTAATTTAATTAAAATCTAATTTAATTAGATTGAATTAATCCTAATTTAATTTGGTTCATAGATCACTTGGACCAAGTCAAAATAGGAATCCTAGTATGATTAGGACTCTCTATTCCTTGCATCATTGACCCCTCACGCCCCCGACACCCCTTCTCTTTGATTTTGAATGTGGAAAAACCTTTTTCCAGGCCTTCATGCATGCCCATAGCCTTCCTTTATTCCTTAGATGGCATTTGGTTGTGGACCAAGTCAAACTAGGAGTTGGTTTTGACTTAAATTCTATGAGATAGAATTTTAAGCACCTAAAACTCCTCCTTGCTTTGTGCCACCCACATCCCTGATTTTTCACTTATTATTTCATGGGAAAGAGGAGGATTTTGTGTGCTTATTTCTGGTGGTCCACAGCATAAAGAAAGGAGGGGGTGTCCAAGTGTTGGGTGCCCCAACTATTTGCCTATTTTGGACCTGCCTTGTCTAGGTGTTTGACCTAGACAAGACTCTTCCATATCTCAATATATAAAATGAATTTTGAGCTAATTTTTTTATGGATTCTAGATTATTAAGTTTCCTTCAGGGTATATAAGAATTATGGTGAAATAATATTGGGGCATGGGGATTTCATAGACACCAATCTAGGTGTCTAGGTGAGAGAAAACAACAATAAGAAGAAGGGTTCTTCTTCTAGGATATTTTTTTGATCTCTTCCTCCTTATTTAGAGATTTTTGAGAGTTATCTCAGGTTTAAAATCTCCTCCCCTTCCTTCTAAAAATTGAAGAGTGCAAGATTTAAAGAAGATGGTTCTAGATCGACCATCAAAGAAGGATCAGCATAGTACTAGCATACTATGCTGATTTCCTACATCAAGACTTCTAATCATGATTTATGAGCTCATGTAGATGACTCCTAAAGACTGGATGCATGTACGGCTCACGACATCATCCTCAAGCCTAAATCAGCAAGTTAGAATGTATAACTTGCATAGGTAACAAAGATCTGATCTCCTGTTACTCATATGATTCTGATCTAGTATAGATCTATGTTGATATGATCAACACTTCTTCTTTCTTTATGTTTTTAATTTTTGATTTAATATCATGCCATAATCATATAATAGAATCTTAGATCTAGGATATTCTCTAATTTTATAAATAAATATTAATTTATTTAAGACTTTCGCTGCCTGATCTTAAAAATATTTCATGATCTAGCCCTGAAACCCTAGATCTAGTTCCTACATAGACTTGGGATGCCCAACTCTTGGGTGCCCCCTCTTTTATTTTTTGCATGGACTACTATGAAATGTCACACAAAAATGCCTCTAAAAGTTGTGAAAATTTGAGAGAAAAAACAGGGATGTGGGCGACATAAAATGGGAATGAGTTTTGGTTTCTCAAAGCTCTATCTCATAGAGTTTAAATCAACTCAAACTCTTTTTTTAACTTGATCATAATTACTAAATACCATATTTGAGATAAAGGGAGTAAGAGGGCATGTGTGAACATCTGGAGAGAAATATTTTCATGAAAAAATCCAAAAAAAATGGCATGGGGGGTGTTGGCACTAAGGTGGCACATGGAGATAGGAGTCCAAGTCTCGCTAGGACTCCTAGTTTGACTTGGTGCAACTAGATCCTTGAATCAAATTAAATTAGAATTTTATTAATCTAATTAGATTAAATTTTAGTTCAACTAATAATTAAATTAAATTAAATTAAATTAGATTTAATTTTAATTTAATTTTTTAATCAAATTAGAAATTGGGATGATATAAGTCCTAATTAAACTAGGACTAGTTCTTCCTTGCAATTTTCTCATCCAATAAATTGGACTTGATCCAATTAAGTCCAAACTAAATCTAATTAAATTATATTTAATTATATTTAATCTCAATCCTCTAGCTTAATCAAATTAAGTCAATTAGCAATCGAATTGCTAATCAATCCTTCTGCAATAGTTGCACTAGGTCAAATATTAAACATATTGAATGTTTAACCCTAGAACGATTCTTAATCATCGATCAACCAACCAATTAGATCGAAAACTCTTATGTGCTTGACCCCATCGGTCTGAACCTAAGCTGGTAATATCAAAATAAATTTCTATATTAATCCAAGTGACCATCTAGCAATGGTATTCGATGGCTAGATAGGTCGATTGTGTAGAACAATATTATTAGAACCCATGTGGATATAATTTTCGTATAATTCAACCCTTTGATTAAAATGCTCGTAGGATATCTCAGAGTTTAACTGTCAATCCAGATTAGATCATCCACATTATATTTCAAAATATCTAATCCATCTGATGAATTACCTTGGCTAAGGTTTTTGCTATATTGAAATACAGGGACGCATTCTTCTCCAACTCTTGGAGTGGTCAATCCCATCTTGATTACTCACTAACTTTATAAGTACTTGACTGTGCCCAAAAATTTTTTATTACTAAATTAGAAATTCAGTTAGTTCAGTGAGTTGCTTGCAAGCCACCGTGGTGATCTTAGGTCTAAGGGATATTTATACCTATATCTCATCAGAGCAATTCTCGATAGCAGAACGCTCTAAAGTTTGTTATATTCCATGACGATGTACCCATATATCTCACTTGTATACCATACCAGTATCTCCAAACTCCTTGGTTAAGAGGACAACCAATCTATATGGCATATAATAACTTATACTCGATAAATACTATCATCCTAATTAACAGCGTATCATTTGATCATGAATAATTTTAAGAACTAAGCAATAAATCTTTTCTTTATCGAAACTAAATAGTCCTAAGAACTTCATCACAATAATGAAGTTCATTAGAAGATATATACCTTATGATGAAAATGCCAAAATAAATATTTTATTTATTAATAAATTAATTACAATTATATGGTAGCTCAACCATCAATAGACCGATAACTAGTTTTGGGATATATTTTTTAATAACTCCCACTAGTCCTAAAGCCACTCAGCACAGTATCTACTACCCATCTTCGACTTGTGTTTGTCGAACTCCTTTATCACTAGGACTTTAGTGAAGGGGTTGGCCACACAAGCGCCTGATAAATACAAAAAAAAATTAAATTAATTTTGAATTAATTTTACCTTGATTCTGGGTAATTTGATTACCCATTGATGATCCTGCCGAAGTCCTTAGGTTCTGGATCTAGCCACACAAGCGCCTGGCCTCTACCGATATCCACTCGGATTGGATCTGGAGACCTTCTCCTTCTTTATCTTATCTCCAAAAATTAGATTGGGATCTGATTTGGAGGATCTTTGAAACTTCTTCTGAAGATCACCCGTCGTCTCGGCAGCAGTGCTTCCTTCTTCCTTTTTCATCAGCCTTTTCTTGCCTGACTCGTACTAATTTGAAGGCCCAACTCCCTTAGACATAGAGAGGAGGGAGAGGGCTAGATGGTGGCATGGAGAAGGGAGAGGGGCCACCTTGGGGCATGGCTAAGAGGAGGAGACTATGAAAAGTGGGCACAGATAGGTCTTTATATAGACCCTGCTGCGCCATGCAGTGCCACAATACCCAGGCCAATCACATTGCTTCATTTAATCAGATCTAAATCTGATTGGTGGGATGACATCATCTGATCCAATCAGATGAGAGACCCATAGATTCATCCTAAGGTGGCGCCTAAGACTGGTCCAAGTCTATAGGTGAGGGTCACCTAGTTTTAATTCAAGAAGCAACCTGGAGTCCCATCCGTATGGGACTCCAGCATCCCTATCCATGGGTGCACGACATCCTAGGTGTGTGCCCCCTTCTTTCTAATTTCTAGAGAGGAGACAAGCCCCTATCTGCTCTCCAATAAGTGCATGACATATGGATAGATGTCCAAGGGTCAAAGCTCAACGTTTGACCAAGTCAAAGTACAAGAATTAGCAGATGATGAAAAATGGCAGGTGTTGTCTCAAATTTATCTCATAAATTAAGATAATCCTTTTCTGACATGGATAAGCTCCAGTTAGACCAGATAAAGGTACTTGAGTGAGCACAAACTCATTTGGCTCAGTCAAGACAACTTTTATGATAGAAAAAGAAGAACATTAGGCTCAATTGTGTGCTAGCACGATTTCCTTGAACCTAATTGAATCTTATTCAAATCAATTAAACTGGGTTAGTCCAATTGATGATCATCTAGATTCAAAATGCTTGTTTGTGTGACCCAATTAGATTCAATTCTGTATGGTAATGGGATATGTCATGATCTTCATCATCGACATCATCGAAACTTCCTTTCGATGGATCAGAACTCTTCTGATTCAGACAACTTAGAATGATCGATCATCTAAATCATTCTAATTGCTCCCAAAATCCACCAGTGACACCTAGCAGTCATATGGTGGCAACCCATCAAAACTAAAAATGAACCTCTTGGTGCAGCTACTTGTTTGATTAAGTTCTTCTATCTTGAGCCCCGATCAGATTAGGATTAAGGTGAACTCGTCAAACCCTAATTTCTATCATATGATTTAATCATTCGATTCAAGTCCGATGTGAAAACCTTAATAGAAACTCTTTCTATTATTTCACACTCTACCATGGCCATGGGCTTATGGACTTGATTCTCATGATCATCATAGGGCTGCTCCTCTTCTACCGAGGTAGATAGATTCCATCTTGGTGCAATCCAATTCCTACAATGAACATGCTATAGCCAACATACACCTCAGGATTTTGAATGGCTAGGAGATCGAGTCATGGTGTAGTCAAACTATAACACCCTCAAGATGAACCATCGATGCACCTCAGGTCAAAGAACCAGACACACCACTGCAGCATCGAGTCAGTCATCGATGAGAAGGTAGACTTCCTTATGACTACTCGAGGTGGTCACGCTCAGTGCCCTCATTCTCTAACGAGTACCTGTACTCTTGCTTCGGTGTCTCTACACCATAGACTTAAGACTCATCTACTATAAAAAAGCGATTGTACACTAACCTTCCGGATCAATCACCATCCTCATGATGATCCTACGGTCAGGAGCATTTTATGAGTTAATAAATGAAAATTCATGTCTTAAATTTTCAACTCTTGAAAATATGAATTATCATTACCATTAACTCAAGGGATGTATCACAGACACTAAATATACTTATGTGATAGAAAATAATTTATTTTATTATTTATAGTCAAAATTATAATTTTACCCTTAGAAGTGTATTACAAGTGTCAGCCAATTCTGGCTTCTAGGGCACACATATCTAACAAACTCCCACTTGACCTAAAGCCAATTGGCTACAAATCTAAGTCCCATCTTCTCAAGGTGGGCTTCGATCTTCTGTTGGCCCAATGGCTTTGTAAGCAGATCCGCCGCATTGTCTGTGGAGTCAACTCTCTTGACCTCGACGTAATCCTTCTCGAAGTATTCGTAGATGAGGTGGTATCGCCATTCGATGTGCTTGAATTTTTGGTGAGACCTCGGCTCCTTAGCAAGGGCTATGGCACCATTATTGTCACAGTACAGAGGAATGGCATCTGATGGCATCACTCCAATCTCTGTGGCAAACATTTTATACCAGAATGCCTCTTTTGCAGCTTCTAATGCAGTGATATATTCTGCTTCCATGGTGGAATCTACTATCACTATCTATTTGGAACTTTTCCAACTGACAGCTCCACCATTGCACACAAATAGACTCCCAGATGTCGACTTTCGATCATCTACATCGGACATAAAGTCCGAGTCTGTATACCCCTGGACTTGGAGTTCTCCATTACCAAAGACCAACATCATATCCTTAGTTCTTCTCAAGTACTTAAGGATACATTTCACAGAAGTCCAGTGTTCTTCACCTGGATTTGACTGATATCTGCTTGTGACACTCACAGCATGGGCTATATCAGGTCGTGTACATAGCATGGCATACATGAGGCTCCCTATTGCAGAAGCATAAGGAATCTTGCTCATGCATTCTATTTCCTCAGGTGTGCTAGGGCACATCTTCTTGGAAAGATGAATGCCATGTCTGAAGGGTACTAAATCCCTCTTAGAGTTTTCCATACTAAACCTCTTTAGTACTTTCTTTATGTACATCTTCTGGGAAAATCCTAGCATACTATTCGGTCTATCTCTATAGACCTTAATTCCTAGAATGAAAGATGCTTCTCCTCGGTCTTTTATGGAGAATTCTTTAGATAACCATATTTTAACTATGGTCAACATGAGAATATCATTCCCAATAAGAAGGATGTCATCCACGTACAATACGAGGAAGACAACAGCGCTCCCACTGACATTTTTGAAGACACATGGCTCCTCCTCATTCTTGATGAAATCAAATATTTTGATCACATCATTAAAATGAGTATTCCAGCTTCGAGATGCTTGCTTAAGTCCATATAAGGACCTTTGCAGCTTGCATGCTTTGTGATCATCATCACTGAATGTGAAACCTAAGGGCTGTTCCTCATAGATATCTTCCTCAACATATCCATTTAAGAACGCCGTTTTCACATTCATTTGTATATTTCATAATTGAAATAGGCTGCAATAGCAAGCAATGTGCGAATGAATTTTAGCATAGCTACTGACGAAAAGGTATCCTGATAGTCAATGCCTTCGCATTGACTATAACCTTTTGCCACTAATCTAGCCTTGAATGTCTCCACATTTCCATCTACACCAATCTTTCTCTTGAAGATCCATTTACACCCAATAGGTACTATACCTTCTGGTGGATCTACCAAGGTCCAGACTTGGTTTGAGTGCATCGAGTCAATTTCTGACTTCATTGCCTCTAACCATTTCTCGAAGTCGATATCTGATATCGCCTCATTATAGATTTTGGGATCATCACCATGAACCCCATTACCTATGAGGAACATTTTCTCTACATCCTCTGAAATAGTACCTAAGTACCTTTCAGGGGGATGGGAAAACCCTTTCCGATCTATGAGGTGGAGGAGGTAGTGTATGGATTGGCTCAACCTGATTTGGTTCCATTTGGTCCTTAGCTCATTGCTCTTGTGAGACTTTCTCATTGAGCTTGATCTGCTTTCCAATGCCGCTATCTTGAATAAACTATTTTTCAAGAAAGATGGCATGTCGACTCACAATCACATTGTGATCTTCTGGAATGTAGAAATAATATCCTAATGACTCTTTAGGATATCCTATGAATCGAGCTCTAAAGGACCTAAAGTCTAACTTGTCCGCTTGTTGTCTTTTGACATGAGCCGGACAACCCCAAATTCTGAGATGACTCAGACTTGGTTTCTTACCATGCCATATCTCATACGGTGTGGTAGGAACGGTTTTAGAAGGAACCCTATTCAGTAAGTATATTGCAGTTAATAAACAGTATCTCCCAAAGAAAATCAGGAAGGTCTGTGAAGCTCATCATGGATCGGACCATATCTAATAGGGTCCGATTCCTCCGTTCTGAAATCCCATTGAGTTGAGGTGTTCCTGGTGGAGTCCATTGAGAGACTATGCCATTTTTCTTGAGATAGTCCAAGAATTTCTGACTAAGGTATTCACCTCCTCGATCTGAATCGAAGAACCTTAATGGATTTTCCAATTTGCTTTTTCTACTTCATGTCTGAATTCTTTGAACTTTTCAAATACTTCAGACTTGTGTCTCATAAGATACACATACCCATACCTTGATAAATCATCGATAAAGATTATGAAGTAGACTAAATTGCCTCTAGCCGACACATCGAATGGGCCGCACACATCTGTATGTACTAGGGCAAGAAGATCCATGGCCCTTTCCCCATGTCCTACAAAAGGGAGCTTAGTCATATTGCCATGAAGACAGGATTCATAGATTAGATATGACTCAAAAGTCAACGAATTCAATAGTCCAATTTTCTCCAATTTGTTAACCCTATCTTCTGCTATATGATCTAATCTTAGGTGCCATAGATACCTATCATTAGAACTATCCTTAGGACGTTTTGATTTTATGGCATTCATATTTTGCTCGAAATTAAAAATAGATACATCAACATGTAACTGATAAAGATTGTTAATAAGGAAACTATTTACAATTTTATTTCTTTCATAAAGAATGTTACAATGGTCCTTAAGAAAACTAATTATATAGCCTTCTAATGATGGCAAGAAATAGAAATCAAATTCCTGCTTACTGCAGGCACATAATAATAGTCTTTTAATACTAAGTCTAAATCAGATGGTAGTTGAAGAGGATACATTCCCATGGCCACGGTAGCAACCCTTGCTCTATTTTCGATGCATAGAATCATCTCACCATCCCTAAGCCTCCTGCTATCCTCAAGACCCTTCATAGAAGTGCACAAGTGAGCACTAGAACCAGAGTCAAGCACCCAACTGAATGCAAAAAAAATCATAAGGTTAGATTCAATAATGAGCATACCTCTAGAAGGACCTGCCTTCTTCTTTAGGGTGGTTAGATAAGTAGGGCAGTTCCGCTTCTAGTGGCCGTCATTGTTGCAATAGAAATACTTTCCTTTGTCAGTGACCTTCTTCTTCGGCTCTGTCTTTTTCTTCTTTCCTCCTTCCACCTTCTGCTTTTTCACAGACTTCTTCTTCTTTCCAAAAAATTTTCTCTTGGAAGAAGTTCATTCCATAGAAAATACTGAGCCTTTAGAATTTTCATGGAAAGCTCAGTGGTAACCAGCATGTTCATAAGTTCGGTCAAGGAATTTTAACGTTTATGCATATGGTAGTTCATGATGAACTGCCCATATGCATTAGTCAAAGATTGCAGAATTATGTCATTCTACAGATCCAAGTCTAACCTCACTCCGAGCTTCTCAAGCTCTTCCATATCCTTGATCATCATCAGATAATGATCTTGGACTGACTGCCCATCACGCATCTTAGTCTTGAACAGTCATTTAATGACTTGATACTTGGCTGCATGACTCTGTTCACAAAACATCTCTTGTAGGTGAGCTAACATTTGGTGAGCAGTCCTGATATCTTTATATTGGCACTGAAGTTCATCAGACATCAAGCCCAACATGTAGTATCTGATCTTATTATCATCATCTATCCATTTATCTAGAGATGCTCTCTGCTCAACGGATGGACGAGCTGGTAAGGTGGAAGGGTCCTGATCCAATACATGAGTTAACTTCTCAAAACCCAAAATGATTTTGAAGTTTCGGAGCCAATCCTTATAATTTGGTCCGATCAGTCTATGGGTATCCAGGATTCGTGCTAGTGGATTGGATGCAGATATTTTTCTATAGAGAGTCAAAGTTTTTAGTTAGATATTATAATTAAGACTTAACCAATTTATTTAAAAATTTTATTTTAAAATAAAATAGCTTCCACTATTTTTTTGGATCTCTACACTCCCTCTGTAGAGATGCGAAAATCTCCACGATTATGATTTCTAATGGATGGTGCAGTCCCACCGACTTACTCATCATCTCACCTTAATAGTTATTGATGATGGGTTAGCCAATGAGTGAACAACTCTTGTTCAATGATGCTCTAATCATGATGCACCCAAACTTGATCTTTAATTCATGAATCTCATTGTGTCCAAAATATTGATCCACTCCTTAGTTAAGTCAGACCCATCATTTGGATAGATTGAATTCCTAATTGAGTCTCTCATCGTATCCAAAATATTGAGCCCAATCAATCCTCCAGCCTATAGCATCCAATGCGTAATAGACATGGTTGCATCTTTCCAATACAATTGAGCCACTGTAACCAACCGAGAATAATTAACCCCGAGAAGTGCCCACACATCTACAATGGTGGAAGATCCTAGACTTAATCTTTTCTCAGGAAGATTTGATCAACCGCTAGACCTAATTGAGCTACCCAAGCCCGAACCCAATTTTATGAACATGTCTTAGATCTAAAAATTCTCAATTTTAGACCTAATATGTTTCATAATCTTAATTCTTAATTAAGTTTAGGGTTCATAAACAAAACATATAAATAAGATCCTAGGGTTTCAAAATCTAGGGTTTTGTAGAAAGTAAGTTTTCAATTTTTGATTAAGGACGAACGCATAGCATCCCTACACATCATAAGAACACCCCATCGAATGGGAGGAGAGGGTCTTTAAGTTCTACTTTGATCTTATGACCGGACGGCCAAGGGGAACGCCTTAATCAGAAATACAACTAATCTACAAAAACTAATTAGATCTAAGCATATATCTCATATAAAAAAATAGATCTAATTAAAATATGTTTTGTATATATCACATATATCATGTATGTATATTTTTCAGATCTAAATTATCTCATAATCATCTAAAAAATTAAATTTAAATTTGATCTTATCAAATAAAATTTAATCAAGACCTATTTGCAGAACTATTCTACAACTTATCTAAACATGCAACTATCACATCTCATATGAACAAATTAAATTAAATTTATTTTTTATTTTTAGATCTAATTATAACATTTATAAGATTAGAAAATAATAAATAATTTAATCAAATAAAAAAATATGATTATACTAGACTACACATAGAATAATTCTATACCTAGTCTAGCTATGTATCTCATACATATTAGATCTAGATTAACTAATTTTAATTTTTTATTTTTATGATTTTAGATCTAATCACATCTCATGAGATATCTAAAATTACTAATTAATCAGATTAAATTAGATCTAAATAAATTTTATAAGAACCTAGCTCTGATACCAGTTGAAGGAAAATCCTATTTTCCCGGATCAGGTTCGTTCAGATCTGATTGGATCGAGAGGCATATTTCAAAAATTTTCTCTTAGATCCTAATCAAATCTGATACTTTTCAAATATAATTTTATGATCTAATAAATAAAAAAATTAAATTAAATTAATTTTGAATTAATTTTACCTTGATTCTGGGTAATCTGATTATCCGTTAATGATCTTATCGAAGCCCTGAGGTTCTGGATCTAGCCATGCAAGCGCCTGGCCTCTATCAGTATCCACTCAAATTGGATCTAGAGATCTTCTTCTTTTTTATCTCATCTCCAAAAATTAGTTCAGGATTTGATTTGGAGGATCTTCGAAACTTCTTCTGAAGATCACCCATCGTCTCTGCAGCAGTGCTGCCTTCTTCCTTTTTTGTCGGCCTTTTGTTGCTTGACTCGCACTAATCTGAAGGCCCAACTTCCTTGGGCATGGAGAGGAGGGAGAGGGCCAGATGGTGGCATGGAGAAGGAAGAGGGGCAGCCTTGGGGCGTGGCTAAGAGGAGGAGTCTATGAAAAGTAGGTGCAGATAGGTCTTTATATAGACCTTGATGCGCCATGCAGTGCCACATCACCCCGGCTAATTACGTTGCTTCATTTAATCAGATCTAAATCTGATTGGTGGGATGACATCACCTGATCCAATCAGATGAGAGACCCACAGATTCATCCTACGGTGGCACCTAAGATTGGTTAAAGTCTATAGGTGAGGGTCACCTAGTTTGAATCCAAGAAGCATCCTAGAGTCCCATCTGTATGGGACTCCAGCGTCCCTATCCATAGGCTTACACCATCCTAGGCGTGCACCCTCTTCTTTCCAATTTTCAAAGAAGAGAAAAGCCCCTATCTACTCTCTAATAAGTGCATGACACATGGACAGATGTCCAAGGGTCAAAGGTCAATGTTTGACCAAGTCAAAGTACAAGAATTAGCAGATGATGAAAAATGGCAGGTGTTGTCTCAAATTTATCTCATAAATTAAGACAATCCTTTTCTAACCTGGACAAGCTTCAGTCAGATCAGGTAAAGATACCTGAGTGAGCACAAACTCATTTGGCTCAGTTGAGACAACTTTTGTGATAGAAAAAGGAGAACGTTAGGCTCAATCGTGTGCTAGCACGATTTTCTTGAACCTAATTGAATCTTATTCAAATCAATTGAACTGGGTTAGTCCAATTGATGATATTCAGATCTAAACCCTTGTTTGTGTGACCCAATTAGGTTCAGTTCTATATGATAATGGGATATGTCATGATCTCCATCATCGATATCATCGAAACTCCTTTCGATGGATCAGAATTCTTCTGATTCAGACAACTTAGAATGATCGATCATCTAAATCATTTTAATTGCTCCCAAAATCCACCAGTGACACCTAGCAGCATACGGTGGCAATCCATCAAAACTAAAAATGAACCTCTCGGTGTAGCTACTTATGTGATTAAGTTCTTCTATCTTGAGCCCCGATTAGATTAGCGTTAAGGTGAACTCATCAAACCCTAATTTCTATCATATGATTTAATCATTCGATTCAAATCTGATGTGAAAACCTTAATAGAAACTCTTTCTATTATTTCACCCTCTGCCATGGCCATGGGCTTATGGACTTGATCCTCATGATCATCATAGGACTGCTCCTCTTCTATCGAGGTAGATAGATTCCATCTTGGTGCAATTCAATTCCTACAATGAACATGCTATAGCCAATATACACCTCAGGATTTCGAATGGCTAGGAGATCGAGTCATGGTGTAGTCAAACTATAACACCCTTAAGGTGAACAACCGATGCACCTCAGGTCAAAGAATCAAACACACCACTGCAGCATCGAGTCAATCATCGACGAGAAGGTAGACTTCCTTAGGACTACTCGAGGTGGTCATGCTCAGTGCCCTCGTTCTCTAACGAGTACCTATACTCTCACTCCAATGTCTCTATACTATAGACTTAAGACTCATCTACTATAAAGAAATGATTGTACACTAATCTTTCAGATCAATCACCATCCTCATGATGATCTTACGATCAGGAGCATTTTATGAGTTAATAAATAAAAATTCATGTCTTAAATTTTAAACTCTTGTAAATATGAATTATCATTACCATTAACTCAAGGGATGTGTCATAGACACTAAATACACTTATGTGATAAAAAATAATCCATTTTATTATTTATAGTCAAAATTATAATTTTGCCTTTAGAAGTGTATTACAAGTATCAGCCAATTCTGGCTTCTAGGGCACACATATCTAACATGTGCTTCGTCCACTGGTATGCCTTTAGTTTCTTCGCCTGAGCAATGGCACTAGTGCTATTGCTATAGAGCAGAATCGGACCATCAAGAAAGAATATTACTCCAAGCTTGGTGATGAACTTCCTCAGCCATATAGCTTTCTTTGCAGCATCTGATGCTGCAATATACTCCGCTTCACAAACAGAGTCTACCAGAGTATGTTACTTGGAACTCTTCTAGCAGATGATTTCATCATTGAGGATAAAGACATAATCTAATACACTTCTGCTGTCATCATGATCAGATTGAAAGCTGGAGTCAATAAATCCCATAAGTTTCAAATCTAACTCATCATAAACCAACCATTGATCCTTAGTATTTCTTAAATACCTAAGAATGGTTTTTACCACTTTTCAATGGTTCTCTCCTGAATCAGATTGGTATCTACTCACTACTCCTAGTGAGTATGCCACATCTACTCTTGTACATGTTATGACATACATGATAGATCCCACCATCGAAGCATATGGAACTCTACTCATCACTCTCTCTCTTAAGGAGTTGTCGAATAATCCTTCTTAGAGAGAAATTTCATGGCCTATCGAAAGATAGCTCTTTCTAGAATTCTCCATGTCGAACCTTTTTAGCATAGTTTTTATGTACATGGACTAGGATAACCCAAGCATCCTCTTAGATCTATTCCTATAGATCTTCATTCTTAGGATGTAGGATGCTTCACCCAAGTCCTTCATGGAGAATTAAGATGACAGCCAAACTTTTTTTTCTTGCAGTGTGGGGATGTCATTCTTGATTAAGAGAATGTCATCAATATATAAAATAAGGAATACTACTACCGGACCATTTGTCTATTTGTAGATGCAGGGCTCTTCTCCATTCTTAACGAAGCTATATATTTTGATCATCTTATCAAAATGCATGTTCCAACTCTAAAATGCTTGCTTCAATCCATAAATGAATTAAAGAAGCTTGCACACCTTGGATTCATCTGTAGATGTGAATCCTTCGGATTGTATCATATACACTTCTTCGATAAGCTCTCCATTCAGAAAAGCTGTCTTCACATCCATCTACCAGATCTCATAGTCCAGATGGGCATCTATAGCAACCATTATCTGAATGAATTTGAGCATTGTGATAGGAGAGAATGTCTTATCATATTCAGTACCATAATGTTGATGATATTCCTTGATAACTAGATAGGCTTTATAGGTCTCTAGCTTTCCATCTATGCTCCTCTTTCTTTTGTAGACCTATTTATATCTAAGGGGTTTAACCCCTTCGGATGGGTCAACCAATGTCCACACATCATTTATCTTTATGGACTCCATCTCGGATTTCATGGCCTCAAGCCATTTCTCAGAATCAAGTCTCTACATTGCATCCATGTAGGTGATTGGATCCTCATCATTCTCATCGAGTTTGATAGGATCACCATCCTAAACCAAAAAACCATAGTATCTATCTGGTTGATTCGATACTTTACCAGATCACTTTAGTGGTGTAGAGACACTGGGCTCTAGATCTGATCTAATCAAATCCAGTTCAGGTTTGACTATAGATGTCGACTTTTCTACCAATTGAACTTCATCAAGTTCAATCTTAGAGGCAATAATTTCTTCATCAAGAAACTTTTTTTTCAAAAAGACTGCCTTAAGACTGATGAACATCTTTTGTTCATTAGCATGGTAGAAAATATATTCTTTTGATTCTTTGGGGTACTTTATAAATGTGCATTTGTCAGACCTAGGTCCAAGTTTATCTATGATTAATCATTTCACATAAGCCGGGCACCCTCAAACTCTAAGGTGCAAAACTGGCTTACGCTCTATCTATATCTCATATGGAGTCTTAATTACAGACTTACTTAGAATCTTGTTTAACAGATAGCAAGTCGATTCAAGTGCCTATCCCCAAAAGAAAATCGGCAAGCTTGCAAAAACCATCAAGGATCGAACCATGTCTAATAGAGTCTAATTCTTCCTTTTAGACACACCATTATGCTATGGTGCTCCTGAAGGAGTTCATTGAAAGAGAATCTCATTCTCTCCTAGATATATGAGAAATTGACCAAAAAGGTATTCCCCTCCTCAGTCAGATCAAAGAGTCTTAATATTCTTTCTAGTTTATTTTTCTACTTCACTTCAGAATCATTTGAACATGTCAAATCACTCTGACTTATCTTTTATTAGATAGACATATCCATACCTAGATAGATCATCTATGAAAATAATGAAGTAGAGATATCCACCTATGGCACTTGTGCTTATTGGTCCATATATATCAGTATGTACTAGACCTAAGAGCTCAGTGGCTCTCTCACCTTTTTCAGTAAAAGATGACTTGATCATTTTTTTAAGATAAGATTCACAAGTTGAAAGTGATTCACAATCACTGACATCAAAGATTCCCTCTTGCGTCAACCTGTTTATCATGTTCTTATTGATGTGACTTATCCTATAGTGCCATAAGTAGATATCAGATACACTATCTAATCTAGGATGCTTGCTAGTGGAATAGACTATATTAATAGGTTGTGATAACATGTACACACCATTATTTAAATATCCAAAGAATATATTAATACCATTCATAATGACATTACAAAATTCTTTCTTTATTGAAAATTCATAATTATCTTTGGCCAAAAAGCCTATAGAAATGATATTCAAAAAGAAACTAGGACAAAAATGACAATCACTAAGAACAATTATACGAGACTCAAATATAAATTTCAAGATTTTTAATGCTAGAACTGGAACTGATCTTCCATCTCCAATGTTCAGGAACCTCTCATCTTGCCTGAATCTCCTACTAACTTACAACCCCTGTAATGAATTATAAATATAGTAAGGGCTACCAGTATCCAATGCTCAGTTAGTTTTATCATAAATAGAGAAATTACAAGGAGTTATCATATAAATACTTGCCCAGTAATAACTTACTTCTTTCTAGGCCTATTGGGGTCTAGTGAGGCAATGTATTAAGGATAGTTCTTCTTCTAGTGCCCCAACTTCTTGTAGAAGAAGCATTCAGCTTGACTCTTATCAGATTTGATCTTCTTGATCTGGTCCTGCATAGATATCCCAATCTGAACTTGCACCTTCTTTGATTTCTTCTTCTTGTTCTTCTTTCCTTTCTTAAAGGATCGAGAATCAGAAGATGAACCTCCCACTAAGTTCATTGACTTCTTGTAAAGCTAGTGATCCTTCTCAAAGTTTTGAAGCAATTCCAGTAATCCATGGTAGTCAACTTCAAGCTTTATCATTCTATAATGAGTAAGAAATGGGAGATATGATTTGGGCAATGAGTTCAAAATTGCATATTTTCCTAATTTCTCATGCAATGGAAATCCAAGCTTGCCCAAATATTCCATCAGCTCGATCATGTACAATATATGATCAGTGACAAAAGCTCCATCCCTTATCTTGACATTAAAGAAGGCACAACTGGTCTTATGCCTCTCAACATCATCGGGTGTACCAAAAGACTTGTTCAACACCTGAAGCATGTCTTCTAGCTGAGCTGACTCAAACCTATGACTGAACTCATTGCTCATGACAGCCAATATAATGCAACGCACTATGATTCGATCATTGAGCCACTTCTGGTAAGTGTCTCTAATCGTTCCACGTGCATTGGGTGCTGGCTCCTCGGTCTTGGATCTATTAGTACTTATAGAATCTACTCATGCTCCAGACTATTTTCAACTTTCAGTACCAGTTACCAAAGTTGGGTCCCACCAGCTTATCATTATCTAATAATGATCGAAGCGAAAGAAAAGTGGCCATGTCTGTATAAGAAAAAATCGAAACCTAATCAGTAATTAATTCATTAAATCTAAAGAATTGGACTTTAATTAAAAGGTTCTTTCATTATTTTATTCTAATTGATAGCCTCTACCTTCAATTCGAGGAATTATCCTAATTTCTTAATGGGTATTAAAATCCATATAGACTACACACAAGCCCAACTTTGGTTGGTCAACCCATATACATCTAAGGATAGATTCATAATTAATTATTTTTTTTAAAATTTTTTAATAATTTAATTTTATCCTAATCCCTAATCAGTAAGCTTTGGCCTTCATTAAAAAGGTCCGATTAGGTTCAACCATTAACATGACCATATTTGGTCCATCTAATCAATGAATGATTAAGTCCAACTTTGGTTGGTCGATCTAACCACCATTTAGATAGATGTAGTCAAGAATTCATATTATGAATAATAATTTCATTAGCCGATAAGCACTAAGCCTTTGGACCTTCAATGATTATCAAACTAATGAATCCATTATCATCCGCTTAATGGGATGCTTGAAGGAGAAACCCAATTTCCCAGCACATGATTGCTCAGATCTAATTAGATCTGAAGGAATATTTTAAATTTTTTTTAAGATAATAATCAGATCTGAGACATCTTAAATATGATCTTTTATAATCTATTAAGATTAAAATGAAATTAAATCTAATTTAATTTCATACCTTATTTTGGATATTCAGATTATCCTATGTTGATCCTGATCTATCTTGAGGTTCTAAAAGGAGCCACGCACATGCCTAGCCTCTATCGATATCCACTCAGGCAAGATTTGAATGTCTTCTCCTCGTAAATAGATCAGATCTGGATAAGATCTAAAGAACCATCAAAATAATTTGAGAAGGCTGCTTGTCTGTCTCACGAACACCATCGCGTAGATGCTGAACTCTTCATAATTTTGATTGGATCTTTCTCTCTGATTTGCACTCAACCTTTGACATGTGGAAGAAGGGGAGAGAGAGGATCAGAGGGGGGATGGAAGATGGAAGGGGTGGCAGCCTTTTTGGTGAAAAATAGAACTTGCATTGAAGTGCCTTAGTGTGAGAAGGATTTATATCAAATACCAATGCCAAAAGAAGTTCCATTTGACCAAAATAACTATTTTATTTTTATTGTTGGTACTTTAGGTCTCTTTCTCCATGTAGATTACTAGATCCTATCTAGTTTTCAAGCCAAAAAGACATCAAAAAGTTGTCGATATGAGTAGACAAGGAAGAGTTCACTGCGCCTA
This sequence comes from Cocos nucifera, assembly GCA_006176705.1. Classification (NCBI taxonomy): domain Eukaryota; kingdom Viridiplantae; phylum Streptophyta; class Magnoliopsida; order Arecales; family Arecaceae; genus Cocos; species Cocos nucifera. The sequence goes on along the minus strand of QRFJ01001538.1, from coordinate 37,544 downwards.
GGACTCTTTCTTCAAGAGTTTGATCCAAATCAAACTCTATCATAACTCAGTCTAGGCACCTCCAAAAATTATAAAATTTGGTACACACAATGTGTATCTCATGCTCTATCACATAACCAAAAAATAAATTAAAATAATTTCTAAAATTTTTTTTAAAAGTATCTGATCAAGTGACCCTCAATTTTCTTAAATAGGTCAACTTTTGACCCTAGTCAATTTGCACTATGAATGGATTTAATTTCTACATTTAATTTGACTTGAACTTATTCCAATTAGATGAAAATAAATTTATTCAAAAAATAAGAATGAGTTAAATCAAATTTGACTCAGTTGCGATGAATCAGAAAGATTACGTAAGGAGAAAATCAGGCTCAATCGTGTGCTAGCATGATTACCTTGAACTTAATTGGATCTAATCCAAATCAATCAAACTGGGTTAGCTCAATTGATGACATTTAGACCTAAACCCTTATTTATATGACCTAGTTAGATTTAGTTCTATATGGTAATGAGACATGTTATGATCTCTATCATCGAGTTCACCAAAATATTTTTCGATGGACTAGAACTTTTTTGATTCATATAATTAGAATGATTGATCATCAAAATCATTAAAATTGCTCTAAAAATTTATCAGTGATACCTAGCAGTATATGGTGACAATCCATTAGAACTGAAAGCGAATCTCTCAGTGTAGTTATCTATATGATTGGGTTCTTCTATATTGAGCTCCGACTGGATTAGGGTTAAGGTGAACTCGTCAATCCCAACATCCATCATATGAATTAATCATTCGATTTGAGTCCAATATAAAAATCTAATAGAAACTCTTTCTATCATTATCACTCTACCATGGCCATGGGCTTGAGGACTCAATCTCATGATTATTATAGGGCGGCTCCTCATCTATCGAGGTAGATAGATTTTCTATTGGTGCAATCCAATTCCTATAACGAACATGCTATAGCCAACATACACCTCAGGATTTCAAATGTCTAGGAGATCGAGTTCTAGTGTAGTCAAACTATAACACTCTCAAGGTGAACTATCGATGCACCTCAAGTCAAAGAATCAGACACAGCACTGCAGTATCAAGTCAGTCATCAACAAGAAGGTAGACTTCCATATGACTGCTCGAGGTGGTCATGCTTAGTACCCTCATTCTCTAATAAGTATCTATACTCTTGCTCTGGTATCTCCACACCATAGACTCAAGATACATCTATCCCAAGAAAGTGATCGTACACCAATCTTCTAGATCGATCACCATCCTCATGATGATCCTAGGACCGAAAGCTATTTATGAGTTAATTATGAAATTTTATATCTTAAATTTTTAACTCTTGAAAATATGAATTATCATTATCATTAACTCAAAAGATGTATCACAGATACTTTAAATACACACAATGATAGAAAATAACTTTTTTATTAATTTATAGATAAACTTATAAAATTACTCTTAGAAGTGTATTACAAGTGTTTAGCTAATTCGGCTTCTAGGACACGCATCTAACAAACTTTCATTTGACTTAACGCCAATTAGCTACAAATCTAAGTCCCATCTTCTCAAGGTGGGCTTCGATCTTCTACTAGCTCAATGGCTTTGTCAACAGGTTAGCCACATTATCTATAGTGTTGAGTCTCTTGACCTCATCGTATCCCTTCTCGAGGTAATCGTAGATGAGGTGATATCGTCGCTTGATATGCTTGGATTTTTGATAAGACCTCGGCTCCTTAGCTACGGCTATGATGCCATTATTATCATAGTATAGAGGAATGACATCTGATGGCATCGCTTCAAGCTTTGCGGTGAACTTTTTATACTAGAATGCCTTCTTTACAGCCTCCGATGCAGCGATGTATTCTGCTTCCATGGTTGAATCTGCTATCATCGTATGCTTAAAACTCTTTCAACTGACAACTCCACCATTATAAATAAATAGACTTTTAGATGTTGACTTTCGATCATCTATGTCAGACATAAAATTCGAGTCTGTATACCCCTGGACTTGAAGTTCTCCATTACCAAAAATTAAGAACATATTCTTAGTCCTTCTCAAGTACTTAAGAATACATTTTACAGAAGTTCAGTGCTCTTCACATGGATTCAATTGATATCTGCTCGTGATACTCACAGCATGGGCAATATCAGGTCACATATATAGCATGGCGTACATGAAGCTTTCTATTGCTGAAGCATAAGGGATCTTGCTCATGCGTTCAATCTCCTTAGGTGTGCTAGGATACATCTTCTTAGAGAGATGAATGCCATGTCTGAAGGATACTTAATCCCTCTTGGAGATTTCCATGCTAAACCTCTTCAGCACGTCCTCTATATACATTTTCTATAAGAGACCTAGCATCCTATTCGGTCTATCCCTATAGACCTTAATTTCTAGAATAAAGGATGCCTTTCCTAGATCTTTCATAGGGAACTCCTTAGACAACCATATTTTGACTATAGTCAACTTGGAAATATCATTTTCAATTAGGAGAATGTCATCCACGTACAATACAAGGAAGACAACAGCACTCTCACTGATCTTTTTGAAAATACAGGGCTCCTTCTCATTCTTGATGAATCTAAATGATTTGATTACATCATTGAAATATGCATTCCAACTCCAAGATGCTTTCTTAAGTCGATATATGGATCTTTACAGCTTGCATACTTTGCGATCATTATCATTGGATGTGAAATCTAGCGACTATTTCATATAGATATCTTTCTCAAGATATCTATTTAAGAACATCATTTTTCACATCCATTTGCCATATTTCTGAAGAAAAAATCATGTTTTTCAGGTTAGGTTCGTTCAGATCTGATTTGATCAAGAGGGATATTTCAAAAATTTTTTTCTTAGATTCAAATTAAATCTGAGACTTTTTAGATCTTATTTTATTAATCTAATAAATTAAATTAAATTAAATTAAATTAAATATAATTTAATTATACCTTTATATTAGGTAACCTTATTATCCTATGATGATCTTGCTGTTTGCCTGAGGTTCTGAAAGTAGCCATGTAATCATCTAGTCTCTACCGATATTTACTCAGACAGGATCTATAGATCTTTTTCTTCTCAATCTATCCTCCAAAAATCATATCTGAATCTGATCTTGAAGATCTTCAAAATAACTTTTGAAGATCGGATGTCGTCTCTTGCAGCAGTGCTGCCTTCTTCCTTTCTTGTCGCCTTTCTCTTGCTTGCATTGCACCAAACTGAAGCCCAAAACCTTTTGAGCATGGAGAAGAGAGAGCGAATCAAAAGGTGGAATGGAGAAGGAGGGAGAGGGGCTATGTGGCATGGACAAAGGGCAAAAGCACTAAATCCTAGGCGTAGATAGGGTTTATATAAACCCTACTATGCCATGCAGTGCCACATCATCCTGGCCAATCATGACTCTTTATGCAATCAAATCTATATCTGATTTGTGGGATGACATCATTTGATCCAATCAGATTACAGTCCCTCACAAACCTCCTTAAATGGCTCCAAGACTAATCAAAGATGAGTCTTTGGTGCCACCTTAGTTGAATGCATCAAGCAACTGGAGTCCCATCTGTATGGGACTCTAATCCTTATCCACTTTGGGCGCACGCCTCAGATGGGACTCTAATCCTTATCCACTTTGGGTACATGCCTCCCTAGGCATGCATCCCTTGCCTTTCAACTATTTAGTAGGGCGACAAGAGTCAAAGCTTTCTCCTATGGCTACATGACATATGGGCAGATGTCTAAGTATCAAAGGTCAATATTTGACTAAAGTCCAAAGATAAGATTTAGCAGGTGATGAAAAATGGTAGGTATTGTCTCAAATTTATCTCATTAATTAAGACAACCCTTTTTTGATGTAGACAAGCTTCAATCAGACCAAGTAAAGATTTTTGAGTGAGCCCAAACATATTTGGCTCAGTCGAGATAATTTTTAATGATTGTTAAAGGAGAATATTAGGCTCAATCATGTACTAGCATAATTTTCTTGAATCTTATTAAATCTTACTCAAATCAATTAAATTGGGTTGGTCTGATTGATGATATCTAGATCCAAATTCTTATTTGTGTGATCCAGTTAGGTTTAATTCTATATGGTAATAAGATATGTCATGATATCTATCATCAACATCATCGAAATATCTTTCGATGGATCAGTATTTTTTGATTTAGACAACTAGTATGATCGATCATCCAAATCATTCTAATTACTCTCAAAATCTATCAGTGACATCTAGTAGTATATGATGGCAACCCATCAAAATTGAAAATAAACCTCTCGGTGTAGTTACCTATGTGATTAAGTTTCTCTATCTTGAGTCTCGATCAAATTAGGGTTAATGTGATCTCGTCAAAACCCTAATTTTCATCATATGAATTAATCATTCGATTTAAGTCCAATATGAAAATCCTAATAGAAACTCTTTCTATTATTTTACTCTTCCATGGCCATGGGCTTATGGACTTGATTCTCATGATCATCATAGGGCTGCTCCTCTTCTATTGAGGTAGATAGATCCCCTATTGGTGCTATCCAATTCCTATAATGAACATGCTATAGCCAACATACACCTTAGGATTCCGAATGGTTAGGAGATCGAGTTATGGTATAGTCAAACTATAACATCCTCAAGATGAACTATCAATGCACCTCAGGTCAAAGAACCAAACACAGCACTATAGCTTCGAGCCGGTCATCAACGAGAAGGTAGACTTCCTCATGATTGCTCGAGGTGGTCATGCTTAGTGCCCTTGTTCTCTAACGAGTATCTGTACTCTAGCTCTAGTGTCTCTACACCATAGACTCAAGACTCATTTATCCTAAAGAAGTAATCATAAATCAACCTTTCGAATCAATCACCATCCTCATAATGATCCTATGGTCGGAAGCATTTTATGAGTTAATAATGAAAATTCATGTCTTAAATTTTCAACTCTTGAAAATATGAACTATCATTACCATTAACTCAAGAGATGTATCATAGATACTTTCAAATACACACAGTAATAGAAAATAGACTAATTTATTATTTATAGTCTAAATTATAATTTTGCTCTTAGAAGTGTATTACAAGTGTCAGCCAATTCTGGCTTCTAGGGTACACATTTCTAACAATTTCATAATCAAAATAGGCTGCAATAGCAAGCAATGTGTTGATGGATTTGAGCATGGCTACTAGCGAGAAAGTATCCTGATAGTCAATGCCTTCGTGCTGACTATATTCTTTCGCTATGAGCCTTGCTTTGGATGTTTTTATATTTTCATCGGCACCTATCTTTCTCTTGAAGATCTATTTACATCCAATAGGTACTATATCTTCAAGTGGATCTACCAAGGTCCAGACTTGGTTCAAATGCATTGAGTAAATCTCTGACCTCATTACCTCTAACTATTTCTCAGAGTCGATATCTAATATCGCCTCATCATAGGTTTTGGGATCATCACCATGAACCTCTTTTTCATAAGGAATATTTTCTCTACATCCTCTGAAATAGTATCTAAGTACCTTTCAAGAGGACAAAAAATCTTTTTTGATCTACGAGGTGGATGAGGTAGTGATTGGACTGGCTCAATCTGATTGGGTTCCATAGGTTCCATGGCTCGTAGCTCTTGGAAGATTTTTTCCTCAAACCTAATCTATCTTCCAATGCCACCATCTTGAATAAATAATTTTTCAAGAAAAATAGCTTGTCGACTCATAATCACATTATGGCCTTTTGAAATGTAGAAATAATATCCTAATGACTATTTAGGATATCCAATAAATCAAGCTCTAAAGGATCTAGACTCTAATTTATTCGCTTGTTGTCTCTTGACATGAGCCAAACAATCCTAAATTCTGAGATGACTCAGACTTGGTATTTTACCATGCTATATCTTATAGGGTGTGGTAGAAATGATCTTAGAGGAAATCCTATTTAGTAAATATATAGCGGTCATCAGTCTATGTCCCCAAAGAAACTCAGGAAGGTTTGTGAAGCTCATCATAGATTGGACCATATCTAATAGGGTATAGTTTCTTCATTCCAAAATTTTGTTGAGTTGAGGCATTTCAGATAGAGTCCATTGAGAGACTATGCCATTATCCTTAAGATAGTCTAGGAATTTCCAACTAAGATATTCACCTCATCGATCTGATCGAAGAATCTTAATGAATTTTTCTGTTTGCTTTTCTACTTTGAGTCTGAATTTTTTAAATTTTTCAAAAGCTTTAGACTTATGTCGCATCAAATACACATACCCATACCGAGATAAATCATCCATAAAGATGATGAAGTAGATATAATTGCCCCTGACTGGCACATCAAATGGGCTGCATACATCAGTATGTACTAGGGCAAGCAGGTTTGTAACCCTTTTCCCATGTCCCATAAAAGAGAGCTTGGTTATTTTGCCATGAAGGCATAATTCATAAATCGGATATGACTCAGAAGTTAATGGACTTAATAGCCTAGATTTTTTCAATTTGTTAACCCTATCTTTAGCTATATGACCTAGCTTAAGGTGCCAAAGATACCTATCATTTAGACTATCCTTAAATCATTTTGATCCTATGGCATTCACATTTTGCTCGATATTGAAAATAGAAATATCAATATGTAACTGATAGAGATCATTTATAAGAAAACTGTGAGGATTTATGGTGCTCCCAAGTCTTAGAAGGCCATGGAAGGAGTCAGGATGTTGGCTCCAGGGATTTCAGGGGCTTGGTTGGTGCTTCGAAGATCTAAAATTCAAGATAAAAGGGTGGCGATGATGTTTGAAGTGCAGCGGTAGGCTCAACAGTGCATCGTTGAGTGGTTGGCCTCGAGGGACTCGATGATAGAGTCAGCTTCTGTGGCATCATATGGACTTCGGATATAGGTGGAGCTTCGAAGAGCTGGCTTCACAATTGGAGAGAAAATTTGACATGAATTCCGAGTGTCGGTGATACACAGTTCCAGGTGGAGTGGCATGTGCAGGTGAACAGGCATAGCTCTAAGGAGATCGTGTTAGGTGGTACAGCATGTGCTGGTGCAGAAATGGTGTAGGTTCTCCAGAAAAGTTTAGAAAAAGTGATGCAGTTGTTAAGCAGAAGAAATCTTATAATTTTAGGATAGTGTAGAGATGTAAGCATAGGTCTTCAGCGGTGGAGGCGGTCATCCCAAAGGCCTCAAGAGTGCACAACAGCTAAAGAGGATTGACGAAGGTGATGTTTACATAGGTGCTATCGAGTGTGCAGGGATAGTTTGATTGTGCGAGAGAGCATTATCGGGGGATTTGCCAAGGCTTAGGAGCATCAAGATGGAGATTGTGAGAATCTGTGGTGCTTCCAAGCCTTGGGAAGCCATGGAAGGAGTCAGGGTATTGGCTCTGGGGAATTCAGGAGCTTGGTTGGTGCTTTGGAGACCTAAAATTCAAGGTGAAGTAAAAGAACCAAAGTTGGAGAATCAAGACTGTAGAAAGAAAATTTTCTGCAAGTTAGCCAGCTCAGTCTAAAACTGAGTCGGCTAAGTCTTAGTGCATAGGCAAAATAGAAAGCTTCACATTTGGGACTGCTGGCATGGCACAGAATTGGGTCAGCTCAATTTCGAACAGAGTTGACCTAGTGGAACTTAGCCAACATAGTGCTAAGATTGAGCCGACTCAGTGCACGAGTAGAGTTATGTGAGGCCCTATTTTGGGCTAGGAATTGGATTGATCCTGGGGGTCTTAAGGCCTAGTTGAAGAGGTCTTAAGGGGGCTAACTCATGTATGGGTCAGGTCTAGATCTAGAGGATGAGAGCATGGGAGACATGGGAGTACATAGGCTCGATGAGTGCTTTCATGTATTGGGTTAGCCAGGAAAGTTTTTGGTCGGGCCTAATGGCTATGTATAAAGACATAGGTGGTATTAGGATTTTAAAGATTGAAATAAATACAAATATTTTCTCCCTCAACTCTCTTCTTCTCTTCTTTCTAGAGTTACCACCCTAGGATTCTTGAAAAATCCCTAGAGAAGGTGGGCATCTCCCTCAAGCCCAAGGAAGGAGGCGCCCCATCATAGATATAGGTGGAGGATTGGTGGTTTGCTGTCCATAAAGAATGTCACAGGTTCTTTTAGGTCCGTACTAAAGATTAGGGGCTTCCGCAATATGGTATCGAGGCTTGTGATGCCAAGAATGATTGGCATTCGAGCGATATCATGGAACATCAATTGGTATCAGGGAAAGGTGATGCCAGTTGGTGTGCTTATATTTGGTATCAGAGTCTGATGGTGCATGAAAGAGTAGGAGAAGTCATACAAGGTGAAATCAAAAATCTACATAAGGATTTCATGGTATGTCCCAAATCTATCATTGTTATTGCTATGGTTTGGCCAACCGGGAGTAGCAAGTTGAAGGTGGAGGTTGAGAAGGTTAACGAGAAGGAATTTTCCTAGGCTGGAAGGATTTGGTGCATGATTTGCTGATCGGTCCTGGTGAAATGATCGGGGTGTATGATGATTATGTGACCGGCAGAAAGCACTAGGGTGCTGCAGTAGTGCTTTCCTAGGGATGCAGGGTTGAGAGGGGCTCGATGATGTAGCAGTCAAGGGAGGTATCTTCGCAGAGAGCATCAGGGTTCTCTAGGAAGATGGATAGTGTAGGGTTATTGAAGAGAGATTTTCCAAGGGATAATGGTGGAAGAAAGGCTGAAGAAGCGACTATACATCTTTCGATGTTAGGAAGACGGAAAAGTAGTCGGAGATGTATTTAGCGATTCAACCAGAGCGTGGATTTGCAGAGTCTTAGGGGTGATGGAGATGGATGATCCATGGAGGTCCAGCAGGTCAGGGCTAGATGGCTGTAGAGGGATGTAGAGATGAGTCAGGGAGTGTTGGAGTGTTGCAAGAGCGCTACCCTAGAGGCATAGGGCTGAGAGAGGCTTGGTGGTGCGGTAGTCAAGGAGTGTATCATAGTAGAGAGTGTCAGTGGTATCTCAAGAAGATTGGGTGTAGGTCTTAGGGAGAGCCAGGAGGTCTTAGGAAATACCAGGAGGTCTCAGGCAGTCGGAAGTATCATGGATCAAGTTTCTTCTATAGGAGCACCACGGAGAGTCATGGTTCAAGTGGAGGATGGTTCTCCGAGCATTACTAAAGCGATGGCTGGTGTAGGGGCAGAAGAGAAGGACTAGGATGGAATTTCCTATGGTTCAGTCGCTGGATTTAGAAGAGTTGGATGAGCTCTTGGGTTTTGGAGGTGCCCACGGGTTGTATAGGTATCCGAGATGGCTTCAATAGGATCCATGGAGTGCGGAGGATTCGAAAGGGCAGTGATGGTGTTCGAGGTACAGTGGTAGGCTCAGCAGTGTAGCATTGAGTGGTTGGCCTCGAGGGACTCGATGATAGAGTCGGCTTCTATGGCATCAGATGGATTTCAAATATAGGTGGAGCTCCGGAGAGGTGGCTTCATAATTGGAGAGAAAATTTGACTTAAGTTCAGAGCACCGATGATGCATAGTTTTAGATGAAGCAGCATGTGCAGGTGGATAGGTATAGCTCTGAGGAGATCATGTTTGGTGGTAGAGCATGTGCTGGTGTAAAAATGTTGTAGGTTCTTCAAAAAAGTTCAAAAAAAATGATGCAGCTGCTAAGCAGAAGGGATCCTACAATTCTAGGATGGTGCAGAGGTGCAAGCACAGGTCTTCAGCGGTAGAGACGGTCATCCCAAAGGCCTCAAGGGTGCATAATAATTGAAAAGGATTGACAGAGGCGATGTTTGTACAGGTGCTATCGAGTGTGCAGGAAAAGTGTGATCGTGCAGGAGGGCATTGCCGAGGGATTTGCCAAGACTTTGAAGAACCAAGGTGGAGATTGTGAGGATTTATGATGCTCCCAAGCCTTGGGAGGCCATGGAAGGAGTCAGGGTGTTGGCTTTGGGGATTCCAGGGGCTTGATTGGTGCTTCGAAGATCTTGGATTCAAGGTAAAGCAAAGGAACCAAAGTCAGAGAATCAAGACTGCAGAAAGGAGATTTTCTATAGGATAGTTGACTCAGTCTAAAACTGGATCGACTAAGTCTTAGTGTTCAAGCAAAATAGGGAGCTGCACATTTGGGACTGCTGGCATGGCATAGAACAGGGCCGGCTCAGTTGTGCCAATAGAACTGGGCTGGCTCAGTTTTGGACTGAGCTGACCCAGGAGAACTTAGCCGGCTCAGTGCGCGGGATTGAGCTGGCTCAGTGCGTGGGCAGAGTTATGTGAGGGTCTATTTTGGGCTAGGGTCTGAGTTGGTCCTAGGAATCTTAAGGCCTGGTTCAAGAGGTCTTAAGGGGGCTAACTCATGTATGGGTCGGATCTAGATCCAGAGGATGAGAGCATGGAAGACATGGGTATACATGGGCTCGATGAGTACTTTTATGTATTGGGTTAGCTAGGAGAGTTTTTGGTTGGGCCTAATGGCTATATATAAATACATAAGTTGTATTAGGATTTTAAAGGTTGAAATCAATACAAACCTTTTCTCTCTCAACTCTCTTCTTTTCTTCTCTTTAGAGTTGCCACCCTAGGGTTCATAAAGAAGCCCTAGAGAAGGGGGCATCTCCCTCAAGCCCAAAGAGGGAGGCGCCCCATCATAGATTCAGGTGGAGGATCGATGGTTTGCTGTCGATAGAGAACATCACCGGTTTCTTTAGGTCCATACTAAAGATCAGAGGCTTCCACAACATGGTATTGGGGCTTGTGATGCTAAAGATGATTGGCATTCGAGCGATGTCATGGAACATCAATTGGTATCAGGAAGAGGTGATGCCAGTTGATGCACTTACATTTGGTATCAGAGTCTGATGGTGTATGAAAGGGAAGGAGAAGTCGTACAAGGTGAAATCAGAAATCTGCAGAAGGATTTCACTATATGTTTCAAATCTATCATTGTTATTGCTGTGGTTTGGCCAACTGGGAGTAGCGAGTTGAAGGTGGAGGTTGAGAGGATGAATGCGAAGAATTTTTTTTGGGGTGGAAGGATTTGATGCATGATTTGCTGATCGATCTTGGAGGAAAGGCTGGGGTTGTATGATGACTATGTGACAGACAGGGAGTGCTGGAGTGCTGTCGTAGCACTTTTCTGAAGATGCAGGGCTCAGAGAGGCTCGATGATGCAGTAGTCGAGGAAGGTATCTTAGCAAAGTGCATCAGGGTTCTCTAGGAAGATGGATAGTATAGGGCTGTTGAAGAGAGGTTTCCCAAGGATAATGGTCAAAGGAAGACTGAAGAAGTGACTATACGTCCTTCGGTGTCAGGAAGGTGGGAAAGTAGTTAGAGATGTATTCAACGATTTGATCAAAGCATGGATTTGCAGAGCCTTTGGAGTGATGGGGATGGATGATCCATGGAGGTCCAGTAGGTCAGGGCTGGATGGCTATAGAGCTACGTAGAGATGAGTCAGGGAGCACTGAAGTGCTGCAGGAGCACTACCCTACAGGCTTAGGGGCTGAGAGAGGCTCGGTGGTGTAGCTGTCGAGGAGTGTATCTCAGTAGAGAGTATTAGTGGTATCTCAGGGAGATTGGATGTAGGTCTTAGGGAGAGCTTAGAAATCTCAGGAGAAGCTAGGAGGTCTTAGAGAGTTGGGAGTATCATGGATCAGGTTTCTTCTACAAGAACATCAGGGAGAGAAGCGATTTAGGTGGAGGATGGTTCTCCGAGGCAACTGAAGTGATGGTGGTGTAGGGGTAGTAGAGAAGGACTAGGGTGGAATTTTCTATGGTTCAGTCATCGGATTCAGAAGAGTTGGATGGGCTTTTGAGTTTCAAAGGTGCCCATGGGATGCAAAGGTATCTGAGATGGCTTCGAAGGGATCCATAGTGTGCGGAGGGTTCAAAGGGGCAATGATGGTGTTCGAGGTGCAGCCGCAGGCTCAGTAGTGCAGCATTGAGTTGTTGGCCTTGATGGACTCGATGATAGAGTCAACTTCTGTGGCATCAGATGGACTTCGGATATAGGTGGAGCTCTAGAGAGGTGGCTTCACAATTGGAAAGAAAATTTGACATGAGTTCAGAGTGCCGGTGATACACAGTTTTAGGTAGAGCGATGTGTGCAGGTGGACAGGCATAGCTCTAAGGAGATCGTGTCAAGTGGTACAGCATGTGCTGGTGTAGAAATGCTGTAGGTTCTCTAGGAAAGTCTAAAAAAAGTGATGCAGCTGCTAAGAAGAAGGAATCCTATAATTTCAGGATGGTGCAGAGGTGCAAGCACAGGTCTTCAGGGGTGGAGGTAGTCATCCCAAAGGCTTCAAGGGTGCACAACAGCTAAAGAGGATTGGCGGAGGTTATGTTTGCACAGTTGCTGTCGAGTGCACAGGGATAGTGTGATCATGTAGGAGGGCATTGCTAAGTGGTTTGCCAAGTTTTGGGAGAACCAAGGTGGAGATTGTGAGCATTTATGGTGCTCTCAAGCTTTGGAAGGCCACGGGAGGAGTCAGGGTGTTCGCTCCGAAGATTCCAAAGGCTTGGTTGGTGCTTCGAAGATCCAGAATTCAAGGTGAAGCAAAATAACCAAAGCCAGAGAATCAAGACTGTAAAAAAAAGATTTTTTGTAGGTTAGCTGGCTCAGTCCAAAATTGGGTCGGCTAAGTCTCAGTGCATAGGCAAAATAGAAAGTTGTGCGTTCGAGACAGCTAGCATGGCACAGAACTGGGCTGGCTTAGTTTTGGACTGAGCCAACCCAGTGGAACTTAGCCGACTGAGTGCTGAGACTGAGCCGGCTTAGTGTGCGGGTAGAGTTACGTGAGGGTCTATTTTGGGCTAGGGTCTGGGTTGATCTTAGGGGTCTTAAGGCTTGGTTCAAGAGGTCTTAAGGGGGCTAACTCATGTACGGGTCGGGTCTAGATCCAGAGGATAAGAGCATGGAAGACATGGGTGTACATAGGCTCGGTGAGTGCTTTCATGTATTGGGTTAGCCAGGAAAGTTTTTGATTGGGCCTAATGGCTATGTATAAATACATAGGTTGTATTAGAATTTTAAAGGTTAAAATCAATACAGACCTTTTCTTTCTCAACTCTCTTCTTCTCTTCTCTCTAGAGTTGCCGCCCTAGGGTTCTTGAAGAAGTCCTAGAGAAGGGGGCATCTCCCTCAAGCCTAAGAAGGGAGGCTCTCCATCATAGATCCAGGTGGAGGATTGGTGGTTTTCTATCCATAGAGAACATCATCAGTTCCTTTAGATATGTACTAAAGATCAGGAGTTTCCATAATATGGTATCGGAGCTTGTGATTCCAAGGATAATTGGCATTCGAGCGATATCATGGAACATCAGTTAGTATCAGGGAGAGGTGATGCCAATTGGTGCACTTACATTTGGTATCAAAGCCTAATGGTGCATGAAAGGGAAGGAGAAGTCGTACAAGGTGAAATCAGAAATCTGCATAAGAATTTCATGGTATGTCTCAAATTTATCTTTGTTATTGCTATAGTTTGGCCAATCGGGAGTAGCGAGTTGAAGGTGGAGGTTGAGAGGATTAATGGAAAGGGATTTTCTTGGGGTGGAAGGATTTTGTACATGATTTGCTGATTGATCTTGATGGAAAGTATTGAAAAATTTGCCTCAAAGCCAATCGTCAGCCTGTTGATGGTTGATATATTATAATTAATTTATTAATCAATAAAAAAATATTTTGGCATCATTTTTCATTATAAATTTACATCTTCTAATGAACTCCATTGTTGTGATGAATTTCTTAGGACTATTTAGTTTTGATAAAGAGAGGATTTATCGATTAGTTTTTAAATTTGTTCACGGTCAAATGATAGGCTGTTAATTAGGATGACAGCGTCTATCAAGCATAGATCACTATATGTCATATAGGTTAGTTGTCCTCTTAACCAAGAAGTGTGGAGACACTCGATGGCATACAAGTGATATGTATGGATACATCATCATTGAACGTGACCAACTCTAGAGCATTCTGTTGTCGAGAATGTCTTTGATGGGATATAGGCATAAGTATCCCTTAGACCTGAGATCATCTCAGTGACTTACAAGCAACTTACTATATTTTGGTACCAGACTAACTAAATTTTTAATTCAATAATGGAAGACTTCTGGGCATAGTCAAGTACTGGCAAAGTTGGAGTGTGATCAAGACATAATTGACCACTCCAAGAGTTGGAGAAGAATGTATCATTATATTTTAATATAGCAAAATCTTGGCCTGGATAATCCATCAGATGGATTTGATATTTTGAAATACAATGTAGACAACCTGATAAGAGTTGATAGTTGAACTTTGAGGTGTCCTACGAGCATTATGGTCGAGGGGATGAATTATATGAAAATAATATTCGCATGGGTTCTAAGGATGGTGTTCTACACCTTTTGACATATCTGGCCATCGGATATCATTGCTAGATGGTTACTTTGATTGGTATAAAAATTTATTTCTTTGTTACCTACTTAGGATCAGACCTATGAGGTCACACACATTAGAGTTCACATTCCGATCGGATGGTTGATCAGAGATTTAGAATCATTTTAGGGTTAAACAATCAAAACGATTGGTGTTTAACCTAGTGCAAGTATTGTAGGAGGATTGATTAGCAATTTAATTACTAATTAGCTTAATTTTATTAAGCTAGAAGGCTGAGATTAAGTCTAATTAAATATAATTTAATTAGATTTGGTTTGTGCTTGATTGGATCAAGTCCAATTGGCTTATTGGATAGGTTAAGTGCAAGGAAGAACTAGTCCTAGTCTAACCAGGACTCAGATCAATCTAATTTTCTAATTTGATTAGAAAATTAAATTAGAATTAAATTAAATTAAATTAATTTTTTAAATGGGTTAGGGTCTTATTTAATTGGGTTGGTTTACTCTTATTTTTATTTGGTTAAAAGGTCTTATTTGACCAAGTCAAAATCGCCACCTAATCCTCATGCCCCACCCTTTTTTCTTTGTGTTTTTATGTGAATAATCTTCATGCCCAAGGTTTCTAATGCCTTCCTTCTCTCTTCCTTTTTCACATATGGAAGTTTGTTGGAAGACCAAGTCAAAAGGGAAATTAGTTTTACTTAAGGATTCTATGAGATAGAATCCTTGTCAACCAAAACTCTTCCCATAAGTGTGCCAACCCATCTTTCATTATTTTCTTTGATTTTCATGGTAAAAGAGGACATTTTTTGTGCACCCCCTTGCTGGTACATAGCAAAAAAAGAGGTGGGGGCGCCTGGGTGCCCCAATAACTTACCTTATTTGGTCCTTTCTTATCTAGGTTTTTGACCTAAATTGGACTCTGCATATCATTTTATTTAAAAAGAATTTTTGGCTAAAATTTTTGTGGATTGTAGATATTTGAGAGGCCACTTTGGTGTAGAAAAATTAAAGAATAATTCATCTGGGTTGTGGAGATATTGAAAACACAAATTAGGGTGTCCAGAAAAAGAACAAAGAAGAAGAAGAGGGTCTTCTTCTAGGATTTTTGTTCTAGATCTCTTCCTCCCTTTTTGTTAGCTTTTGAGAGGCATCTCAGCATCACAAATCTTTCTCTTTTTCTTTGGTATTTTGGAGTGTCCAAGTTTTGAAGAAGGAAGCATCGAATCAACCTTCGAAGAAAGATCATCATAGTGCTAGCATACTGTGCTAATTTCCTGCATCAGGATCTCTGATCGTGTTCGTGGGCTTGTGTGGATGACTCCTAAAGGCTGGATGCATGTGAAGCTCATGACTTCATCCTCAAGTTTGGATTAGCAAGTTAGAATATCTAATTAGCTCAGGTAATAGATCTGATCTATTAACTTCATACTTGCATTTGATGTAGTGTAGATCTAGGTTGATTTGATCAACCTTTTCTTTCTTATTTGATTTTAATTTTTGATTTAATATCATGCCTTGATCATATAATAGATCTGAGATCTAGGTGTTTACATACTTATTTAAATAAATATTTAATTTATTTAAGTCTTTCGCTGCATGATCTTGAAAAAATTTTAAGATCTATCCATGAAATCCTAGATCTGGTTTCTTCAAAAAGGCCAGGGTGTATGATGGTTATGTGACAGGCAGGGAGCTCTAGAGTACTGCAGTAGTGCTTTTTTGAAGATGCAGGGCTGAGAAAGGCTCAGTGATGTAGTAGCTGAGGGAGGTATCTCAGTAGAGAGCATCAGGGTTCTCTAGGAAGATGGGCAGTGTAGGACTATTGAAGAGAGACTTTTTAAGGGATAATGGTCGAAGGAAGGCTAAAGAAGCGACTATACGTCCTTCGATGTCAGAAAGGTAGGAAAGTAGTCAGAGACGTATTCAGTGGTTCAATCGGAGTATGAATTTGTCGAGCCTTAGGAGTGATGGAGATGAATGATCTATGGAGGTTCAGTAGGTCAGGGCTAGATGGCTTTAGAGTGGCATAGTAATGAGTCAGGGAGCACTAGAGTGCTGTAGGAGCACTACCCTAGAGCCATAGGGCCTGAGAGAGGCTCAATGGTGCAGCAGTTGAGGAGTATATCTCAGTAGAGAGTGTCAGTGGTATCTCAGAAAGACCGATTGTAGGTCTCAGGAAGAGCCAAGGGATCTTAGGGAGTGCCAGGAGGTCTCAGGTAGCTGGGAGTATCATGGATCAAGTTTATTTTATAGGAGCACTAGGGAGAGTCATAGTTTAAGTGTAGGATGGTTCTCTGAGCACAACTGAAGTGATGGCTGGTGTAGGGGTAGAAAAGAAGGACTAGGATGGAATTTTCTATGGTTCAATCATTGGACTTAGAAGAGTTGGATGAGCTCTTGGATTTTGGAGGTGCCCATGGGTTGTGGAGGTATCTGAGATGGCTTCGAAGGGGTCTTCAAAGTGCGGAGGGTTCGAAGGAGGCAGCGATGTTGTTCGAGGTGCAGCGGTAGGCTCAGTAGTGCAGTGTTGAGTAGTTGGCCTCGAGGGACTCGATGATAGAGTCAGCTTTTGTGGCATCAGATGGACTTCGGATATAGTTGGAGCTCTAGAGAGGTGGCTTCATAATTGGAGAAAAAATTTGACATGAGTTTAGAGCATCGGTGATGCACAGTTCTAGGTGGAGCGACGTGTGCACGTAGATAGGCGTAGCTCTAAGAAGATCGTGTCAGGTGGTACAGCATGTACTGGTGCAGAAATGCTATAGATTCTCTAGAAAAGTCTAAAAAAAGTGATGTAGCTGCTGAGCAAAAGGGATCATACAATTTCAGGATGGTGCAGAGGTGCAAGCACAGGTCTTCAATGGCGGAGGTGGTCATCCTAAAGGCCTTAAGGGTGCATAATAACTGAAGAGGATTGGTGGAGATGATATTTGCATAGGTACTATCGAGTGCGCAGGCACAGTATGATCATGCAGGAGGGTATTGCTGAGGGATTTGCCAAGGCTTAGAAGAACCAAGGTGGAGATTGTGAGGATTTATGGTGCTTCCAAGCCTTAGGAGGCCACAGGAGGAGTCAGGGTGTGGGGATTTCAGCGGCTTGGTTGGTGCTTTGAAGATCTGGAATTCAAGGTGTAGTAAAAAAACCAAAGTTGGAGAATCAAGACTGTAGAAAGAAGATTTTCTACAGGTTAGCTGGCTCAGTCTAAAACTGGGTTGGCTAAGTCTCAGTGCATAGGCAAAATAAAGAGCTATGCGTTCGGGATTGCTGGCACGGCATAGAATTGGGCCAGCTCAGTTTCGGACTGAGCCAACCCAATGGAACTTAGGCGGCTTAATGCTGAGATTGAGGCGGCTTAGTACACGGGCAGAGTTACGCAAGGGTTTGTTTTGGGCTAAGGTATGGGTTGATCATTGAGGTCTTAAGGTCTGCTTCAAGAGATCTTAAGGAGGCTAACTCATGTATGAGTCGGATCTAGATCCAGAGGATGAGAGCATGGAAGACATGGGTGTACATGGGCTCGGTGAGTGCTTTCATGTATTGGGTTAGCCAGGAAAGTTTTTGGTCGGGCCTAATGGCTATGTATTAATACATAGGTTGTATTAGGATTTTAAAGGTTGAAATCAATACAGACCTTTTCTCCCTCAACTCTCTTCTTCTCTTCTCTATAGAGTTGCTGTCCTAGGGTTTTTGAAGTAGCCCTAGAGAAGGAGGCGTCTCCCTCAAGCCCAAGGAGGGAGGCACCCCATCATAGATCTAAGTGGAGGATCGGTGGTTTGCTGCCCATTGAGAATGTCATAGGTTTCTTTAGGTCAATGCTAAAGATCAAGAGCTTCTACAACATGGTATCGAGGCTTGTGATGCCAAGGATGATTGGCGTTCGAGCGATATCATGGAACATCAATTGGTATCAAGAAGAGGTGATGCCAATTGGTGCGCTTACAGAAATCACTTACAATTTTATTTTTTTCATAAAGAATACTATAATGGTCCTTAAGAAAATAATTATATAGACTTCCTATGCTAAATATGAAATAGAAATCAAATTCCTGCTTGCTGCAGGCATATAAAAATAGTCCCTAAGAACTAAATCTAATCCTGATGGTAATCATAGAGGATAGGTTTCCACGGTTACAGTAGCAACTCTTGCTTCGTTCCTAATGCGTAGGATCATCTCACCATCCTTCAGCCTCCTGCTATCCTTAAGATCCTACATAGAAGTGCACAAGTAAGCACTAGAACTAGAGTCAAGCACCCAACTGGATATAGAATAAATCATAAGATTAGATTCTATAACGATCATAACTCCAGAAGGACCTACCTCCTTCTTGTTCTTCAGACTGGCTAGATACAAAGGATAGTTCCGCTTCCAATGACCGTCAATGTTGTAATGAAAATATTTTTCTTTAATAGCGGCCTTCTTTTTCGACTTTGCTTTCTTCTTCTTCCCACCATCCATCTTCTGCTTTTTTATGGATTTCTTCTTCTTTTTAAAAGATTTTTTCTTAGAAGAAGTCTGCTCCATAGTAAGTACTGAGCTTTTAGAACTTTTCATGAAAAGATCAGCAGTTACCAGCATGTTCATAAGTTCAGCCAAGGTATTTTGAAGTTTATGCATATGGTAGTTCATGATGAACTGTCCATGTGCATCAGTCAAAAACTACAGAATTATATCAATTTTTAGATCCTGATCTAACTTGACATTAAGCTTCTTAACCTCTTCTAAGTTCTTAATCATCATCAGACAATGATCTTGGACTGACTATCCATCACATATTTAAGCCTTAAAAAATCTTCTAGTGACTTGATATTTGACTGCGCAACTCTTTTCACCAAACAACTCTTGTAGGTGAGCCAATATTTGGCGGCTAGTCTTAATGTCTTCATATTGGTGCTAGAGCTCATTAGACATCGAGCCTAACATGTAATACCTGGCTTTGTTATCTTCATCCATCCACTTCTCTAGAGATACTCTCTGATCAATGGACGGACGGACTGGTAAGATGGGAGGATCCTGTTCCAACACATGAGTCAACTTCTTGAAATCCAAAATAATTTTGAAGTTCCAGAATCAATCCTTATAGTTGGGTCTAGTTAGTCTATAGGTGTCCAAGATACGGGCTAGTGGATTAGATGCAGATAATTTTCTATAGAGAGTCAAAGTTTTTAGTTAGATTTTGTAATTAGATTTAACCAATTTATTTAGAAGTTTTAATTTTAAACAAATTAGGCTCCCACTATTTACTCGAATTTTTATACTTTCTTGGTAGAGATGCAAAAATCTCTATGATTATTGATTCCTAGTGGGTGGTGCGGTCGCACCAACTGGCTCACCACCTCACCTAATAGTTATTGATAATGGGTCAACCGATGAGTGAACAACTGTTGTCCAATGATTCTCTAATCATTGTGCACCTAAAGCTGATCTCTAATTCATGAATCTCACCGTATCCAGAATATTAATCTACTCCTTAGTTAAGTCAGATCCACCATTTGCAAAAATTAGATTTCTGATTGGGTCCCTCATCGTATCCAAAATATTAAGCCCAATCCATCCTGCAACCTGTAGCATCCAATGCCTAATAGACATGGTTGCATCTTTCCAGTGCAACTAAACCACTATATCTAGTCGAGAACAATAAACCTCGGGAAGGGCTCGAACATTTATGATGGTGGAAGATCTTAGACTTAATAATTTTTTAGGAAGATTTAATTTAGGTCTCTTTAAACTTGACTTGACTTAGTCAAAATAATTATGACTAACCTAGTGGCATGGGTTGGATCGAAATGTTAGCCACCTCGAATTATAACTGGGTCAACACAAATGGCTAGATAAGTGAGACCAGTGGAAGGAATATTATATTAACTCGATAAGAATGCATTCAGATCGAGTAGCTCCTAATTAAAAATCAGTTGGTCATATCTGCCAGACATACCTTAGACATCAAATTATCGAATTAGAACCAATTAGATTAGCCTACAATCCAGGCTCGAACCGTGGAGGCAAATTAGGTCTTGGCTTGACCGAGTCACATCTTAATATGATTTGATCTTGATCTAGATATAATTCTATTAGGCTGATCAAATCTAAGCTTTCTTTGATCCTATCTAACCAACTCTTGATTCAGTTTGATCAACCGTTGGACCTAATTAAGCTATCCAAGCCTGAACTGAACTTTATGAATATATCTTAGATCTGAAAATTCATAATCTTTAGATCTAATTAATTTTATAATCTTAATTCTTAATTAAGTTTTGAATTCATGAACAAAACATATAACAAAATCCTAAGGTTTCAGGATCTAGGATTTTGTAGAAAAATAAGTTTTGACTTCTGATTAAGAACGAACGCACAGCACCCCTACACATCATAAGAACATCCCATCGAATTGAAGGAGAGGACCTTTAAATCTTACTTAGTTCTTATGACTGGATGACCAAAGAGAATGTCTTAATCAAAAATATAATTTCTACTACAAAAGTAGTTAGATCTAAATCATATATCGTATATACAATTAATGATTTAACTTATATATGCTTCACATACATCTCATGTATCATAACTAAATTAAACATGCATGCTTTCAGATCTAATATATTACATATAATATCTAAAAAATAGAATTTAAATTTGATCACATCAAACAAAACTATTCTAGATATTTTATAGAACTATTCTATAACTAGTCTAGGCATGCATCTTTCATATCTCATATGAATAAATCAAAAATTAAAAATTTTATTTTTTTATTTTTAGATATAACTATAATAATTATAATATTAAAAAAATAAAAATTAAATAAATATAAAATTATATTTAATCAAATTAAATACACGATCATACTAAACTACACATAGAACTATTCTATACCTAGTCTAGTCATGCATCTCGTACATATTAGATATAAATATTTTAATTTTTAATTTTTTAATTTTAGATCTTATCATATCTAATGTGATATCTAAAATTTTTTAATATTAGATCATAAATAAAAATAAAATCAGATTTAAGATAGATCTGAAGAACTGCTAATGCAGCTCTGATAACATTTGAAGAAAAAATCCAGTTTTTCGACACAGGATAGTTCAGATCTAATTAGTTCTAAGATCATAACTAGATCTGAGACATCTTGGATTTAATCTTTAAGATCTGATATTAAGATTAAAATAAAATTAAATCTAATTTAATTTTATACCTTATTTTGGGTAATCAGATTATCTTACGATGATCCTAATCTATCCTGAGATTCTAGAAGGAGTCACGCATGCGCCTAGCCTCTACTGATATCTACTTGGATAGGATCTGGATGTCTTCTTCTCATGAATCTTTTCTCCAAAGATCAAATCTAGATCTGATCTAAAGAACCTTCAAAATAATTTGAGAAAGCTGCTTGTCCATCTCATGAACACCATCGCGTAGATATTGAACTCTTCATAATTTTGATTGGATCTTTCTCTCTGATTTGTACTCAACCTTTGTCACGTGGAAGAAGGGGAGAGAGAGGATCAGAGGGGGTATGGAAGATGGAAGGGGTGGCAGCCTTTAGGGTGAAAAATAAAACATGCATTGAAGTGCCTTGGTGTGAGAATGATTTATATCAAATACCAATGCCAAAAGGAGTCCCATTTGACCAAAATAACTATTTTATTTTTATTGTTGGGACTTTAGGTCTTATTCCCCATGTAGAGTACCAGATCTTATCTAGTTTTCACATCAAAAAGACTTCAAAAAGGTGCTAGCATGAGTAGATAAGGAAGAGTCCACCGTGCCTAGGACTCTTCCTTTAGGAGTTTGATCCAAATCAAACTCTATCATAACATAGTCTAGGCACTTTCAAAAATCACAAAATTTGGTACACCCAATGTATGACTCGTGTTCTATCACATAGCCTAAAATTAGATCAAAATAACTTTTAGAAAAGTTTTTAGAAGCATCGATCAGGTGACCCTCAATTCTCTCAAATAGGTCAACTTTTGACCCTAGTCCATTTGCACTATGAATGGATTTAATTTCTATAATTAATCTTACTTGGATTTATTCTAGTTAGATGAAAATAAACCTAGTCAAAATATTGGAATGAGTCAAATCAAATTTGACTCAGTTGTGATGAATTAGAAAGATTACGTAAGGAGAAAGTCAGGCTCAATCGTATGCTAGCACGATTATCTTGAACCTGATTGGATCTAATCCAAAACAATCAAATTGAGTTAGCTCAATTGATGACATCTAGACTCAAACTCTTATTTGTGTAACCTAGTTGGGTTTAGTTTCATATGGTAATGAGATATGTCATGATCTCTATCATCGACATCATCGAAACATCTTTCGATGGATTAGAACTTTTCTGATTCATACAATTAAAATGATAGATCATTAAAATCATTCTAATTGCTCCCAAAATCCACCAGTGACACCTAGCAGTATGTTGTGACAACCCATCAGAACTAAAAGCAAACATCTCAATGTTACCTATGTAATTGGATTCTTCTATCTTGAGCTCCGACTGGATTAGGGTTAAGGTGAACTCGTTAAACCCAACATCCATCATATGAATTAATCATTTGATTCGAGTCTAATATGAAAACCTAATAGAAATTCTTTCTATCATCTTCACTCTGCCATGGCCATGGGCTTAAGAACTCAATCTCATGATTATCATAGGGCTGCTCCTCATCTATTGGGGTAGATAGATCTCCTATTGGTGCAATCCAATTTCTATAATGAACATGCTATAGCCAACATACACCTCAGGATTCCGAATGGTTAGGAGATCGAGTTATGGTATAGGCAAACTATAATACCCTCAAAGTAAACTATTGATGCACCTCAGATCAATGAACTAGAAACACCATTATAGCATCGAGTCAGTCATCGATAAGAAGGTAGACTTCCTTATGACTGCTCGAGATGGTCATGCTCGGTGCCCTCATTCTCTAACAAGTATCTGTACTCTCACTCCGGTATCCCCACACCATAGATTCAAGATACATCTATCCTAAGAAAGCGATCATACACCAACTTTCCGAATCGATCACCATTCTCATGATGATCCTATGGTGGGAAGCTATTTATGAGTTAATTATAAAAATTCATATCTCAAATTTTTGACTCCTAAAAATATGAATTATCATTACCATTAACTCATAGGATATATCATAGACACTTTAAATATACGCTATGATAGAAAATAATTTTTTTATTAATTTATAGTCAAAATTATAAAATTATTTTTAGAAGTGTATTACAAGTGTTTAGCCAATCTAGCTTCTAGGGCACACATCTAATAAAGCTATGATCTAGTTATCATCATAGCTATTTCATTTTTAGGGATCTAATAATTTTAGAGGATTTAATTGATTTGACTTAAAGAAGATAGAGAGAATGAGCCAGCTAATTTCGATCCTCCTACTGACTTCACCAAGTTAGATAAAAAAAGGATCTAATTCAAACTGGCATTAGGAGCACTTAAATCAGTCACACTAATTTATCTAATTGACATGGGTGAGCCCAAATCATTAAATGATCTAAACAAAATCTAATTCACCAGGATGGCCAGGTAAGTGAGATTAGTGGAAGGGAATGCCATTAACTCATCAAAGATCGAATCTATGCGAATAGCTTTCAATTAAAATCTATTGGTCAGACTACCAAACTTATCTTAGACACCATCCGATTCATTAGTTTCAACTTGATCAACCTAGTAATTTTGGATTCGACTACATAGCCAGTAATCAAGTCCATTTTGGTTCTCATTAAAGACATGGACTTGACCAACTACAACTATTATAATTGATCTAGAGAATCTTTAATCTAATCTAAGACAACTATTGATTTGATTTAGTTAATTTTCTAATTAATTCCATCCTTTAATCTAACCTTAGGTCTAACCCAATTAATGGATCTAATTTTCACTAATCCATTAACCTAATGTATTATGATTTGTGTCTTAGGATCTTCAATTCACAATCCTAGATCCTAATCAATCAATTCTTAATTCTTAATTAAGTTTTGGGCCAAAGATTGAGGTTTGGCATTTTGAAAATGATTTTCATGTTTGTAAAAGATTTTTGCAAATTGGTTCTATCAACTAGTTGCATGTTTGATTCATAATCAATATGCATATATAACAAACATGAAAACTATTTTAGATCTAATCTAAACATGCTCATAAAATTGAAACTATTTTAATTCTAATAAATTATAAATTATCTTAGATCAGATCTAACATATTTATGATAATAAAAATTAGATTAAACTTTTTTAATTAGATAATAAAAATTTTTATTGATTATGATTTTAAATCTGTATGTACTAGAACAACCTCTCCACTATAAGAGGTAAACCTTACAGTAAGACAACCTTATAGTGCATGCAATCTAAAATTTTATTTTTAAATTTAATCATCAGATTATAAATTAGATCTAATCTAAAAATATAATCTAATCATGTAATAAATTAACCTAGGCTCTGATACCGATTGTTGAAATCGATAAAGGGTTTTAGGTTAGCTTTTGAAACTTTTTCAAAATTATAGCGGAAGAGATGAATTAATCACATTAAATTATGAATAATATAATATAAAATCTTAAATCTAGGATCTTATTATA
The DNA here is from genome assembly GCA_006176705.1 of Cocos nucifera. Taxonomy (NCBI): domain Eukaryota; kingdom Viridiplantae; phylum Streptophyta; class Magnoliopsida; order Arecales; family Arecaceae; genus Cocos; species Cocos nucifera. Next base: position 12,637 of record QRFJ01001538.1, on the reverse strand, counting down.
TGATTAAGATATACTATTAAATTAAAAAATAAAATATCAAAAGAACTACATGTTGATCATATCAACAGCAAACTACTTTAGATCAGATCTAGACATGTAATAGGAAGATTAGATCACCCTTACCTTTGAATCTTGAGTTTTTTAACTCATTGATCCATGCCTGAGATGGTTGCTCTAAGCTACACACATGTTCAATCTCTATGAGTTATCCATTCGAGTCCTCGATCGTAGATCTAAAATCTAGTGCCCGAAAATCAGCACAGTATGCTAGTATTATGCTGATCCTTCTCCAACGATCGATATGGATCTTCCTTCCTTCGAGCTTAGACTCTCCAACTTTCAAAAGTTAAGGAAGATAATTCATGATTCTGAGACACCTCTTAAACACTCACAAAGATGGAGGAATAGAAGTGGAAGAAAAACTCTAGAAGAAGATCCTCTTCTTCTTCTTTCTTCTCTCACCAAAGCACCTTGATTGGTGCCTTTACAAAATCCCACACCCCAGGCTTCTCTCACAGATTTTTCATGCCCCAAATAACCTCTCTTAGATGTGTAATCCATAAAAGAATTTGATCAAAATTCATTTTATATATGGAGATATAGAGGAATCCTTAACTAGGTCAAATACCTAGTCAAGAGTTATCCAAATAGGACTAGACTTAGGGTGCCCAACTCTTGGGTGTCCCCTCTTTTATTTTCTATGTGGACTACTAAGGAATGTCACACAAAAATGCCTCTAAAATCCATGAAAATCTAAGTGAAAAAAATAGGGATGTGGGTGACAAAAAATAAGAATGAGTTTTGGTTTCTCAAAACTCTATCTCATAGAGTTTAAATCAACTCGAACTCTTTTTTTGACTTGATCACAATATTTAAATACCATATTTGAGATAAAGAGAGCAAGGCAGCATGCATTAATATCTGGAGAGAAATATTTCCATGAAAAAATCTAAAAAAAATGGCATGGGGGGCGTTGGGGCTAAGGTGGTGCAAGAAGATAGGAGTCCTAGTCTCACTAGGACTCCTAGTTTGCTTGGTCCAACTTGATCCTTAGATCAAATTAAATTTAGATTTAATTAACCCAATTAGATTAGATCATAGTTCAACTAATAACCTAATTAAAATAGATTTAATTCTAATTTAATTTTTAATCAAATTCAAAATAGGGTTGATACAAGTCCTAATTGAACTAGGACTAGTTCTTCCTTGCAATTTGCTCATCCAATAAACCAATTGAACTTGATCCAATTAGATCCAAACCAAATTTAATTAAATTATATTTAATGAGACTTAATCATAGCCCTTTAGTTTAATCAAATTAAGCTAATTAGTAATCAAATTGCTAATTGATCCTCCTGCAACACTTACACTAGATCAAACATTAATCATATTGAATGTTTAACCCTACAATGATTCTTAATCATCGATCAACCATCCGATTAGATTGAGAACACTTATGTGTGTGATCCCATAGCTTTGAATCTAAGCCAGTAGTATATGAATAAATTCTTGTACTAATCAAAGTGACCATCTAACAATGATATTCGATGGCCGGATAGGTCGAATGTGTAGAACAACATCCTTAGAAACCATGTGGATATATTTTCTATATAATTCATCCCCTTGACCAAAATTGTTATAAGATATCTCAGAGTTTAACTATCAATCTCGATTAGATCATCCACATTATATTTCAAAATATCAAATTCATCTCATGGGTTACCCTGGCCAAGGTTTTTGCTATATTAAAATACAGTGATGCATTCTTCTTCAACTCTTGAAGTGGTCAATTCCATCTTGATCACTCATGATTTCATAAGTATTTGACTGTGCCTAGAAACCTTCCATCACTGAATTAGAAATTTAGTTAGTTCGATACCAAAGCACAGTGAGTTGCTTGCAAGCCACTGTGGTGATCTCAGGTCTAAGAGATATTTATACCTATATCCCATCAGAGCAATTTCTGATAGTAGAATGCTCTAGAGTTGGTCACGTTCAATGATAATGCACCCATACATCTTACTTGTATGCCATACCAGTATCTCCACACTCCTTTATTAAGAGAATAACCAACCTATATGGCATACAATGATCTATGCTCGATAAATACTATCATCCTAATTAACAGCGTATCATTTGATCGTGAACAGTTTTTAGAACTAATCGATAAATCATCTCTCTATCGAAACTAAATAGTCTTAAGGACTTCATCACAATAATGGAGTTTATTAGAAGATGCATACCTTATGATGAAAATATCAAAATAAATATTTTATTTATTAATAAATTAATTATAATTATAAGATATCTTCACCATCAACAGACTAATGATTAGCTTTGGGACATATTTTTCAATACATACTTTAAATATTGAACAAGTTATTTGGCATGCCTAACAATGTCAGTCATCGATCATTTATTGTATATAATTGAGATGATTGAATGCTTGAGCAAACATGACTTTTTCTTGCATGAGCAGTTTGGGAAAGATGTAATACTAAACTCTTCACTCAAGTCCTTCCTCCCCTTCCTTACTCATTTTAGAATGACAAAGCCTGCAGTCAACTACCATGGTTTGCTAGGATTGCTATAAAATTTTAAGATGGATCACTGGCTCCATAAGAAGTTGGTGAATGTAGTAGGAGGGTCTTCTTCTACTTGTCTATCCTTTAAGAAAGGGAATAAGAAGAATAAGAAGGTGTAGTCGCATGCTGGGATGTCTGCATAGGGTCTGACCAAGAAACCCAATCTCGACCAGAGCCAGGTGTAGTTCTTCTACCGTAAAAAGCTAGGGCACTAGAAGAGGAACTATGCTCAGTATATTATCTCTCTGCATCCGAACAGGTTGAGGATGAAGCAAGTAGTTGCTGGGCAAGATAATTATATAATAACACCTTGCAACTTCTCAATATATGATACTACTGTCTGGGTATTAGATACTGAAAGTCTTTACCATATTTGTAATTCATTGCAGGGTTTACAGGTCAGTAGGAGATTTGATAAAGATGAGAGATTTTTTAACTTTGGAGATGGTAGATGAGTTTTAGTTCTATCTTTACGAATCATGAATCATGTAATCAATTCTCATATTGTTATTTTTTGTGAATGTCACTATTATTCAAGCTTTTTATTGAATATTATCTCTATAGGCCTTCTGGCCAAAAATAGTTATGAATTTTCAATAATTTTTTTTTATAACATCATTTTAAATGGTATTATAATTTTTGTTGGATAATTAAATAACAAGATTTAGGTTGTATCATAGTCTATTAATATGGTTCAATCCTCTGGTAAATGCTCTAGAATAAATGATGTGTCTGAAGTCTACCTTTGGCACTGTAGGCTAGGTCATATTAATAAGAATAGAATAAATAGGTTAACTCAAGAGAAAATTTTTGAAGTCAGTGATTCTGAATCATTTCTGACATGTGAGTCCTATCTTCATAGGAAGATGACCAAGTCGCCTTTTACTAAAAAAGATGAGCGAACTAGTGAACTCCTAGGTCTAGTATATACTGATGTATGTGAACCCATGAGAAAAAATGCTAGAGCTGGATATTTCTACTTCATAACGTTTACTGACGACTGACTGCTTGTTGTTAAAGCAACAAATAAAAATTAAATTTGATTTTACTATTAAGTAGGATAGTGGTGAATCGGATGTTAATTGCCTCAAGAATTGAAGGCTAAGTTATGTTTGTCAGAAATTATGTTCCAAAGTCAATCGTCAGCCTGTTGATGGTTGAGATATTATAATTAATTTATTAATTAATAAAAAAATTTTGGCATCTTTTTCATCATAAGTTTATATCATTTAATGAACTTCATTATTATGATGAAGTCCTTAGAACTATTTAGTTTTGATAAAAAGAAGATTTATCGATTAGTCCTTAAATTTATTCACGATCAAATGATAGGTTGTTAATTAGGACGACAGCATCTATCGAGCATAGGTCGCTATATACCATATAGATTGGTGTCCTCTTAACCAAGGAGTGTGGAGATAGTGGTATAGCATACAAGTGAGATATATAGGTACATTATCATTGAACGCGACCAATATCAGAGCATTTTGTTGTCAAGAATATCTCTGATGGGATATAGGTATAAGTATCCCTTAGACCTGAGATCACCTCAGTGACTTGCAAGCAACTCACTGTACTTTGGTATCGGACTAACTAAATTTCTAATTCAGTAATGAAAGACTTCTGGGTATAGTCAAGTACTTATAAAGTCAAAGTGTGATCAAGATGGAATTGACCACTACAAGAGTTGGAGAAGAATGTATCACTATAGTTTAATATAGCAAAATCTTGATCAGGATAATCCATCAGATAGATTTGATATTTTGAAATACAATGTAGACAATCTAATCAAAGTTGATAGTTGAACTCTGAGGCATCCTACGAGCATTATGATCAAGGGGATGAATTATATGAAAACTATATCCACATGGGTTCTAATGATGGTGTTCTATACCTTCGACCTATCCCGCCGTCGGGTATCATTGCTAGATCACTTCAATTGATATAAAAATTTATTTCTATACTACTGACTTAGGTTTGAACCTTTGAGGTCACACACATTAGAGTTCATGTTCCGATCGGATGGTTGATCAGTGATTTAGAATCATTTTAGGATTAAACGATCAATACGATTGATGTTTGACCTAGTGCAAGTGTTGCAGGAGGATAGATTAGCAATTTCATTGCTAATTGACTTAATTTGATTAAGCCAGTAGGCTGAGATTAAATCTAATTAAATATAATTTAGTTAGATTTGATTTGGGCTTGATTGGATCAAGTCCAATTGGCTTATTGGGTAAGCCAAGTGCAAGGAAGAACTAGTCCTAGTCTAACTAGGACTCGATCAACCCAATTTTCTAATTTGATTAAAAAATTAAATTAAAATTTAATATAATTTAATCTAATTTAATTAAGTTCTTAAATAGATTAGGGCCTTATTTAATTGGGTTGGGTTACTCTTGTTTGTTTTTGGTTAAAAGATCTTGTTTGACCAGGTCAAAACAGGAGTCCTAGTGTGACTAGGACTCCCTATCCTTATGCCACCTAATTCCTCATGCCCCACCCCATCTTTCTTTTCTTTTACATGAAAAATCTCCATGCCCTAAGCAATCTCACACCTCCCTTCTCTCTTTCTTTTTCTCATATGAAAATATGTTTGATGACCAAGTCAAAAGGGGTGGTTGGTTTTGCTTTAGGATTTTATGAGATAGAATCCTAGTCAACCAAAAGACTTCCTTCCTTTCATGCTGCCACCTTTCTATTTTCTCTCTTTCTCTCACAGCATTCTTTGGCATTTGTTGTGCCCTCTCTTTCTGGTCCACAGTAGAAAAGTAAGGTGGGGGGCACCCATAGGTGCCCCAACAACCTGCTATTTGGTGACTTTTCTATCTAGGTTTTTGACCAATTTTGGACTCTATATATCTCATTATTTTAAAAAAAATTTATATTGAAATTTTTGTGAATTGTAGAAATCTGAGAGCTCTCTTTGGTGTAGAAAAATTATAGAAAAATTCATCTGGGTCATAGAGATATTAAAAACATGAATCAGGGTATCTAGAAAAAGAACAAAGAAGAAGAAGAGGGTCTTCTTTTAGGGTTTTTGTTCTACATCTCTTCCTCCCTTTTTGTGAGCTTTTGAGAGGTGTCCCAGTACCACAAATTTTCTTCTTTTTCTTTTGATGTTTTAGAGTATCCAAGTTTCGAAGAAGAAAGCATCGGATTGATCGTCGAAGAGAGATCAACATAGTGCTAGCATACTGTGCTGATTTCCTACATCAGGATCTCTGATTGTGTTCATGGACTCATGTGGATGACTCCTAGAGGCTGGATATGTATGTAGCTAATGATTTTATTCTCAAGCCTAGATTAGCAAGTTAGAACATCTAACTTGCTCAGGTAATAGATCCGATCTATTATTTTATAGCTGCATTAGATGTAGTATAGATCTAGGTTGATATGATCAACCTTTTCTTTCTTATTTAACTTTTAATTTTTGATTTAAATATCATGCAATAATCATATAATAATATCTTAGATCTAATATATTTTATATTAATTTTGATTTATTTTAATCTTTCACTGCCTGATCTTGAAAAGTTTCAAGATCTAATCCTAAAACTCTAGATCTGGTTCCTACAATTGGTATCAGAGCCTAGGTTCTTATTACATGATTTTTATGTATATTTAGATTATTTTTTAGATTAAATCTAATTTATAATCTAATTATTAAATCTAAAATTAAAAATTTAATTCTCACGAACTGTCATAAGGTTGTTCTGCTGTAAGGTTTACCCCTTACAGTGAAAAGGTTATCCTAGTTCATGATGATCTAATTTTAATTATAAATTTATTATATTTGATCTAATTTTATTTTTAATTTAATAGATTTAAAATAATTTTAAATTTAAAATAAAATATTTTAGATTACACAGACTGCCATAAGGTTGTCCTACTGTAAGGTTTATCCCTTACAATGGATAGGTTGTCCTAGTACGTGCTAATCTAAAATATTAATCATAATATTTTAGATTAGATCTAAGAGATTTTATGATCTAATTAAAAATTTTTAATCTAATTTTAATCATCGTAAATATGTTAGATTTGATCTAGGAAGATTTATGATTGATTATTATTGAAACTACTTCAATTACATGAACCTATTTAGATTAGATCTACAGTAGTTTTATATTTATTTTACTTGCATATTGATTATGAATCAAACATGCAACTTGGTTGATAGAACTATGTTATAAAAATATTTTACAAACATGCAAGTCATTTTTAAAAAGCCAAACCCCAACCCTCAGCCCAAAACTTAATTAAGAATTAAGAAATTGTTTGATTAGATTCTAGGATTATAAATTGAAGATCCTATGACATGAATCATAACACATTGGGCTAATAGGTTAGTGGGGATTAGGTCCATTAATTGGGTTAGACCTAAGGTTAGATTAAAGAATGGACTTAATTAGAGAATTGGCTAAATCTAATCAGTTATTGTGTTAGATTAGATCAAGAATTCTCTAGATCAATTACAGTAGTTGTAGTTGGTCAAATCCATATCTTTAATAAGAACCAAATGGACTTGATTCTTGGTTAAGAGGTCTAGCTCAAACTATTAGATTGATCTAATCAAGACTAATTAAATCAGTTGGTGTCAAAGGTAAGTTTGGCACATATGACTGATGGTTTTTAATTAGCGGCCCACTTACCTAGCCATTTTTGATGGTATCTAAGGCAAGCATTGGCAGACCCTTCCACCGATCTCACTTACCTGACCTTCTTGGTGAGATTGAATTTTGATCAGATCACTTGACAATTTGAGTTGACCCATGTTAGCTAAGTAAATGAGTGTGACTAATTTAGGTTCTCCTAGACCAGCCTATTAGTGGTCTCCCTTGAGTTGACTTGGTGAAGTTAGTGGAAGGATTATGACAAGCTGGTTAATCTGACCTACTCACTTCTGTAAATAAATCCTCTAAAATTATTAGGTCCCTAAAATAAAATAGTTATATGATAACTGGATCATATTCTCCCATTAAAGTGGATGATAATGGGTCAATCATTTGGATAATCATTGGAGGCCCAAAGGCCTGGTGCTCATTGATTGATGGAATTATCATTCATTATATGATCTCTTGGATACATCTTTCTAAATGGTGGTCATGTGGGCCAACCAAAGTTGGGCCTGATCATTCATTGGTCGGATGGGCTAAGTATGGTCATGTTAATGATTGGACCTAGCTGCACCCTTTTCTAAGAAGGCCAAAGTCAACTGATCAGGGCCTGAGGCAAAATTTAATTACTAAAAATTATTTTAAAAAATAATTGATTATGAACCTATCCTTAGATGTACATGGATGGGCCAACCAAAGTTGAACTTGTGTACAGTCTATGTAGATTCTAGTACCCACTAAGAAATTAAGATAATTCCTTGAATTGGAGGTAGAGGCTACCAATTTGAATAAAATAGTGGGGACTCTTTGATTAAAGTCTAAATCTCTAGGTTTAATAAATCAATTACTAATTAGGTTATATTTCTTCTTTGTGTAGATATGACCACTTTTCTATCGCTCCGATCATTGTTGGACAATGATAAGTTGGTAGGACCCAACTTCGGTAGCTAGTATCGAAAGTTGAAGATTGTCCTGGAGCATGAACGAATCCTATATGTGCTAACGGATCCTGCAGCTGAGGAACCAGCTGCCAATGTGTGTGGAACAGTTAGAGATACTTATCAGAAGTGGCTTAGTAATCGAACCATGGTGCACTGTATTATGCTAGCTATGATGAGCAATGAGTTCAGTCATAGGTTTGGGACAGCTCAGCCAAATGAAATGCTCCAAGTGTTGAAGGATTCTTTTAGCAGACTCGATGACGTTGAGAGGCACAAGACTAGTTGCGCCATCTTCAATGCCAGAATGCGGGATAGAGCCTCTGTCACTGATCATGTACTGTACATGATCGAGCTAATAGAGCACTTGAACAAGCTTGACTTTTTCTTGCACAAACAACTTGGGAAGGATGCAATACGGAACTCGCTGTCCAAGTCTTATCTCTCATTCCTTACACATTATAGAATGTCAAAGCCTAAAGTTGACTACCATGGGTTATTGGGGTTACTTTAGAACTTTGAGAAGGATCACAAGCTCAATAAAGAGTCGGTGAACTTAGTGGGAGGTTCGTCTTCTCGTTCTTGACCCATTGGAAAAGGAAAGAAGAATAAGAAGAAGAAAGCCAAGAAGGTGCATGTTCAGGCTAGGATATTTGTGTAGGCTCAGATCCAAAAAAACCAAGCCCAATAAGAGTCAAGCCGAATGCTTCTTCTGTAAGAAGCGGGAGCACTGAAAGAGGAACTGTCCTTAGTACATTGCCTTCCTAGACCCGAACAAGTTGAGAAAGAAGCAAACTTTTGCTGGGCAAGATATTTATATGATAACTCCTTGCAATTTCTCTATATGAGATATTACTGATTGGGTATTGGATATCGAAAGCTCTTATCATATTTGCAATTCATTACCGGGGTTGCAGGTCAGTAGATGATTCGAGCAAGATGAGAGATTCTTGAACTTTGGAGGTAGAAGATCAGTTTAAGTTCTAACTCTAGAAATTTTAAAACTCGTATTTGAATCTCATACCGTTGTTTTCAATGATTATCATTTTTGTCCTAGTTTCTTTTTAAATATCATTTCTATAGACCTTTTGGCCGTGAACAATTATGAAATTTCAATAAAGAAATGAGTTTATAATATTATTATGAATGATGTTACTGCTTTCTATGGATAATTGAATAATGGTATATATATATTATCACAACCTATTAATGTAGTCTATTCAACTGGCAAATATCCTAGATTAGATAATGTGACAAATATCTATTTATGGCACTATAGGCTGGGTCATATAAAAAAGAACAAGATAAGTAGGTTGGCTTAAGTGGGTTTTCTCAAACTTTGTGATTGTGAATTGCTTCCAACCTATGAATCCTGTCTTCTTGGTAAAATGACTAAGTCATCTTTTACTGAAAAAGGTGAGAGATCCACTGAACTCTTAGGACTAGCACATACTAATGTATGTGGACCAATGAGTACTAGTGCCAAAGGTGGATATGTCTACTTCATCACTTTCATAGATGATATATCCATAGTTGGATATGTCTATCTGATGAAACAAAAGTCAGATTTATTTGAAATATTCAAATGATTCTAAAGTGAAGTAGAAAAACAAACTAGAAAGTGTGTTAAAACTCTTCGATCTGACCGAGAAGGGGAATATCTTTCTAATGAGTTTCTCACATATCTAGAAGAGAATGGAATTCTCTCCCAATGGACTCCTTTAGGAACACCACAGCATAATGGTGTATCTAAAAGGAGGAATTGGACTCTGTTAGACATGGTCTAATTCATGATGGGTTTTGCTAGCTTACCAATATCTCCTTGAGGATATGTACTCAAATCGACTTGCTATCTTTTAAATAGGGATCTAACTAAATCTATGGTTAAAACTCCATATGAGATATGGATAGGACGTAAGCCAGCACTTTCACACCTCAGGATTTAGGGGTGCCCGACTTATGTCAAATGGATAATTATAAATAAACTTGGAGCTAGGTCTGACATGTGCGCATTTAAAGGTTATCCTAGGTCTGACATGTGCGCATTTATGTCAAAAGGATACTATTTCTACCATGATGATGAACAAAAGGTATTCGTCAGCCTTAGGATAACCTTTTTGAAAAAGGAGTTCCTTAGTGAAGGAACTGTTGCCTCTAAGGTTGAATTTGATGAAGTTCAACAAGTAGAAAGTCCAACACAGAATATTGAACCTAAGTCGGATTTGATCAGATCAGATCCAAAGCCTAGTGAACCCGCACCATTAAGGTGATCTAGTAGAGTACCGCGGAATCCAAATAGATACTATGGATTCTTGGTCTAGGATGGTGATCTCATCAAACTCGATAAGAACGATGAGGATCCGATCACTTATATGAATGCGATACAGAGACCTGACTCTAAGAAATGGCTAGAAGCCATGAGATCCAAAATGGATTCCATGAAGGTCAATGATGTATGGACATTAGTTGACCAACCTGATGGAGTTAAACACATTGGGTGTAAATGGGTATTTAAAAAGAAAAGAGGCACAGATAGAAAGGTAGAGATCTATAAAGTCCATTTGGTTGCCAAGGGGTATCATCAACGTTATGGTATTGACTATGATGAGACATTCTTTCTAGTGGCAATGCTTAAATCCATTCGGATAATGCTTGCAATAACTGCCCACCTGGACTATGAGATCTGGCAGATGGATGTGAAGACGGCTTTCCTAAATGGAGAGTTAATCGAAGAGGTATATATGATACAATTTAAGGGGTTCAAATTAACAGATGAGTCCAAGGTGTGTAGGCTTTAGAGATCCATTTATGAATTAAAGTAAGCATCTCGGAGTCGGAAATGCATTTTGATAAAATGATCAAAACGTATGGCTTCATTAAGAAAAAAGAAGAACACTGCATTTACAAATGGACAAATGATCCAGTAGTGGTATTTCTTATTTTGTACATGGATGACATTCTCTTAATCGAGAATGATATTCCCATACTACAAGGAATAAAAGTCTGGTTGTCATCATAGTTCTCCATGAAGGACTTTGGTGAAATTAAAGAAAAATCCTGATTTTCTGGACTAGGTTCGTTCAGATCTCATCAGATCAAGTGATATATTTCAAAAATTTTTCTCTTTAATCTAGATCAGATCTAAGATATTTTAGATCTAATTATTACTATTTTAGAAATTAAATAAAATCTAGATAAATTAAATCAAATTTAATTTACCTTGATATAGGTAATCCTATTACCCGTTGATGATCCTATATGTAGCGGAAGGTTCTGGATCTAGCCACGCAAGTGCCTGGCCTCTATCGGTATCCACTTAGGCTGGATCTAGAGATCCTCTTCTTCTCTATCACGTCCATAGAATTAGATCTGGATCTAATCTGGAGTATCTTCAAAACTTCTTTTGAAGATCAGCAGTCGTCCTTTGCAGCAGCGCAGTCTTCTAGCTTTCAGTCGCCTTACTTTGATCTGGATTGCACCAACCAAAAATCCAAAACTCCTTTTGGACGTGGAGAGGAGAGGGAGAAGGTTGTTTGGCATGGAGGAAGAAGGGAGAGGCAGCCTTGGGGTGTGGGAATTGAGATTCCTTTCAATCACTTCCAATCATAATCTCGGTTGGGCACAGGGTCTTATTTATAGACTGTCTATGATCCAACTTTTCTTCTTTCCAACCAATCACAACTCTTTGTGAAATTAGGTCTAAATCTGATTGGTGGGAATAGAGTCCCCTGGATTCCTCCTTAGAGGGCGTCTAAGACCAGTCAATGTTGGCTCTTAGGAGAACTCTAATTGGAATCCAGAAAGGAGATGGAGTCCTTGTCCAACAAGGACTCCTAGGCGCCTCCAACCTGGGCACACGCATAGGGTGGCATGCATCTTCCTCCTTGCCAGGTTCTGGTAGGGGGACAAGCGCCCACCAGCTCTCCAATAGGTGCATGACATGTGGTCAAAAGTCAATGTGTCAATGGTCAACATTTGCCAGTCAAAGGTAGACTTTTGACCAAAGTCAAAGAACAAGAAATGGAGGTGACCAAAATGGTAGGTAATGTTTACAAATAAGACAACCTTTTCTGACTTGGACACCTCCAGTCAAACCATATGAAGGCCTCTGATTGAGCACAAACTCTTTGCTCAGGCAGGACAACTTATTTTATGATAGTAAAAAGAAGAATGTTAGGTTCAATCGAGTGCTAGCACGATTTTCTTGAACCTAATTGAATCTCATGCAGATCAATTGACTAGACCAGTTCAATTGATGATCACCAGATTCAAACTCTTGTTTGTGTGACCTAGTTAGATTCAGTTCTGTATGGTAATGGGATATGTATGATCTTCTATCATCGACATCATTGAAATCCTTTTGATGGATCAGAACTCTTCTGATTCGAACAGCTAGAATGATCGATCATCTAATCATTCTAATTGCTCAAAATCCACCGTGACACCTAGCAGTATATGGGGCAACCCATCAGAGCTGAATGTGAACCTCTGGTGCAAC